>JAMXBB010000002.1:66859195-67199088 GCA_024138015.1 Lumnitzera littorea | reverse complement strand
CCCCCAACCTCTTCTCCTTTTTCCAATGATACATAATCTAAAAGGGAGGTGTCTAAACATTTAGATTAGAGTGGAACTCAAAAAACAAAACACTTTGTAGACTCAGTCATCACATTAGCAAACTAAATCGAAGAGGGAACATGAAGAACTCAAATGGTCCTAACAAGCACTTTTTTGCACAGAAAATGAATATCTATCTCAACATGTTTGATATATATATTCTCAACTAGACTAGAAGAAAGAAAAATGGCGCTGACATTGTTGTAGAAAATTGGAGTCACATATCATAATTGATGACTAAGCTCAAATAATAATGAATGAAGCCATAGAAATGATAATCAAGCTAAATTTACATTTTTCTCCTTTTTTTTGGATAAAATTCTAGAAAAGCCTAGATTTTGATGTTTATTTTCTTAATATAAAGAAAATCTTAAATTTTGAAACACCTTATTTATCAATTTTGTAACATCCCATCTTTTAGGTGTCCAAATAGTCTGTACTTTTCAAAAAATTGGTATTTGAAGGAGTTTCGTTATGTCATCCCTAAAGTAAGGACAAGGCTAAAAGTAACTTACAACTCCCAATTCAAATCTAAATCACATGTAGGCTCAAAGTTTTTCACACATAAAATCTAAATGGAACCCTTTTTATTTAATTTTTAACTTTTAACATATCCAATTTTACCTTCTATGTCTAATTTCCAACCTTCTAAGTTAGTGTAGAAGGCTAAATCCAGTCATAGGCTTTAAGCCCATTAATTAAAATAGATTTGACTCTTATGCTAAGGTGACAAGGCTCAAAGAGTCAAACCCATGTATATTCAGAATGATCAAGAGAGGTTTGGCATAATATGCTAAGAGTAGGGTATGTTAGATTAGCTTACCAAATATCAACATTTTTCAATTTGGCTCAAACATCAAATATGGTCTTATTGGCTTAAGCTCATAAATAAAGTCCATTTCAAGTATATTAAGAGAAGGGATCAACTCTAGTTATTTATCATCATCATGATCCAACTGGTGAGATCAATGACAATCTTCTATAAATATCCTATCCCTTCCCTCTTCTATACTAGCGCCATTAAACTATCGAATTCTCACCTTAAATAATTGAACAATCAAATTATCTCAAGAATGCACTCAATTTATCACTTGTAGTGGAGTTTGATACTCTTGAGCTTCTCTACCTATCACAATTTGTGTTTAAGCCTTTGAGATTATGTAGTTCTTCGCCCTATTTCTCTCTTAACCATCCAGAATATACATGGACTTAACTTTTTAGGCCCTCTTATCTTAACCCAAAAAGCCAAATCCATTTAATTAATGGGCTTAGAGCCCAAGACTGAATTTAGCCCTCCCCAATTAGCTTCTAACTTTCTTAGGTCATTAAGTTCAACATTTTTCTCTACTTTAGGAACCTTCTAACTTTACTTCTAACTTATCTGTAATATGGAATATAACACTCATCCCCTTCTCTAAACATTCTAATTTTTGCTTCCAACTTACTTGTAACATTGAGTTTAGCATTCTATCTTACTTTTTAGACCCTCTGACTTTGCTTCTAACTCACCTACAACATTGAGTTTAACATTCTATCCTACTTTTCGAACTATCTAATTTTGCTTCTAACGTACCAATAATTAAGAATTTAACTTACTACCCTTATTTTCAAACCTTCTAACTTCACATGAGGATTGTACTTATAACAACTTACCTCTAAATTACTTAGTTCCACCATGATAAACCTACTTTATTGGGTCTAAGGACATCAATACCTATTCGAGAGCTTACAAACATCCTATTAACATACACCTTTACCAATAAATACATTTAGGCACAATATGGGGTAAAAACGTTCTTTACGCTCCACTTCATATGATCGAATTCTACTTTGCTAAGCTTAATTAACTAATTTCAAGGATCTATAGCACTTGTTTTACACTAATTACATAAATCTTTTAAGACTACACCTTTAAGCCACAAAATAGTGCAACATATACACAAGCCACAACTAAATCCATAAACCTTTAAGATAAGTGCCTAGCGCTCTCAAAGTTCTTCCCCAAATCCTAAACTAATGTCTTCAAGGATCTTCACCTATATCTGAGATTAGTAAAACACCAACACTTTAGCTCTTTATAGAGATAAGTGAACACATAAATATATGTATGTATAATATATATATGTGTGTGTGTGTGTGTGTGTGTATAAAGGAAGGTGGAAGAACATCTCACAATTACTTCACTTTACATCCAAACACAAAATGCCATGCATATAATATGTCAATGCCATTGTGACCTCAATTTTTTAACCATCTCAAGCTCGTACTATACTTTATTATTCAAATATAAGGTAAGATTCAAAAGAACTCATTATCACTTTGAAAATTATGCCCCTTGCAAATATCAAGCTTGCTCATTAGGTTATCTTTTGGCAATTCTTGCCCATTTCAAACCAATGACTAGCTCTTAAGCTTGTCATTGGCAAATTTTGCCCTTTTCCCTATTGTTAGAAGATAATTAAGTATGACTTTACACCACCACATACAATCTACGAAACCTAATTCCTGATAGGTCATCAATCTAACCAGTTACATAGTCATTTCAAAGATCATACGACATAATTATCAAGTGGTGTTTAAGACTTGGTTTATTTAGATAACTTTTGTTAGGATTCAACACTTGTTACCAAATGTAAGGCAATCCTCAAATAACTCATTAGCAGATCTTTTGGTAATTCTTGCCCTTTCATAACCATTAAATAGCTCTCAACTTATATTTAGCATATGCTACCCTTCCAACATCTTAGTCAATGGCATCAATTAAGCAAATCTTGCCCTTCAACCACAAAACAACTTATTAGCTACTACTTGGTAGTGATTGCACTTCTATGAACTCTCTTTATTATTAAAAGTCAATTTTTTTTCCCTTAAACAACCACATATGTTATCTAAGGGACCTTATTCCAGGTAGGTCATCAATATGAGCCGATTCATCTACCACACCACATACTTACCATGTTGATTAAAACATTGGACCACATATATACTTACCTAATGGTGCTCACGACTTGGTTTATTTAGGTAGTTTTGGTTAGTATTCAAACTTGCTATTAATACTCTCTTGAATCCAACAATCCAATTTAGAAATATAGGTGCTATGCACATGATGATGTGATGAACAATAATGATTTGCTACATGCCAAAAGAATAAACATGTATTACAGCATATGTTACCATTCAACCATAATGACCTTTACTTCATGATCCATTTCACACACTAGTGAGATCAATAGAACAACAAGCATCTTCATTCACACGTAAGTTCTAAATAGTAACAACACATCACAACCAAGTAATAATCAATTATTACAAACAACTCTCATTCATTACATATCACATAAATCATACATTTGATAAGTACGTGGTTTACATTCTATCTAGACATGGAACAAGCAAGCAAGATAGAAAAAGTACTAACCTGGATATATAGATCTAACAACCAAAACTGTTCAAACCTAAGGGTCAATCCACTAGAACAAAATTATTGGCAATTGGAGCTCCAACTACAACCAACCACCCATAACATATCGAAACCACCAAGCACTACCCCAACCTTTAGCCACCTAACTTACTTGTTGTCAAGGTCGTGTGTAAACTTTGTTGGTGTTGTTGATGAAGAATCCTAACTTGCATGTGGGTGTTTTTTCGTATAAAATGAGTTATTGGGAGGTTAGATTGTTTATTGAAACTTGAGAGGATTTTAAACTTCGGTTTTATCACCCTAATTTTAAATGGAACAGTGTTAGCTAGTTTTTTCTCTCTCCTTAGTCTATTTTTAATATAACTTGAATTTAGGAAGTGGCTTGAGATGCCATATGATATTCTACTACCAATCTTGTTTTGCACACTTTATTACTTGAATATGCATTTTAAGCATACAATTGCATATTCCATGTTATATGCATAATGCTTGTAATAATTAACTTTATTAATTAATTTTTTAACATTTCCCATCTTGTGATACATCCTTCTCATTTAATTTAGATGACTACTCTATTTGTGTACATATATATTGCGTTAAACATATTACACAAATAAATATCATTTTATATACTTTTACTTCCTTTACAAATATCATTTTTATAATTCTACTAATCTATCCTTCATGTCTTGCTATGTCTTAGAATTCATTAATCAAGTTGTCAATCATAATATTAGCAAATTAACCTTTTACTCCCAACCATTGCTTCTTAATTTGCGTCTAACTTTGCACAAATTGAGCATAAGTATTGCTAGCCCCTAAAGCGAACCTTATAAATTTTTTGGATTTTCTATATCCATGCCTAAGAAAGTAGCTCAAAACACAAGTCTTAAAGATTTTTGGGTATTTTAGAAAGTACCCAATAGTTATTAACACACACACATGTATATAAGTTACTTACCGAATATATAAATAGGTATATATGAGAAAAGAAAGGGAAATTTTTAATTTTATATTTATTAGAAAGGAAAAAGAAACTTTACGATATATTTAAAAGAAAACTGTCTTTTTTTTTAAGGAATGTATATATGTAATAACAATAATAGATCATAAGGTAAAACACTACAACATAAGCATGAATTCAAAACAAAGAAAAAAGTGTCGGAACCAAATGATAATGGGCTCAAAACTAAGTCATAGAAGGACCAAAAGCAAACAAATCTAACCAAAAGCAAACAAATCCAACCAAAACCAACTTAGAAGCAATTGGATCAATTCAGAAGTTAGTTTTAGTGAGATCAAGCAGATGGAAGCATGGTTAGAAGTGAGTCAACCAATGAAAAGAGGAAGAAGAGTGGTCATGGTGGTATGTTGAATTGGTATAGGGCTTGATAATGGTGTTTGGTTCAGTTGAGTGGGATGTGTGGAGTAGTGTGGTGATGGTGGAATGAGGTCAAAAGGCGGTTATGGTAGTGGTTCTCATGGCTAGTGACAGTACTTAGATTTGGGTGGTTCATCGTAGGTGTTTTCAAGTTTTTATTGCCAAAAAGGAGATGTCTTTAGGATTTAGGATGGCATAGATGAGGTTGGCGGTAATGTTTTGGGCCAAAAATGGATGGTTGATGGTAAGTTATAGAGAGAGAAAATGGAGCTACAACTTTAGCCAAGTTAGTGAGAGAAAGTTGTGATTTGAGAAATAGAGAGAAAATTGAAGAGAGTCAAACATAGAATTGTGTTTAGGAGGTGTTATTTATAGGGAAACATAGCTTAAGATGCACAAGTAAGGAAAAAAATTAAAAGATTGGTGTTAGAATTAAACTTGCATTGAATTCACAATAATTCAATGTTTTTAATGTAATTCTAGAAGAGTTAAGCTTTTAACATCACCGATGGCATTCCATTAACTTGAACATAACAAAAGTGGAGAAAAAACCAACTTAAGCTCCATTGTGCTCCCATTGTGGACTAATACAAGCTTGAAGAAGTATCCCATTCATGAATATGGCATGCCTTTGCCTCTTTTTTATTTATTAGTATTTATTATGTTTTTTTATTTTCTTATTTATTTTTTATTATTATTGTGTTCTTTTTCTTCTTCTTCTTCTTCTTTTTTGATTAAAAGATAACTAAACTAAAAATGAAAATAAGCAAAACAAAACCTCTCATCACTTAGAGCATGATGCAAACCTTTAGCCTATCATGTGCATTATTAACTTGTTATTAATTGGCCTATTCCATTACTTTATTGAAAATAAAATCTATTTAAATCTAATTCACTTCTATTAGGCCAAATTAACTTAAAGTAAAAAATGGATTGACCTAAGTGACTAAGCCTATTAAATTCCAAAGTTGAGCCCAACACATAAATTTCATGAAAGTTAAATTTGAGCTCAAACTCAATTAAAGAAAAGGTTAAGTTTAAGTCGACCCAATAGATTTTAGAACTTTCAAACTACATATTTTAGCCATTTTAATCGTAGATTTGATAAAAGTCTAACAGTAAACATGTGTTAATCACAAGGTTTTCGAGTTCACCAATAAAGGGTTGTGTTGTACCAATAAGATCAAGGGCTAGCAGATTTTTAATACGAAGTAACCAATCTTCTTGTCAATTGTGGTTTTAGTTTTCTTATAAATGGGTTAATTTCTAATGTTTAATTTTTCTAGAATAGAATTTGGATCTAGTTATGATATAAAAAGGAGGAAACTGAATGGGTTGCAATTGATAAAAAAAAATTTACAAATAAGTGATCATTTGACATTATTCTCTATATATATGAACCAAGTAATCACACATCCCTAATCAATGATTGGACAATACCTAACATGAAATTAGACTTTTCTCAAAGGAAAAGATGGATTGTTTATGAAGCAATATGATTCTTAAAAGAATTTCTATTTCATAATTGAAGGATTTGGAAAAGTATAAAAGAGCAATTTATAAAGAAAAGAATCGATCTTTATGCTATACATGGTTTTGAAGATTAAAATTAGAGGATCTAATTTGTGATGCAATTTTGTTGAGAAGAAAATCCTATTGGAAATGTTGATATTGTTGAGCAACTATACAAATAAGTATCAAGTTTGATGTTAATTATGTAGTATTGAACTAAGTTGATTTTAGGATTTCCCATTTCTTGATTTGGTAATTTTCGACAGCAAAATTAAGGTTTCATTAGAGAAACAGGTTAAATTTTCATGAAGTGCTTAGATCCTTTTGGAGAAATTATCAAGTATATGTCATGAGAAACATGGAAGTATATTTAATTTTGGTAATAGGTTTCATACTTGATTAAAAAATAATAATAAGGTCTAATTCTTGTTATGAGCTTTAACTAAGATAAATGGTCTCAATCAAATTTTGATTTGCTATTATAAGATAATTTTCTTAGGAGATTGATGCTTCTAGATTGTCAAAAAAGAAAAAAGTGTTTGAAATTTGAAAAAAAAAAGTATCTAATAGTTAAATTAACTAAAACCTACCACTATATTTATTAAAGGGTTAAATTTAAATTTAATGGTTCGCTGTTGGCCTAACTAACTTCATTAACCAAAGTTAATTACTATAATTAACTACAATAATAAAAGTTAATGGATCTAATTAACTTAATTAATAAAGGTTAGTTGCTCCTAATCAACTTAGTTACTAACATTTAATTAAAAGTTATAACTTAATTTAATTATGGGTTGGTAATGGAATAATAAGTTAATTAGTAATTACTATTTAATGGTAGAGCTATGCAAGTGGGCTTTAGCTTGTAAGCCGGCCCATTTAACTCACTTTGAAAGAAGATTTGGGTCCAGGATTTCAGCCCATTTAAAAAGTAGGCCATTTTAGCCCGAACCATTTTTGCAATTGGAAGCGTGCTAACCCACAATAAGCCCGAGTTGGCCCGCTTTTTCTCTTTTTAACCCCAAACATAGTAGTAAGTAGTAACACATTATAGTCAATTTAGTGACTCTAGAAAAAGTACTATTTAGGATTTTAGGAATTCAAGAGGAAGCAAATATCTTTATATAATATTTTGTACATGCTAATTGTTAACATGTAGCAATAGAATAGTCACTAAATTAGAGTCACTAGCCTACGAGGTTGTAATTGGTTGACAAACATTTTTGTATTATAATTAGTACATGTTAATTGTTAAAAGTTGGAAGAAGTTCGTAAATTAGGAATCGTAACATCTTAATGCAATGGCTTCTCTTTATCAACATTTCATGAATTGTATATATTTTTTTGGTTAATTTAAATTTAATTATTCAAGTGCCTAAGATGATATTTATTATTAGTAGATTAACGGGATAAATGGGCTAAATGAGCCAACTTAGCCCGTTTAATCCACCAACTCACTAAAGTAGGTTAAATGGGCTTACCCATTTAACTCGTGAGCTAAAGTGAGTTAGAATGGCCAATCAAAATTTTGCTCATTTAAAAGCAAGCCAAAATGACCTAACTCGTTTAACGCACGGGCTAGAGTGGACAGGGCCATATTAGCCCATTTAACCACCTATACAACTCTATTCAATGGTTAACCTATAATAAAAGCTATAACACAATGTTGAAATAAATTCATTTAATTATAAACTAATAGATATTTAATCATGACCTAGTATTTGGGCATTGATCTAATGAAGGGCAAGCAGATGTGTGTGTAAAGTGGTTCTGCAAATGAGCTACTGGTTCAAGAAACTTATGCCAAGAGTCTGGCTAGCCATTTTGGGAAAAAGAGAATGATTGAAATATTGAAGGAGCATTTTTACTGGCCTAGGATGATGAGGGATGTACACAAAATACTTTAGGGGTGCAAGGTTTGTAAGTATGCTAAAGGGAAGAAAGAGCCCTTTGGAGAATACACACCCCTACCAATTCCCAAGTGGCCATGGATCAATATAAGCGTGGATTTCATGCTCAACATTCCCGATACGCCGAAAAGACATGACTCAATCATGGTGGTGGTCGATCGGTTCCGCAAGATGGGCCACTCCATTCCCTGCTACAGGACTAATGATGATATTCATCGCTAACCTCTTTTTATAGGAAATTGTACGACTACATAGAGTGCTAAGAAGTATTGTGTCTAACCATGATTTGAAATTCATAAGCTTCTTTTGGAAAACCCTATAGAGGAAAAACATCACTAAGCTCCTAATAGAACCTTCGGTAGCCTCCTATGTGCCACTGTTGGAAAGAACTCTCGTGATTAGGATTTATGCCTACCCATTATTGAATTTGCCTACAATCGCTCAAGTCACAGGTCCACTGGAACATCACCATTTGAGGTTGTTTATGGACTTAACCCAAACTTACCCTTGGACTTAGTTAACAATCCGTCTACATAAAGGGTCAAAATGTTGCGGCACACTAGTTCATATGCCTCTAGTTCATGCCTATATGCCACAAAGTCCATGGCGTTCTCATTACTACTCAAAGGTTATAGCTCTACCGCAGCTTTCTTCTCCTCATTATCAACAGCATGCCTTTCCCAAGACCTCAAAACCACAAGCCTCCTATCCTCTCAACTCAAGAAGCCGTCGCAGCTGTTTAGGGGGGAGTAGGGTTAGTACCCTCCTCAATTATTGCTCAGTAGGCATCCTTGATCATAATAGAGATCCTACTCGAAGTCGAACACTCACCTTGAAATCTTAAGCCTCTTCATTTAGCCATCATTTCTATGTGCTCAAGAAAGAAATTGAAGATAAAGAGGTAAGGGTTTTAAAGAAAAGTTTGAGTTTGAGTTTAGAGATTTCTAAGAGAATTTTGGTTAAGTTTTGCATAGATTTGTAAATGAAGGTAGAAAAATGAAAAATCTAAGGCGCATTATATAGACAAGCGAAGGGTAAGTGAATAGTTTCTTCCCATTAGCACAAGGATCGTTATCCTAACTATCCACGTATTACCACCAAACATTTAATGACCTAGATCCTTTTAGTATGTAAATTGCCAACGTAGCCCTACATGCCTTCCCTCATGCACTTTACTTTACCTAAATATCATAATTACAACTAAGCAGAGTAAACGTCACATCAATCAATCCAATAGTCACTTCACTGCATGAGCTCTCAACCAAATCACATTAAGCATCACCTCAACTACTTGGGTGCTTGGTGACTTTTCCCGTAGAAATACTACATTACAATTCAAGCCTAAGCCTTCAAAGCCTAAAACGGTCTACTCTCCTAGCTACCTTGACACTAAGGAGAGTTGTAAGAGAGGGATCAAGTGTTGATAGGCCATTTTGGGCCTAGACTCCTAAAGCCCAATCTAAGTACTACGGCTTTGTCAGGTACCCCTAAGCAAATCCCCAAGATGAAGAGCCCAGCCTCATCCTACGAGCTCAGTCCTAACCAGTCTAACCTACTAGGGATCCTTAAGCTCCTCACCATGCCCAATCCATCCATAAGACAACATCACCTACTCGAGCTCCTTGATACCCTTAAGCACCTAAAGGGTCCTTAGAGAGCTCTACCCAACCCCTCAGGCTAAGGTAGCCTTAGTCTTTCTAAGCATGCACCAAGTGCTCAACAAGCAGCATAATGCTCACAGTGCTCTTAACTTGGACTCTCTCTCTTCATTAATTGCCCAACACACCCCATAGATCTAAACATGTTACCATCCCTCATTTCAAACGTGGCTACCAACCTATCTAAGGCAAACCAAGCAACAAAACGTCCTATAAGGCATGTCCCTTACAAACACCATATATAACCAAACCTTAGGACAACATATGTCTATAACAAATAAGCTCCTTAGCCTATAAATAGGATGAGCTAAAGGTACCAAATCCTTACCTTTTCTCACTCTCTGATTCCCTTAAACACACTGACTGCTCGCAAAAAATCTCTTAAACACTCCAAAACACTAAAAACAATTCCTATTACTCTCTCTCAGTCTCTCCTTGTTAATTTAAGCATCAAAGGACCCCCATCAATACAACCGCATGGGACCTTTTGCAAATCTTCTAGTGAGTAGAATCGTAGGACCACTCGAAACAATTACCAATCGACCCCATGTGATTTTAAACATTGCTAACATACAAATCTCTCTATACTATAAGCTTCACATCAATATATACATATATATATATATATATATATATATTCTTCATTATTATTAGACTAGCAGGAACCATTCATCTCTACATTCTAAAACATAATCATTTTCCACCATCGTCAATTCACGTATCATTATTAACTTTCATATTTACTTCTAATAATTACAAAAATTTCGATAATTTATTTTGGTCAAACCAAAATTTTCATAATTACAAATAGTAAATGGCACATTAACATAGAATAAACGTTTTTTAAAATGTACAATTTGTTAGTACTACATTTGTGATTATTGTTACAATTTTTTAAATTTTCATTTATCATTAATTATTTAACTACCATTTATAACACATTTTAATTCTTTCCATAAATTTAGGATTTCATTCGCCGCTAATTTTGCAATTACCACTAACAAACAAATTTTATTCCCATGGATACTAATATTACTTCCCTTCAACTTTACCATTCGCTCTATAATTAATAGAAAATAGAATTAGGAAGCACCATTTGGTTTTTTGTCTTTTGGTTTTTCTCTGATCTTAAAAAATATTGGTGTATTTATATCTAATATTAACTTAATAAGTTAATTAACTGGAAAGTGTATTAAACTGCTTTGTTATAAATATATATTCTATCATTTTTGGTCTTTCTCTATTAATTTTTTTTTGTCATAGAGATTTCTTATTCCATTAGCACAATGCACGAGAATTTAGTGTATATAAACAGTTGTGTAGATTTTTAAATTAATCCAAATTTATGAAATTGATTTATATGATGATTTGATTAATCCAGTCTCTCTATCTCTCTCTTTCAATCCCCATCCCTCTTTCCCTGCTCTCTTAGCAAAAAATGTGTTACAATAAGAATAGGGTTTAGGAATCCTTTTTATTTAATTTATAAGTTAAATAGGTTAAGAAAAATACACATAATGTAATTTGATTCAATCTATTTAATTTTTTTTCTCCTAATTTAAAGTGTAAATGAATTAAATTAATGTGTTAAGAATCATGGGCTAAAATTATAAAAAGGCTTCTTCGATGGGTAATTATAAGAATTCAAATGAATTTTTTTTTCTTATATCTTCCATACACCATGTCAATTAGTTTGTAAAATATCATCATCAAGTTTATATTTACTACTTCTACCATTTCTCATAATAAATATTATTAAGCAATCCATATTTTTGGCATATGTATCGTGCGTGTTGATACTAGATTTTTATCTGATCAACCAAATGCTTCACCAAACACTAACCTATTCTAGATTAGGAGCTACACCAAGTTTAATGACTATGCTCCTAATCATATCTTGTGGTGATCTTTATTCGACCTGCATCAATAAGTCAGCATCTTAACTGCTAACCAATTCCTAGAAGCTTCATCAAACTGTGTGGTAGATTGTTCAAGCCTCTCGATTTTAGGGCATGACATTATCCTAGGTGATTTTTGATAGGATAAAATTGGATTGAAATATGCGGAAGCAAAAACGAAAAGAATAAAAATGGAATGAAATTGCATTTTAATTTTGTGTTTACTAATATATGAAGGAAATGGAAAGAAATGGAAACTTTGTATTTCCATTGATTTCTCTCTAAAAGAAGTAGACTTAAAAGTAAAACTCATTTTCTTCCTTTTTTTACCGATTTCCACCTCGTACTTAAAGGTGCCAAACATATAATTTCCTCTCGTTTCGTCCGATTTGCTTCTATTTCTGCCTTTTGCGCAACCCATTTTTAAGTTTCTTTTGTTAGAGAGTTGTCCTGGTTGTAGAGGGAAAAAATGAAACAGGACCGCATTCATCTTACTCGAGGTTTTAGCCGATTTAAATAAAAAAAAACTTATATATGGGGCAATTATTGCTTGCTTGATTATGACATTGAGCTTTCGCATCTTCGAATCTTACTTAGGTAAATGCCATTTTACAAATTCATCAAAAGGGTTATAAGTTTAAGAATTCTTTCTCCCACTACATGTTGCGTGCGATTTACAATCCTAATGTGGCATGTTCTTGCAGTGAGGTTGTCAATGGAGGATGGTTTTGCAAATCTTTACGCTAGAGAAACAAGCAGGGCTGCTTATGATGTAATTCTGGGTACGCTAGATATTAATAAGCTCATAGTCATGAACTTACAACGAGAACTATAAATCACGTTTTAGATGATTTTTTAAATGGGAAATGCGGTATTTAATCGATTTACATGATAAACACATCCTCGATCTAATAGATTTTTCCTATTTGATTCACAGTTTCAAAGGACGAGACAACAAAGGAGCACTTGGCAACAGACACAAGAAAATTCCATCGTATCAACATGGATCCTAATTGCAACATTACGAACAATGATGGTAGTTAATCATTTCCTGCATCTTAATCAAAAGGAACAAATGTATATCCATTTAGTCATTCTTTTATAAAATTTGTATGCGATTTTTTTTCCCCAACTACAGAGGAGCTACCTAAGAAAATGGTATTGCCAGTATGCAACGTTTCGGTACCAAGATCAGATCACCATCAATTGAATGGTGATGTTAGAATTCATGCCAATTCCTCTAATGTTGTTGTTGCTTCTAAAGCAAACAAGTCATGGAAGATCAAACCATACGCACGGAACAGCGATTACATTGCTATGTGGTGGGTCCAAGAATGGTCTATAGTGCAGTTATCAGATCAGGATAACATGCCTAAATGCACACAAAATCTTTCGGTTCCTGCCATCCTTCTCCATAGGAGGATTTGCTGAAAATTATTTCCATGCTTTCACTGACGTTATCATCCCTCTTTATATAACTTCTCGTTCATTCATTGGGGAAGTACAATTCCTGATAAGCAATTATCGTGCGTGGTAGGCTAACAAGTTTCATCCAATGTTGTGGAAGTACGAGTTTATTAACATCGACGATGAAAAGGAAGTTCATTGCTTTCCAAGTATGCTTGTGGGTCTCAAACGTCACAAGGATTTCACAATTGAGCCTTCTAAGTTCCCTTACACAATGAAGGATTTCCGAAAATTTGTACGAAGTGCCTACTCTTTAAGAAGAACATTGGCAATCAAATTAAAAGATGGTGAAACTAAAAGGGCTCGCCTTCTGCTTATAAATCGAAGGAAAACTCCAGTGTTCACTAATTTTGATGAAATTTCAAGTGTGGCCAGAAGCCTTGGATTTGAATTGGCTGTTGCAGAAGCAAACATGAGTGTGGCAAAGTTCGCTGAATTAGTGAATTCATGTGATGTTTTGATGGGTGTTCATGGGCTGCTCTTACGAATGTAGTATTTCTTGCTGACAGTGCAATAGTTATAAAAATAGTGCCATTGGGGAATATGGAATGGATTTCAAGGGCTTTTTTTGGAGACCCTGTAAGTGCTGTGAACTTAAGGTACATGGAGTATGCTATAGACCTAAAAGAGAGCACTCTGGTAGAAGAGTTTCCTCCTAATCATGTAGTCTTGAAAGATCCAGACCAATTGCATCATGGTGATTTTAGTGTATTTAGGGTAATATACTTGGATAAAAAAAAAATGTGAAACTTGCTGTAAATAGGTTTAACCCACTTCGCTAAAGGCCCTAGAACTTTCGCATGAGTAGCAAGAGGTGTCCATATCTTTTTTTAATTTTTGGATATGATTGCATTTAATGGCTCATTTCTAATTTCCAACAAAATGAGCTAATGTTCAACAATTCAGATGTTCTTTCTATGGATTTAGAGAAAAAAAAAATGAAAAAATGAAAATAGTTCACAGCAGGAGGGAGACCCTAATTACAAACTTGCTGTTTATGGCAAGTGGCTAAAGTTCCATATGAATTATGAAAGAAAAATTATAATGAAGTCAATATTAATTAGAAATTTCCTAAGTTAAAGGGATCAAAATATTTATTAACTACCGCTTAGCTTGCCACTTGGCTATAAGCTATCAATGGTTTGGAAGTTTCAGTATTTCTCAATATTCTAATTTTTTACTTGAAATGTAACTTTTTTTCTTTCCTCAATAAACTAAGGATTCTATACATGCAAATAAGAGCTAATTACACAATCCATATACATAAGATATTAATAAGCAACCCTTACAAACATAATCATTGCAAAAACCTATTAGAAGCCCTATTAACCCAAATATAGAACTGCCTTAACATGTACTAGAGGACTCCTTTCTTAAAACAAGAATGGCAAGACACTTTTAGGAGGAATAAAAACTAGTAGTTCATCAACAATATTGCTAAGTATCACATGTGCCATGAAGCATGGTAAATGGGCAATCTATGTGCCTTTGCGTGCTTAGCATACTCGTGCTTTTCATGTGCCGAGCCTAATGTGCTCATGTTCCTACAACCCATGTACCTAGGCCCATTTATTCTTGCGTATCCATCTACATGCTACCCATTTATTCATGTATAACCTACATACCTATAAATGGGATCAATAATTTGTAGCATATACATTATTTTGAGTTTCGAATTTTTTTCTAAACAGTTACCTGCACATATTATACTATTTGTACATATTAATACGTTAAATTATGAAAATATTACTTTTTGAAAAAATTAATTGGGATAGAAAATATTATTGTTATTATTCTGCATTAATACGTTAAATTAGACTACACATTTATTCGTGCATATTACTACATACGATGGTGGCGGAAGTGGCCATATAGTCTACTGTAGTGATGACAGTATTGGTGGTAATGGAGGTGGCAGTGATAGTTGGCTATGGCGACAATGGTGTTGGTGGTGTTTGAGATAATGATGATAGTGATGATAGTGGTAACTGCGATGGCAGCGGTGGTGGTGGTAGCAGTAGTGGTGATGGTAGCGATAGTAGTCATGGTAGCGGTGGCGACAATAGTGGTGGTGGTGGTGGTGGTGGCGGTGGCGGCGGCGGCGGCAATAGTAGTAATGATGGCAGCAACTGTGGTAGCAGTAGCAGAGATGATGGTAATAGGGGCAACGACGGTGGTCTGTGGTAGTGCCAACGACACGATGGTAGTTGATGGTAATCATTAATGGTGGTGGTGGTGGTAGTAGTCAGGGGTTAGTGATCGGTGGTCAATAATGTAGGGACCCTAGGGAAAGTCTAGTAGTATTATCTAAAATTTCTATATTACGTGTGCACCCATGATAAAAAAACCATCTTATCATGCTCATTTTCTGACTTTCTTATGAAAGATTCATAAGCTTATTTCTTAAAGTGGCTAGCTAAGTTATCATCTTAAGTTCATGCCAACATCTTTATAAAAATATGGTCTCATAACATGGCATACTAGATCACTTAAACAAGGAAACATCTTACTCGTCCTCAAAAGCATAAACAAAGTGGTTATACACTAAATATCCTCTTATGTTCCTTTGTTTTCCTTCTTCTTTTTGCAAGCTCTTTAGGGAACTAGAGTCTTGATCTTTGAAGTGGGTTTTTGGAGATATTCTAAAGTTCCTAAAATTGGTTTTTGAAGTTAACAAATAAAGGGCACAAAATAAAGCTTGGTGCCGTGAGTATGGAAGCAAAATGGTGGCGACAATGTTTGGACTTTGTGGGGTTGGATTTCTTCTTTTGGTTTGTGTTTAAAGTGAGAGAAAAGGAAGTGAAAATGAAAGTGAAATGAGGGAGTGATTGGTCGATTTTGAATGGGAGAGAAGTGTGTTCAAGAAGCTTCAATTTGGTTATCTTTTTGCATGCACAAATACTAACTTTTAACAATATTAGATGATATAAGTATTAAAGGGTGAATAGTAGATGTGTAAGATAATTGAGTGATTGAAGTTGACAAGGCATGGCCTCTCTTAAGCTCTCTTCCCAACTAGTCATAGGGTGTCCTTTCTGGGCATTGAGTTATTTTGTCACTTAATTAAAAATTGAACACATAAAATAATATGATAACTTGTCCATATATAGTATAAGTTAGGTGATATAAGGAAAGTGTCTTATCATTAGTTTTTTATAAGTTATCAATTGATAAGTTATCTAAGGTAATTGGTTGGTTCACTTATTCATGTGCACAAGTCATATGCATTAAAGATAAGGGAATTGTCTTATATAAAATTCTTTTACAATTTGTTTCTTAAATTAATTTATAAGTTATGATTTAATTCTTTTAAAATTATGAAATTTTATAGAGTTAAATAAAATTATTCAAATTAAATTCTCAATTAGTCGCTTAAGGTTACAAGTTTTTAATTGTTTTAGGGTTTTGAGTTTTGGGTTTGGGGAGACTTAAGGTCTACTATTCTCGCATTCGAGTTTTATTGATAATAATATTTCGAATTGGAAAACGAAATTCGTTTTTAAATGTAAACTCAAATTCTTAATTTAGTTAATCCTTGGAAATGTTCGAAAAGTACTCTTGGTTGATTCACAAGCCCATTCAAAGGTAGGTTTTACAAACATGGCTTATAAGTGAAGATAAAGGAATTATCTTGTATGTAATTCTTTTAGAGTTTTGATTCTCAAATTAATTTGTATGTTGTGATTTGATTCTTAAGAAATTTTAAAATTTTTTATAGTTGAATAAAATTTGTTCAAATTATATTTTTAATTATTTATTTGGGGTCATAAGTCCTTGATTATCCTAAGGTTCAGGGTTCAAGTAAGTTTAAGTATGTTTTAAGATTTTTCACCAATTTGAGAGTAATTAACTTATACTTAGAAGCTTAAGGTTCAATTGGCTTAGTTATTTAGAATCATTGCTTTATTATGCAAAATATATATATCATATGATAGATATATACATATTTGTAAGGCTACTTATGTACATAAGTAAAAGTAATTCTGTAAATTTATTAATTTATTCTTTTAACTAACTTAGTTTTATTGTTAATTATTACTTGAAATCATCCTTCATTCGTTTGTTATCAGTTTTATATGATTTTGTGAAATTAATAATAATTTTATTGATTTATGGCTTTTCAAGCATTAGGATAATTTTATAGAATTTTAACAATTTTTTACGATTTGATATTTACGATTTATATTATGTTTAAGTTTACATTTTTAAAAGTACGCATATGTAGGAATTGGGGTTTTCGTACATGATTAGGGTTTTCAAATCGTATAATAGGGTCTTTCATATTCGTCTTAAGTTTTGAGTTTAAAATTTTAATCAGTTTTCATTTTATATGGTTTTATCAACTTATGGAAATATCTAAGATGCTTGAGTTCGACACCATGTCTAGAAAGTTAAATTTGCAAAGTCTACAGATGGTAGCCGATGATGGTATGGTAGTAATAATGGTAGTAGTAGTGATCAATAGTGGTAAAGGGCTATTGTTGATAGTAGTGGTAATGATCGGTAATGGCAACAATGGTCGACGGTGGTAGGTAATGGTAGTGGTGGTAGTAGTAGTGGTGGTGGTGGTCAATGATGGTGATAACAATGGTAATGATGGTAGTCGACAGTAGTGGAGGGCCGATGGCTAGTAGTGGCAGTGGCAATGTGCCAACTTCAACCCAAAAATTTTTCTATAAGCGAGAGGCCAACATTGAGACGTTAAGCCTAAGTGCCTATGTTAGGTCCACAACTTAGCCATGTTGCCACCAATGTGGGCACGTTAGGTCCAACATCCCGACATTGGCTTTTGGTAAGAAGCACTTCGTGGGGACGTGATCCCAACGTCTCCATGCCAGCCACCCTCATTCTTTTTACTTATAAATACATTGCTGCAGCACTAAATTGACTAATTGCAACCCATCATTCCCTTTATTTGATTTTGTAAGTTTTTCGTACCATTTAACCTCTCAATTCTTCACTCTCCAAACTCTTGTTTACGTACATTTAATAATGTAAGAAAGTAGAAGTGGAAATCATTGTAACAACTTACCATCACTTAATGACTATGATGATTCGTAAATCTTCAGTTGAAGGAATCCCAGTCAAGAATACACACATTTATTAAATACAGTCAAACAATCAATCTTAGGGTATCTACCTACTACCGCTCCTACTGTTCCCCATGCTAACCTGATGAGGGACATCCCTACACCCATAATGCAACGGCTACCTTCTATGGCTAGCGGAAATGCAAATGACTATAAGGATTTTGATACAACAAGTGTTATTTGGAAATGTCTAACTTTAGTAAAAGTGAATATATGTCTTTAGTTGGTATAGATATCATTTGTAAATTGAGAAACCGTACATATTATAATTATATTTGTCTCATTGTGGTTAGGAGGACTTCATGGAAAGCCCCTTGTAGAATCAACTGCATGGGAGATCATTAAGCAATACTAGTTCTATAATGGCTAAGGGTTCCTTTGTAAAAATAGAAGAGATGGACAAGTGACATTTGGAATTATTTTGTTATTATAGCCAAAAAGGATGTTGCTAGGTATATGACATGCAACAAACCTTTATCTAAAAAGTCCAAGTGTAGAATGGGTCACCTTATCCAATATTTGAAGATGCATCGGAAGAGGAATAAACCACTAGTGAGAGTCCTAAATGCTCTATCGATAGGAACTTTGTTAGGTATCAAGGAAAGCAACACACCGTTTGTATTCAGCAAAGAGTAGGCACGAGAAAATCTCATTCAAATGATGGCAACCATTAGTATATCATTCAATGCTATGGGCCATGAAGACTTTAGAGAATAGGCATCATGCTCATTACAACCAAAATATAAACATGTAGGGCGACAAACCCTACGAAATGAAACGATAGAATTGTTCTTATGCAAATACGAATAATTAAAGGAGCAACCACATAATCTCAAATCGAAGAAATAGGAATCCGAATATTTCTCTCAAAATTATTTGGTTTTCACATGAAAATATTCTTATTATTCTCACTACCTTCGTTTTTTTTTTTTTTTTTTTTTGTACAGCGTCTTTTTTATATCAGACATATGGAAGCCACCAGTCATCAACATTGTTGACAATTACATGTACATTACAGCACACTAGATTGATGAAAATTAGGTGGTGTAGAAGTGAATCATTACATGCATACTGTTTTCGAAAGCTCACACAGGTTCAACAATTGTGTACAATATCTAGGAGACCATTCGAACCTACGAAATTCGTAAGCTATTCAACATTACCTTTGATAATGTATCTGCAAACACGATAGTGATACGACTGTTGAAATAGTAGCTAAACCCAATTTACAAAGGGAAGCTTTTCCATATCCGTTGCATGTGCCACATTCTAAATCTTGCAATGCAAGATGGCATGAACACTTATAGGATAGCGAATCACCTTATCAAGATCCATTTAGTAATAAATTGTATCCATCATAACAAAGGGAAACACTTAAAGTATAACAATTGCTACCAGAATGAAAACCACAAGTTATTCATCCCACTACGCAACGTCATCACTCAATAGAATTCCACACATGAGATATTAAATAAATTCTTGAAAGTTAGCAATTTGCATTACTTCAAATTATTATTTCATTCATGGGGTCTAATGTTTATTTAAAGATAGAATTTTGTCTTACATTATGGTAATACTTTATACAAAACACTTCATTTAAAGATAGATCAGTAATTCTCATGCTTTGGCTACAAAGAAGAGTAAGGACTAGCTGCAACACTACCAGTCAAACTTTCAGTGAACTATTGGTTTGTCAAGTGCAACACTTGCAGGAAGATGAGGCTAATGGATGTCCTTGAGTGGTGAGTAGCAAAATCACATATGATGCTTACCTTATCAATTATTGTAAGGGATGTTTAGGGGGCTCCGACTTCAACGATGTCGTCTGAATCAGCTTTTAGCTCAGGGAGGTAAGTCCTCAACCATCACTACCTTTAGCTCAAAGCTGAAACCACCAAAGTCACTATATGCCCCAAGGATTGGAGGGATGCTCAAAAGAAGAGATAAGGAGGTGTGGAATCAATTTTTGGCCGTAAAGAAGACAATGAAGCCACATGGTCATTCTAGGCGATGGAAAGTAGAGAGGAGATGCGATGGATTGACGATGATGACAATGAGTACTAATTAGAACACATTTTGTTCCATTCCATGATAATTATTAGTTTTGCTAGCTTGCTATATATGTATATTATTAGAGGTTTCAAATTTCAAGTATATAGGCTCAATTACTTGATATTAAATTAATATGGCTTAAATATAATTTAAACACCTGTCTCAAAGTACAATAGTATATCAAAAGATTAATTACATTGTTTCCTATAAGCAAAGTCATTAGTTATTAGATTCAATATGAAGATATGTTAGACCTTGAGATGAACGAGCAAGCTCTTCATCGAAGCGTAGTAATGGGCATAGCTTTGGGCGTAGCACTCTAACACATTGATTCTTTGGTTGATTGGCTCATTTGTACATCATTGAATTTTATTTTCATCTTCCAACAATTAAATTTGTATTTACACCTATCTATTTGTCATATTAAATCTCTCTACTTCAAGGAAGTGCTTTAACTTTAGGTCCATCTGATCAACTTGTACGAGTTTAAGTGTAACCGCTTTAAGTCAGGTTCATGCAATTTATGTTGATTTATTCTAACCATCCAATTTGATACAATATTTAACTAGTTTGATTCGGGTATGTAGTGTTGCTTAAAGGACTTAATTAATTCAAATTTTAATTTAAAATAAATTTACCTAAAAAAATTAGGTTGATTAATTTATTAAACTATTCATTTATATCTTACTCAAGCTCAACTTGCTTATCTAAATTAAAACAAGTAGATTAGTTAAATGAAATGGTATAAAGAAATCACAATAGTTTTTTTTATGTAATATAATATTTAAAATTTAAAAATTACATACATGTTATACTTATTGGTATAATTCCAATAAAAGAAAACAACTCATTAAATAAATAAATTATTATATCAAATGCACTTTTTTATTTACTATAATATTTAAATTTTAAAATTACATACAATTTATACTTACTAGTATAATTCCAACAAGAAAAATCAACCAATTAATGTATTAAATGAATAAATTAATACATCAAATACACTACTAAATTAAAACTACTTAAAATACGATTTTTATTTACATTTCAAACAAAAAAAAAACACAAAACCCTAACGTACTACCTACATGCTTTTGTGCTCATGCCTACACAATCCACCAACCTTATCATGCTTAGCGTACTCACACTCATGTGCTCCTACCTAGACCCACTTGTACTCGTGTCTTCTACTTTTCACATGTACTCATGCTTAGGTAGCCTACAAAATAGCCCCAATCGTACCCATGCTCACGTGCTCAGCCTATTTACCATGCTTAACTTGAAGTTAGCTACTTAGTTGGTCTCCCATAGTTGAAAAAAAAAAAAAAAAAAAGACTAACTTCCTTAAACTGGCCCTACATAATGGCCTTGCATGATTAGAGAACATAAGCAAATTTCCATTTGCAATTACATGACAAACTTAATAATAGTTGTGCTGTCGAAAATGAAACAATAATAAGTTAGGTAAATATCATATTTAGTACCTGAACTTTACTCATTTTTTTTATCGGAATTTTATTTATTTTTATAATTAACCACCTAATTTAGGTATTATAAATGACCTCCAAAATTAAAATTCAAGTAGTTAATCGGAAAAATAAGAAAAATCAAGTATCAAATGTGACATTTACACTTTTGAATTTTATTCATTTCCATCTAATCAAACTTAAACAACAAAGACCTGAGTAAATCTCTCAAAATTCTACTATCAAGACATCAACAACCCCTACTTTCTTTGAGAACCCCATTATCCAGTCACCATTTTCATCCTAAATAATACCTCAAATAGTAACACCTAAATCATTGTGTTGCTTTAATGAGTCCTCAATCCTATCTGTTGAAGATGATAAAAGTGAAGAGTCCTACATTGGTTAAAAATGGGAAAGGAAATAGCCTTATAATATGATCATGTTCAAAGTTAAATTGGTTTAAGCCATTTTAACATAAAGCAATCTACATATAAAAAATACCTGTTTTTTAATGCATACTAAAACTCTCCCATAGTACTTAGACTAAGCCCATCATATCTCCAACAAGTGATATCAAAGCCAAAAGGCTTAGTGTCCATGATAAAGATCTAAGGTCGAAAGAAATAAGGAAAAAAAAAACGTCAGAAGCCTAAAAAGGAGGGTCATGTCCCGACCAATTAGGTTAACAAAATAAACACAAAGTAAATACTAAACCCAAAGATGATATTGAAGTCCTATGCTTGAAGACCTGAAGCCCAAAAGCACAAAAATAAGAGAAGACTTAATGTAGAAGACCTAAGCAAAAAGATTTGGACCTATAGCCTCCAAGGTTATAGAGTATAAGCCCAGACAAAGAAAAGGAAGAAACCTAAGGTTTTTGAGACTCAGAAAACACAAGCACAACTATATGAATGCAAGTTGCAACTGGGCAAGCTAGTTGGACTTAAGTGGGAATGTTAAAGATGAAAATTGAAAAAGAGATGGACTTATAATATGATAGTTTGCAATGTTAAATTAACCTAGGTCATTTTAATGTAAAGCAACTCATACATAAAAAAGACCCATTTTTCAATACACACTATCTTAGGGCCTCCCCCTTAACAAGTGAGGGGATAAGTCTTTTTGCTTTCTTCCTTTACGTATAATATACCTAGAATCGTTAGCCTTACGTCTGATATTCTTTATAATGCTGGCTTGATCAAATGATCTGTAATAAAATAACGCATTACGTGAGTTAAGCATATCACCCAGAGCGTGAAACAAACAACCCCTGCCTTTGGAGGTTTTGCTGAGTATAGGAAATGAGCAACTTGATATCAATGCTTTTTGATCCACTCAGCAGATGTTAGTTCTGATCGGTCAAATGCTACATCCACCAGACCAAGACTTTCCCAAATCTGTTTTATGCAAAAGCATTTCCTGAAAGAAAGATCAGGTGTTTCTTCTTCCTAATGACATCTAGCGCAAAGAGGATTGCAGGATATAATAATTTGATTACTTCTTGCCGCTATTGGGAGACCCTGAAGATAGTTTTCCACAACCATCTACATTCAGATGTAGGTAGCTGCCCATCATAACATCGATAATTGTAATGTAAAGCTCCTGAATGATTGAGATGATGTGTGTGTTTGGGGAGAAAATATTGTTGTCTTGCCTAACCAAGTTGAGGATAACCGGCCCAATTTCTTTAGCTATTATTTTAGAGATTTCAAAGTCAATGGTGTCTTCATCCCAATATCTGATCTGATAGAAAACAATCCTTTACACTTAGCCTCTCTGATTCAGGTGTTAGAGGCCTATGATAAGCTTTCATAATAGTGCACTTGTTATTCCACTGATCATCCTTTCTTCCTTATCCAAGACATTGCCTCCACTAGATCCTTCCACAAAGAAGAAGACAAAACAGTAACTTTGAGATCTTCTCCATTAATGTGCTGTTTATATTTGTTTCTACAAAGCATGGCCTATATGGGATTTTTATTGTGCAAAATGCATGCTCGATGAAGACTAGAAGCTTTGCTCCTCTGCTCGAGTTTCTTAAGCAACATGATGATACATACTATTAATTGAATTGAATTTTGCCGGATATAACCAACAGTTTCCATTTCGCTCTCCCCTTTTTTGTTAGCATCATGTACTTGTTCTCAATGAAGAGCACAAGCTTTGTTTCTAAGTGAAGACTTATGAATTCCCAATCCCTTAGGCTCCTTTAATTGTCTTAATGTTTCCCTGTTATTCCAATAGACTTTATGCTGATTCAGCTCCCTTTGCCGATACTCTCTATCACTATATGTTCTGCTATCGTTCTCTTATTAAATAAAATTTATCTTTCTAATAAATAAATAAATAAATAAAGTCCATATGAGGCTGCGGGATGAGAACTACGAGGGCAACATCCTACCATTACCAATACCATGCTTACTTTCGTTTCAAGAAGTTGTTTCGAATATTTTTTAGAATTAGAAGGAATCGCCATAATGACCGACAAAATCCATGTCTTATTGATTGGGATCCTAATCTCAAGCTTAATTCTTTTCTTTTATCTTTATTTCTATGGCCTGAAAAAAAAAAAAAAATACAGCCCTTTTCTTTCTTTTCCTTCTTTTAAGAATTTTCCTCTCTTAACTTCACATTAATCAAGCTTTATTGAGCCCTAACGATACAGTACTTTTTTTCTTGGTGTTTTTTTTTTCATGGTTTCTTTTCACATTCAAATGCAACATAGACTATCTACAAAAATTAGCTTGGGGTTGGTTTGGCGGGCATAAAGTATAGAGATTCCGCAATTGACTGAACTTTATCTTAGATCTTATGTCATCGTTTTTCTTGGACCGAGTGTAAGCTCCTGAAAATTTATAAGTCGGTCTAAGATTGTCGTTGAATACTAAAATTCTTTTAATAAGATTATTACTTGATTTCACCAAAACTGGAAAAGAAAAATGGTCACACAAAAATTTAAAAGATTACATTCTGAATTTAGTAAGTATCTATATGGTATTTATAAGCTCGTAAAGATAAAGTGCATTCCAAATTCTATAGTGCAATGCAATTAAAAATATGTACGATAACATCAAAGGAATTACCTTTTAGTTAATTATCTTTTTTACAAATATACATAGTAGCCTAAATATAATAGTATTATTTGGAATGTGTACGTAAGCCGTAAGCCATACGTAAATATTTGTATGTGTGTGTTAAAAGCATTTTTCTAAATCAAAACATGCCAATGTTATATATATATATATATATATATATATATATCTTTTTCATTTTATAAAAAGTGTTTCTAATCATATCAAAGTATATGCTAAAGTTCTAAAATTATGACTAATTGTAAAGCTAGTGACAACAGCCAATTGACAAACGATAAAGTATTAACGTGCCTAAAGACAATAAAATTATATAATCACAATAAAATATGGAAATAGTAATTAAGGGTAATTATAGAATAAAACAAGGTATTCTTATAATGTCTCAATAAGAATACAATTACTAATTTAGAAATATAAGATGTTACAAAAATATATAAATCAAAGAACTGCTAAGTAATAAACTTATATATTAAATTAATAAAGTAAAACTTTCTAATTTATTAAATTACCTATAAATCATATAATAAGTTCTCCTTGATACAAATATATATATATATACAAACATTGAAAACAATTGTAACAAGGATGAAAATTTAATTAAGTCATGAAGAAAGGACTTGATTCAGTTAAATAATAAGAATGACCAAACTTTACAAACATGTGTATAGAAATTGAATCTATAATACTAATTATAATCCATAGAAAGGTATAGGTTGACTTACATAACATTGCATATTCTGATGTGTCATGCAAAATTCATAATTATAATTTTATGTTTTGTACTATAACATTTAAAAAAAAGTTTTAGTAATTATATAGTATGGATACATATCAACACAAGATATCTGTAGACATATGATATCACCTAAAAATATATACAAATATATACATACATATATATGGATAGATAGATAGATAAATGAATGCACATAAGTTTTCCCAATATGTCATTGAAGAAGAAGAAGAATTATATATATATATATATATATATATGAAATAACATTACGACTTTCGCCAATATCGAAGTTGTATAGTTATAATATTAAATGAGTAAAATAATAATACCATTCTTTTAGCTATTAATTATAGCTAATGTGAAACATGTAAGGTAAATTTTGGAAGAAATTTAATTTCAAAAACAATTAAATCGTACAAATATAAATATAGAAAATTAATCAATGAATGATAGTCATTGCTAATTGAATAAAAGAAGTTAAGCATTCATATAAATATAAAATTTTATACCTAATTTAACGTTTTCAAGAAGGTTGTATACTAAATGTGCATACATTGGGATATTTAAACATAGGAAGATTGATGAGCGAGGCAATTATACTGTGAGATTAATATTCCATTGTATAATTTTACTTTAGAAACATATTAGAACCCTCAAAACAAAGTCAAAGGACTATTATTAGGACTTCAAAACCCTAAGACTGTTCATCTTTTAAGGAATGCTTGAAAGATGTTTATAAGATTTAATAATTAAAAAAAATATTAACCCAAGTTAAGAAATTAGTTGGAACCCTTTAATAATAATAATAATAAATTGCTTAAGCTGAAGTTATCACCCCTAAGGAAATAAACTTCCCCTGTAATGAAACACCGAAACAATTAAGCCAATGAGGCCCCACACGCTAATTACATCCCCAAACTCTTATCCCTTACTCTGCACATGCATCTGGCTTCATCCATTTCCCTAACTAAGCCTACCTTAACTGAACCAAAGCCATTAGGAACTTAAGAGTAACTAAGTAACAGAAACCACCCCATTGTTGCTTCTTTCCCTTGCCACACGTAGAGCCCTTCCCCAATGACAACAATACGCCATATCCTACAATAAGATCATACTAAGTAACCCTCAATCTACAGCATAATCTTATTAAAATCTTATTCGATCTCCAGAAAATCTAGGAGAAGTACACTCCTCCTTTACGGGATCGCTCAATCATCAGACCCATCTTTTACTTGTGCATTCAAAACAAAGCCCCCTCAAACCTTCTCATCTCCTTCCTTTGTTAAGCTGCTGCCCATAGAAGCAAACGACCCCTCGCTTTTCCTTCCAGCTGAGCATCGACCCTCTTCCCTCATCACTTCCAATTTCCTTTTTACTCGCAGCAAAATGGACGAGACAAACCCCACCCTTAACTTCCCTTTAAACCGAAATTCCCTACTCTTATCTTCTCTCCCATTACCGAACACCTACTCCAATCTTCTTCTTCTTCTTCTCTCCTTCCGTCTTTCTTCCTAATCACCCTTGTTCTGTAAAAGGAAAACAGGACAACAGGCCCAACTCACAAGGAACTTCTTCCGAACTCGTCGTTTTCTACTCCTATGGCACAACTTCAACAAGTTAAGCAACAATCCTTAAACTTGAGTTCATTTGCAAATGTAGAAGCCACCAACTGAATTAGTCCCTCGTGTTTCTTTTCCTTCCTTTCCATGTCGTGACCCTCCCTGATCGAGAACCATGAAACAGAGCAGCACCTTCTTCTTCAAGCATCCCATTATTACAGACGTTAGGAGCTGTCCTAGGTAAGTTTTAATGCTGTGCACTATAGTCTCGAACCAGTTTCTATCTTAAATTAACTTATAATAATGTCTTGTCGCAAGGGTTAGACAAGCAAAGTGAGAAGAAGAGGTTTGGTGTGGAGAAGAGGATCTTGGTTTCCAAGCTGCCATGGAAATAATAGGAACTCCTCCTAATAATCTCTTAAGCTTTGAGTTTAATAATTTAAATAATGTGATTGAAAAAAAAAAAAAAAAAAAAAAGAAAGAAAGAAATTGATGCTGCAAAAATGTGGTAACTGGCCGAGAATAACGAACCAAACCATGGGAAGAAGAAAGAGGAGGATGAAATGTTGAATAATCAAACCATGGGACTAACTAAATTTTATATGTATAAAGTGGAATAGGAGTCATAGTATGTGACAACTTTTGACCATATAACCGGTACATAAGGAAACGGTATATAAATATTTGAGAAAAATACACCAAAAAAATTTTAGCATGATTTTTGGATAGTTTATGCGATAAGTTGAGTCGAGCGCAAAAATCAAATAAAAAGAGGAATGGTAAATAAATAAGTAAATGAACTTTTGAGTAATAATATATTAGTTTTTCTTACATACATATCACAAAAACCTCACCTATTTTAACATCAGTAAATAATGCTTCTAACCTTCAAATTACAAAATACATATATACATACAAACATATATATATTATATGTAGCTTTTAATTTTCTCACTCAAAAATATTTTAACAAATATATATAAATATGATATAATAGCATAATAACAATAATAACAACAACAACAACGTTAGGTTATGTATATTGTTTCTTTCCTAGTGTAGGCTTAGTTATTCTCAGTTTACTCACTTACGTAAAATAACTAGGATACGTGTGATAAAACTTCAATACAATATCTATATTTACAAACATAAGCATATACCATATGACTATAGTAAAGCATTATAAGATATATGATTGAGTTATTGAATTAAATATGTATTTCAAATATCACGATTTAAATTTAATAGTTATGATGTCTAATTTATATGTTATTGAATAAGAAGTTTTCCTTGATAAAATCACCAAAACCTATATAACGTGTATTTTATGAGATGAAAATTTGATGTCAACTAATATATATATCAACACTATACTATCAAATAACATAATAATCTCGTGTTATATAAAGTTTTATTGACTCCATAAACTGAACAATAAATTTTATATCTATCGTGAAGTTAACAGATAAATTTAAGTAGCATGAAACTTTATTAATTTTCAAATCCAGACCAATTTAGGGACAATAATATCATTATAACTTGTTGATTACAAAACTCGCAACCAAACCAACTAAGATTAATAATAGTGTGAATGAATATGTTTTCGAAGGTAATGGAAAACTTGTCAATTTTTTTTCTTGTACTTCCAATTTTAGAGATAGATAGGAAAATTCCATTTAAAAATAGTAAATAAGACACAACTTTTATTTTCGGCTCTCATAGCTAGTAGGTAAAATATCGAAAACTAATTAAGTATAAACCTGCTCTTTCAATATTCCATATTTAGCTCTAATAAACTTAGTAATAACAAATAAAGACATAGGAATGTGTGTGTGTATATATATATATATACGTACATACATACATATATATATATATATATACACACACAAAGTAAACACATATGAAAATGGTTTTCACTTATACTTATTAGTAAACCTTTTCCTATATATCTTAACAAATTAAATAATACTGACAACTCTAAATATAGACATATGTCTATACATATGCCTTGATATATTGAGCCACATTCCATTTCAATTTATTTGGTTTTAACAATTGAAAATATCTTAACAAGCATATTAAATACATACAAGCATATGCTATAAGATAAAACAAAGGTATTCTGAACTAAATTGCACAATACATCAGTTTGATTTCCGACTATAAGGACCAGCCTCCTCTAGCTCTAGTTTTGAACTTGTAATCAAAATAAAATGAAAGTTTAAAATTTGAAACATAAAAATGTTACTGAGGCCAAACCCAAACATTCAATCCCAAACCAATATAAGTGAATAATCCCTAATACAACAAGCTATGCCTAACTTATAAAATAAATAAATGTAATCAACCACCTTAAGTAAGAAACTAACTCAACATCACACATATTCCCAAAAGAGGTTAGACCCTTGAAGATAATTAATTATTTACAAGTAATTAAAGCTAAACTAAATGAATTATATTTGACTAAAGTTTGCTTTCAAACAGAGGAATGGGCAATGCTATATTTAGTTTAAACTTATTATAGTTCCAGATACCTTATACACTTGTTTATTGATGTGTTAGGCAATATTGACTTTGGGATTTCTCTATCAACTATCTACCTAAGAACCATTATGATTAGTTGCCCTAAACAAGTGAGTGACTCTCGATGATTGTCATACTTATTTGTGCTTATAATATAGTTGTACTTTAATTAATGTTACATAATTGAATTGCTTAGAGGATATGGGAAATATATATGCTTAGTATTACTTGCTATGTTGTGTAAAAATACTCTAAATTATATGAAACTAGAAATTAGATGTCATGTTCATTAATTGTGTTCTTGTTGTTAAGTGTCTGTCTTATTTGTTTAGTCATCTCATAACAAATATAACAATTATTTGACTTAAAATTTAAATTGAACATGCATTGCACAATTACACAAAGAAGGCTGTCAACATCACGCAGGTGTACGAAGAAGCCGTACAAAAGTGCTACTTCATCCAATGTTACCTTGCCTAACCTCTGGAAACTACCATGTACCGGGGAATGCCATCCTTTGATTGGGGCTCCATCTACAGATGCATCCACTTAGGGTTACCGACACTCTTGAGTATATATATATTATCATATCATTATTTTAATAGTAAAGGAAAACCCTACTTAAGCTGAGCTCATAGTATTTTGATATATTAATTAATAAGACATTATGACGAGGGCAATTTAGCTTAAAGTGGTGGCACTTGAAGCTAACATGTTAGTACTTATTCCCTAACCCCTAGTGACCGGAGTATGTAAATTCGAGTTGTAAATAGTTTTCGAATGACTGTGTATACTGTTGCATTCATATGGTTATGCATGCATAATACGCTAATGGTTAACAACTTGTTTGCTAATTCCTTATTGTATGGTATAAGGGATTATCTCACTGAGCCATAGTTTTACTCACTCCCTAATAGTCTTTCTTACAGGTTATATCAAAGCTAGAAATAGGTTAAGAGCCAAGATACAAGTGTAAAAGCCTCAAACTATGAAGTCTAAATATAGGATATAATGTTATTTGGATTGAACTTAGATCAGACAAGGGAGAATATTAAAACATGTTGTCTTCTATTTTCAAAATTTTTATCCCTTTAAACATATTTGGGCCTAATATCCTTTAAAAAGGTTTTACCATCCAATCTTATTATTTGATAGGAGATTCCAAATCTCTACCATTTTGGTGAATTATGGAATATTGATCTTCATAAATATTTTCATATAAATATACTATATATGTTATGATTAAATGTAATGAGTAAATATTTGATTAGAATCTTTCAACCTCTGATTTGCAAGATGATCTTCATATTACAGGTGTATACATAATGTGATGATTTTAGAATAATCCTAATAAGTCCCTTTTAAGGTCATGACATTGGGAGTCTTTTCGTTGCTGCAGCTATAGCTACCCCGATTCCTAGTGAAACTTTGTAATTCATGCCAACTATTGGCATGAGTATGTTAACTATTATATAATGTACCTGCTATTACTATTTACTAGCTCATAGCAGAGCAAAACTGTCATATTAGGACTACAGCTTGAGCGTTATGGATTGCTCATACTAGAGAGTGGCTTGCACAAATCTAAATTCTCAAAATCCTCACGATTAATGAATCCCAAAGCATATACAAGCTTCGCCCATTTCGCCCTAAGTGCTAACACATGGGCTGCATTCACTATGGTATCATGAATGCCAACCATTCACAAGCAATCACAATAATATGTTCAGGAAAAAAATATACATTATGGCTTGAAATGGTTAGTCATGGCATGTCCAGGGAGATGGGATCTGTTTCTTTTTCTCTACCGGTATCACCATGCTCTACACCAAGTAGGCGCTTTGTTAATGTATCCTGCTCTTGATTGTCCACTCTTTTTTCTTCAGATTTCCCCCATAACACAAAGTACAGCCCCACCATAATCAGACCTGCTCCCAGTATCCTGAAATGAAAAAGAAAGAAACATTGATTTTGCTTCTAACTAAGAAAACAGTCTTCAAACATTCTACCACTACTTTTTTAACAGCAAAATGGTCTGAAATATGCAATGTTATTTTGAAGCTACTTGCCACCTTCCAGAGTACAGCTGATCACCAAAAATGAGAATTGCCAAAGCAGCAACTATAAGAGTCTGTACAGGCTGGAAAATAGCAACAAACACCGGACCACCTTTGTGGATGCACCATGTCTGCAGAGAAATTACAATCCCAGAACCTACTAATCCCTACATATACGAGATTTTTATATACCTTAGCATTGAACTGGTAATAGATATTATTTAGAATGTCGAAGTGCAGAAGGCTTAAAGCCACCACTTACAGCATAAAGAATTGTAAAGAGCTCTTCCGTGGATATTATTTTCCAGCGCTCAAAGTCCGATTCTACGAATGCTGCTATTACCAGGAACTGGATTAACCCAAAAAAACAGGTGAATGTAGTGAGCGTCAGTTTTGCCGGGTACTTCTTCAATATAGGCGCCTGCATTGTTTTCAGGATTAGAAAGGAGCAGCAAATGTGCCTGGATCGCAAGTGCGGATTTTTTCGCTAAAATGTGATTGATGAACACAAACGGTGAAGATCAATACGTGGTTGTGGGAATATCTCTCTTTTTTTTTTCCAACTATGGGATATATTAGTGTCTGCACGGCACCATATAGGTGTATATTGATGATTATTTGTGTTTCAGAGAGTGCTGGAACTTGATGATGATAGAGAGGTAAGCTAACCTGAAGAACCATCCAACCAGCCCATGATAAGCAGTGGCCGAGTAAATAAATGCAACCCAATGTCCAGTTCTGCATTTTCTCAGCATCCATGTGCGCTTCTCCATCAAATGTGGCAGCGGCACCATGAAGAAGAGGGCCCTTAAAAAGAGTGATAGTGGTGGCACCACCAGCACTTGCAATGGTACCAGCTATCTTTGCAAGTCCATCTCTTCTCCCTATATGAACTTGTTCAAGTCTGAAACAAATATGAGAGTTTATGAAGAAACGTCCTTTCCTTTCCCAAAGAAAGTGAGAAGACAATTGAGGATGAGAGCGTCATATGTAGAGCATCTAATAACCTTAAGGCAGCAGCCATAAGAAATGTGATTGCCGGAACAGAGTTCTGCATTGCCGACGCAAAAGTTGGAGATGCATAATACAGGCCCAATAGATAAAACCCTTGATTCGCAGTTATCCTGGAATTGCTTTGAACTGTAAGGAAGAATCCTTGTGATATTATGTTAAGAACGTGTACAGGAGACAAACTTTTTGATTGCTTACCCCAAGAGTGCAAGAAGAAAGAACTGAACCAGCAATGAAAAAGTTAGCGGGGGTCGATCCTTCCTGAATTACAAATCAAGATAGAATTGTTATTAGTGTTTAAAGATGCTGTAGTATTGAGAAGAAAGTGTAATTCTAGGAATTCATTCGTTGTGATTATAAATTGTTCCAACTTCTGTTTAGAAGAGACAGACTCACTTCTCAACAAAATACGCGAAAGGGGTGAGCAGCATCAAGGCGACGATGTTTCTATAGACAGGGTAAACGACTTTGCTGACACCAATGTTGAGGGCGAGCCTCGACACAATGTGGAAGCCTGCAAAGGAAAGCTGCAGAGCAAGCAATGCCAGGAGGAGCTTCATTTTATTAGAGACAACTTTCTCTTTCTCCATGTCGTGAGTTCTTCTTCTCTTTTTGGATTGTGGTGGTCGATGGTTGCTGAGATCCTCTGAATGTATTCTTATATAGTTGACGGGACGTGTATTATTCGATGTGATAAATGATAGATTATTAACAGCCTCCAACATGTCTATAAGCATAATTATATATTTGTAATTTGTACTTAATCCCACATTTAAGTTATTGGAAATTGTTTAGGGTTCGAAGGATGATTCTCTATTGAAGATTGACGCACGTATCCGTCCCAGTTTCTTGTTAAATGTTTCCCTAGCTAGGCCTAGCCAGATAGATATGGATTCCCCCACAAAATTATGTAGAAACAAAGCCTGGGTTCATGCTTGTAGCTAACTGTCATTGTCTGTATCGGATCATCGCCGGTGATATGTTTCGAATGGAAATAAGTGCCATTGAGTAATAGATATTATAATTCCTTCAATTCCTACGAATATAGATAAAGATGGTTACGATGCTAAATTTAATATAGTGTAAGCTATCGGTTCAAAACTTTGCAAATCAGTCAACTCAATCGAGCTAAGTTACATCATTTTTACAAATTCAAATTTTCAAATAATATGATTGTGCTTCTACACTCAATAGATACAATGCAGATACTGAACTTGATACTTTTTATAATTTTAGTATTTAAACTTATACCATCACTTATGCACATTCATTTGACTTCATAAAATCTATTTCTATGTTTAGTTGGCAAAATTATTATCAGTGCAAAACGAAGAATTACAGTTTCTTTATAAATTTTATGGGATAAATATTATTTAATCATTTCTAACATATTTCAAATTCACCCATAAGACCTTAAAGGAATTATACAAAATTGCTATTACCTTCTTTATACCACTCCTTATGAATTGCAATTGTACTTCTATCTTTTTTCTTTCTGCAAACTAAAGGTATCATTATTGTCTGCTTTTAATATTCATTAAATAAAGGCCTAGGTTGAAATAATCCATGACGTTGTAGGTTGGCTTTTCTAAGCAATAATTTTTTTAAAATTGAGACAACAAATAACGAGAACGCAAAACTTTAACAATAAGCTGCAGCTGCACATGCAATGCGTAATAATGGAAATCTTAAGATTCCGAGTGCTTCCTTTGTTATATAAATAAATGTCTGGAAAAAGGAGCTGTTGGGTTAGGAAAAATTTTCCCAAAGTGAGAAATTTTAATTTTTCTCTGTTTCCTAATAAAAAGATGGCATGTGGTCCTCATCATGATAATGCTATTCTTAACGTTTGACGAAGTGAACCAACAGGCAGCCACTGCAGCATGCACATGTCTAATGCACATATTCAATTCTGAAAAACAAATGACTACCCCATGTATCTTGACATACAGCTCTCATCTTTAATGCATGATATTCCTTTCTTTCTTTATGGTAGGGCAAATCACAGTAGAAAGCTAGGATGGTTGGTAGGACAGAGTATAGTTCAGATTAGTTTAATTTTCTCTTCAAATCATAAAAATACGGTTCAATTTTTTATAATTTTGAACAAAACTGTATGGTTCCAATTATAAATTTTTTTAAACCATAAAATTTCGATTCAATTTATTGAATAGATCATATTTTTTAATATAGGAGAGTATATTTGCATTATAAAAATATTTAATTCCTTCAATAATAATAATAAGGATTAATATATTAAAGGATAATGAAGCTAATATTTATGTCATTAAGAAACCAAATACTTATTAATAGCTAAATTTATTTATTAAAAAAATCATATAGTATAACTCTAAGTCAAAGTATATACATAATTTATAAATTTATGGTAATAAAAATTCAATAAATATAGACTAAAAATTATTTCAAGTATTACATTACAACAAAAAAATTTATTTAATTACAAGTAAAATATTATTATAATTTTTATAAAATAGTTTGATTTAATTTTAAGAATTGATTCAATTAATTCTTTCAAACCAAACCAACCATAAATTAACGGTTTGGCTCTCTTTGAAAATTTTCTAAGTCAAACCGCAAAAGAAAATATATATATATATATATATATATGTTGATTTAGTTTGTAAAATGAATCGGTTTTGTTGGTTTTTTCCTCACCTCTAGTAGTTAGTGTAAATATTCAAAGTAAACACTATCCCATCTTTTTTTTATAATCGCATTATGCCATATATGATAAGCAAAAAGTTAATAGTGTTGGCTCATATTAAATATCTAACAAATATTTGCTATTTCCAACTCACTATTTTAAATGCATCCAACCAAATCATATGCAAGCACTTTAAAAGATAGTAATAACAATAAAATAATATATATTTATAGGCCTTTAAAATAGAAAGTTTGATACAATAAACGTTTATCAACTGATATCAGCAAATCAATTAACAATAATAATAAAGCAAATAGCTGAGAAAAGCAGAGATTAAAGAGAATTCCTGACAGTGGCAATGACAGCCGCTGGGGATACCACAAATCGAGGTTCATCAATTCATTGGCAAATGAAAAATCTACCCTAGAGCAATCAGGAAAGTTTCATGGCGGTGATAGCCAGAGCAATTCCAAGCGCGCTTAAGTTAAACAAAACGCACAAAGGTTCTTGTAGCGGTTAATCAGCAGTTCTGAAGGAACAAATGCTGTTAGTTATCGTCTGCTGTGTGCAGAGACTGCAATTCATACAAAAATTTGCCAATTGGACGTGAAATAGTTGATGGAAAAGATATGAATGGCCGGCAGTTGATTGGATTTGTTAATCAGAGTCTCCTTGACCATATTCATGAATCGTCCAGTCATCATGGTTTTGAACAAAGCTGCAATCTGGAAGCAATGAGAATATTCCGCCTTAAGCGACAACTCTTTTGTCTGCCAAATTGACATTGCATTATAAAACAAATTAAGGCACACTTTCCATTTGATAATGATTAAACAAAAAAGTATATGCTTGTCTATAGATCCCATTTTGACAACCCAATAATCATTTGACTTGTTTAATGGGACAAAATCGATGATAAGATATATTTATAAGCAAAAGACAAATTTCACGATGAAGTCATCCCATACAATAAATGATCCCCCAACCAATGATTTGAGCAGCCAAACATGCCTTAAACGAGCTCGTGATCTAAAATGATTGAAGAACTCGTGCCGCCGGGGCTCAAGCACTGGTTTCACCATTCCCACTTTCAAAAGGGAAACACAACAACTTGGAAGGAGTTGGCAATTTCTCGAACGGACCACATGATAACTCAACTAAATCATCTAATGACATTAGGTTGCAACGTCCTTAGCAAATTAATTATTTGTTGACCACATCAATAACTTGGATGATATGGTAAATTAATTATTTTATAATATTTTCTATATCAGTGAATTTGATACACAAAGGTATCACATGATTAAAAAAACAGAAGCTTCGTATATTTTAAAGGTATAAGTGCTCGGTTTTAACAATAAGGAATATCCATGCAATTACAATAGTTTTGATATGTAGTCCGCACAATTTATCCTTTTAAAAAAGTGTATATACACAACTTCCATACAAGTAAGTGCTGCGGTTGCTTTTTATTAATTTATTTTGCTATTAGTAAATGATAAAGGACAATTTAATAAATTAGTAGTTAAAGTAAAAATTAAAGAAAAAAGGAAACCAGTAAATTAAATTTGAGTATTTGTCATTTTCATCAATGCCTCCATCTCTAAGGGGGCGACTGCAAGCGTCGAGCAAACGAGAACAGCATTGTTGTGCATTGTTCATTAGCGTTTGTTGGAGAAGAAAGGAAACTCCACAGTTTGATAGCTGCACCAATATACAGTAAGTTAAATGTATGTTAAATTTGTCACGTTTTTATCCTTAAATGTTGTAAGTGTACGGTGAAATAAAATGTGTATGTATTATTGAGAGATTGTTATTTTACAATGTATGATATGATAATATGGAGATTATCTACATCATAATATAAACCTACACTTTACAAGACTAAAATAACCCTATGCTATAAACTATACATAATATACAATTATATATAATAATATACTCCCTCAATTTTAATGTATGTAAGTCCACATAAGACTAAAGTAGTGACCAAGAAAAGCTAATGAAGATAAGTTTTTGGTAGGGATGTCGAGACGTTGAAACCACGTAGGAATATAATGAACCAAAATCTAACCAATGAAACTATTTTTCAAACAAAATGATAATTTATGTCAACATGTTTGGTGCAATCATGGTGGACCAAATTAGTTGAAAGATAAACCACTTCATAGTTATGGCAACATAAAATGAATGGGTGCTAAATGGAGACTCTAAATCCTCGAGCAAGATGGTAGATCCAAGTGGACTAAGCAACCACCACATAGGCAAAAGCTCAGTATGCAGCATTAATAAAGTTAATAAAGAGAGTGATGGTAATTATTAAAATCGCAATTCTATTATTCATTTAAATGGATAAAATTGGTGTCTTACAAAATCATACAAAACCAATTAAATTTTTAGCTTATATAAATGTTCATAATTTTACTAAGAATCTGCATATAAATAATTTCATATACATTTTAATTGAAAAAGAAATTATAAAATTATATTTTTAACTTGTGATTTTAATAACTATGTAGTGGAATGCCTATAAATGAGATTGAGACAAAGATAGATAGCATAACCTATTTTTCATGATAGGCAAGTTAATACATTAAATTTAAGTATACTTCATTGTCATCAATGCCTCCATCTTAAGAGGAGAAATGGAAAAGAATGCCAAAACACTTGTAGCTCACCATGAGTGACCTTCATGGATATGATAAACCGAGACGATCCTATACGTGTGAACCTTGACTTAATATGACACTTAAGCTTTAATCGATGTCCACTCACCATTAACCTTAGCTACAAGCAAGTTAGATAAGAGTGTAGAGAGGTATAACTTAGACAGTGAATCTCATAAGGAAAGGAATATTCATCAATGGAGTAAAGATGATGTAGCTACATGAAAACAAGTTATTTATAGTAAGCTTCGTAGGCAACAAGTAAGTTAATCGAAATTACAAAAAGGGTAAGCATAAGCGTAATAACTTAGAACATGTTACAAGGGTACAAAGGACAAAATACAAAATGAATAATAGTACATGTATAGAAAGAGAGAGAGACGAAGACATGTCTGAAGTCTCCTATTGCTATAATTTGGTACAAATTTTATACAACAGAAGATGGTGATTAAGCCTAACCAAGCCAGAGTGGTTTAGGTAGGTTAGCAGGTAGGTAGGTCAAGCTTTAAGAAAGTTGAGATCAAGTTAGAGATTGGTTGTAGGACCAAGGTTGGATTAGGATGGACTTTAGTATAGGTCGGAAAGGCATAGTTGATGAGTGTTGGAATTGGATTGGGACTACCAATCATTCTTTTCAAGCTGCAAATGAGGTCAGTCAAATACTCTAAGGGCAACTTAGGGCCTCAAATAAGCGTATACATCCCAAAATGGGCAAAGAGGGAATGTAGAAATTGTTCGACTTGGTATTCAGACTTATCATTGGTTGACTGCAAAGATGGGATCTATCTAGCTAATCCTTGAAGGCCTCAAAGTCTAGCTCAGGCTAGCAGTCCAAAGGTTAAGAGACTAGCCGAGAAGGTCAAGATTCCATCAACTCCCTAAAGGTGTTGGAGATTTTTCCTCAAAGCAATTTGGTTGCCAATTTCATCTTCTAACACATAGGGCAATAGTTTAGCAACGTTAAAGGCTAATGACACTCCATACCCATCCAATAGCTTAAGTTCATAAGCATTGTTGTTGATCCTTTGGAAAATTTTGAAGGGTCCATCAGCTCGAGGTAAGACTTTGTTAGTCCTTCTGCTCGCAAATCTCTCTTTGCTCAAATGGACCCAGACTAAGTCCCTTGGGTTATAGATAACAATCTCCCAACCTATGTTTCCTTACTCTTTATGCCTTACTACAATCTTTGTGAGCTACTTAGAAACCTTCTTATGTAGCTTCTAGAACTCTTCAGCTATCTCTACTCCTTGCAAACTGTCTTCTTGAGGGATTGATCCAATAATCATGTCTAGGGGCAAGCCCAAATTAACTCCATAGATGACCTCAAAAGGAGATTTGCTTATCAAACTATAGGTAAAGCGATTGTAAGAAAATTCAACCATTAACAAGCGTAAGTCCCAATTGCTTAGATTCTTGCCCATAATAGCTCAAAGTAAGGCTCCTAATGTCTTCTTAACCACCATAATCTAGCCGTCAGTTTGGGGATGACAAGAAGTGCTAAACATCAACTTAGTACTAAGCTTCCTCCATAGTATCTTCTAAAGAAGCTTATGAATTTTGAATCCCAATTTGACACCATACATTAGAGAACTCCCTGTAAGCATACAATTTCCTGCAAAAAGATATTAACAATAGATAAAACATCATCTGATTTATGGTAAAGGATGAAGTGGCCCATCTTGTTGAACTAATCAAGTACCACCATGATCGAACCATGCTTCCAAGCTGTTCTAGGTTATATAAGCATGAAGTCTATGCTCAGGTCAGTCTAAGGTTGTTCTGGTATGGTTAGATATGTACTCTCCATAGGGCTATTTCTTCCCTTAGCTCGCTTACATACTTCGTACCTCTCCAACTCCTCATGGATATCCTTCATTATTCTTAGCCAATGGAAGTCGTCCTTCAATAATCCATGTCTCTTCTTTTATCCAAAGTAGTTAACCAAGCCCTCAACATAGGCTTCGTGAACTAGCAACTCTAAGGCCAAGCAATTTTGAATGCATAATGGGCCTTTCTTAAACAAATATCCTTGGTCCATGTAGAACTTATCCACAATGATTCCTAACCTACACTTGGCCATAACAAATCCAAAGTAGGTATCTTATTCATGTTGATTGAAAAGTGTTCCAAATCCAAGCATCTAAGCTTAGAGGTTTGTAATAAGTACACAGCGATGGGACAAAGCATTTGCTACACCATTTAAACTATTCTTCTAGTACTTAATCATGTAAGAGAAAGTTTCCAAGAAATTGCCCCATTTCACATGACATCCAAACAATCTCTATTGACCTCAAAGGTACTTAAGGGACTCATGGTTCCTATAGATTACAAACTCTAGAGGCAACAGGTAGTGTTGCCATACTTAAGAGAGTTTGCACAAGGGAGTAAAAACTCTTTGTCATTAGCAAAATAATCTAGAGTAGCTTAGCTGAGTTTCTCACGAAAATAGGCTATAGGCTGCCGTTCTTGCATAAGTATTGTGTTAACTGGTTATGTCATGACCCTACAGGGAGCCTAATAGGATTACCTAAAATTTTCGTATCATGTGTGCACCCATGATTAGAAAATCATATTGCAAGTCAGAGGTTGCAAGATTCTAAATAATTAATCACTAAAGTTTTTATTTATTTAACTTACTTATCTTACGATCACATATATATGACTATGGATATCCGATAAACCACAGTCCAACAAAACCACAGAGAATCGGTATCCCCTACCAAATAATAAGATTGGGTAGTAAAGTTCTAAAACTCAAACTTACTAAAGTCACAAACTTTAAATGTAGTATACAATAATTCTAATTAACCATATAATCTGTCCTCAGAGTCTAACTTATATGCATCTCGACGTTGGTACTCAACCCTCAGTTCTTAACCCATGCCCAATCGTATAGCAACCTGCAAGAGAAAACTATTGGGGAGTAAGCTACAAAAGCTTAGTGAGTTAATTTCCCTCAACCACACAGCAGTCAAGTTATACCACAGTTAAGTTCAACCAAATGAATGCATGAACAAGCAATATGCCAAACAAGTACATGCAAGTGACCAGGTACTGCATGCAACTCAGATTTAACGCCCTCCGAAGTCAGGGTTGAAGATTCATCGGTACAGTCAGATCCGAGTATCATATTAGAACTTATTTCATAACGAAACTCCGCATTTCGTATTTAAAATGTAATGGTACATCCATTACTAGCTTTCTAAAAACGAGTTCTATATATGATTGTGAGTAGGTTCACGCAACCCTCACTCACCCCTAAACGAAGGCCTCTAGACTCGACTTATAGCCAGGCGGTTGGCGCCTCCAACGCCTAGTCATCCCGCGGGCAAGGGTAAAGTCATATCGCACGTGTGCACCGTACAAAATCAATAACAATCGATAATCAACCCAAGTATGGCCTATCACTACCTCCGTGTAATGTGACTACTTGGAATTAGTTATGCAATGCATGATTTATGCATGACCAAGTTAACTTTTCTTGTCGAATAAAAGTTAAGTCATATTTAATCAGTGATCATTCCAAGTCACAAACAATCAATCTATTGAATCTACTATGCAACAAACATTATATTATTGCAATTTAAAGTAGATTCATCATCAACAACAATTATCATGCACAAGCATAACCCAACCCCATACACATTCATTTATGATTCATAATTTATGTTCACTAACTACAAGTACAAACAAGTATGAAATCATAAGGAAAAAACTCACTCGGCTATAGCTAGTTCAGAGATTGTAATAGTCGGTGGGCAGCTCAGGGTCGATATCGAGATCACTTGAGAATAAGGAAAATTTGTAAGATAGGGAATTTAAAACTAACTAGAGTTATAATATGTAAGGTTTATTTCACTTAGTCACGTGAAATTATCGATTCGAGCTTTTTATCGAATCGCGTGTAACTTTTTCGTTTTAGCTCGAATCATTATGAACTTATAGTCCATTTTGACCGTTTTCGAGCGTATTTTCTCGTAATGAGATCCGTTTTGGACGTTGTGACTCGTAAATTAAATTGTGATACAAAAATATCACAAAAATTATTATTTAAATTCAAAAATTATAAAATATTGATTTTCACCTTTTCGTAATATATTTATAATTTAATAATTATTTAAATCATATATTTGTTATTTTTATTATTTTGGGTATATTTTCCTTTTTTTTATGTACCTCACGATTATACATATATATATATTCAAATACTTATAATATATAGTTTATGATTTATGTTATTGTAAAATCGTAAATTACGGTAGCATATATACCTATATACACTATATATATTATACGTATGATATATGTATATGTATTTATTTAAAACATACTCTTATACATATAGTCATATATCTATATATATAAATATATATATTCGGCATACATACCTATAAATACATATATATATGTTCAATATATATATGCTTATATAGTATTTATCATTTATCATAAAATATATATATACTATACATTACATACATAATATACCGTATACTATTACATATATATACATACTTATAAAAATACTCCACTATATACTATACAACTACACATATATATATAATCATATATGTATACCCATATATATATAAAGTTACGGTACATACATATATATTCTATAGTGATGTAAATTAGTTATGTAAATTATTAATTAGATGTATTAAAAAAAATACATAATACATACCATATACCTTGGTACATACATGTAGACATACTTAATCTTATATTTACACATATAATTAAATTTAGGTATTCATATACATAAACATATACTATTAGTATTATATGTACAAATACCATAAAATATCATAAAAATACTATAATTCTATACATGTATACTATCATATACATATATATTTTCTAAAATAAATCTCTTACCTTGTAGTTTTTATTTTTTTTCTTCTTTTTCTTCCTTCTTTCTCTCTTTTCTTTCTTTCTTTTTCTCTCTTTTTCCTCACGGTATTATAGATTGTGTGTGTGTGTTTGTACATTTTTTTTTTCTTTTTCCATATTTATATGGCTTCCTTTTTGCTCACGTAAGTGTAGCTTCAATTTTAAGCTAAAGTTAACTTTTTATTAAAGTAAATAGGACAAAAACAAAACATCACGTGGCTGTTTCTTTTAGCTTTCAATTTGCTAACTTTTGTTCTTACGTTTTGTGCAAGGGAAGAAATAAAGTGGAAATGAAGAGAGAAAATGAAATAAATTGAAAATAGAAGAGAAGGAAAATGAAAGTTATTAACAAATATGTATAATTTTTCGAATCATATAAATTATAACAAATCTCCTCATAGATTAGTTTTCAAAATTTTGTGAAATTTTATCAATTTAACTGGTACCCGTTATAATTATAATTTTTATAAGTTATTATGGTAATTTCATTACAATTTCGTACAAACAGGCGATTTAGTCGAAAATTACATTCTTCGACTATAATTTTATTGCTATTGTGTAATATTTAACTATTTTATAGGTTTACGTTTATGATTTTAGGGTTTCGAGCAATTTTGAGTTCGGTTTCGATTAATGATGCATAAACTAGTTTTCAGGTTTTAGTAAGCGATTTAGGGTTTTGATAAATTTCGAAAGTTTTGTTATCGGTGTTATAGTTGATTTATTAAACTTCATTTTCTTTTATTATTATTAGCCTTATCAACTTATTATACAGTTTAGGACACTCGGACTTAAGTTAAGGTTCAACTACTGTTTTTCCTAGGGTTTACAAGTACTCCAAATACGTCACATTTAAGCTTGAATACTTTGTCAAAATTAAGCAATGTTAGCATAGGGGCAGAGGTCAACTTGGTCTTGATCTCTTCAAAAATTTTCTAAGCTCTCTCCATCTAATTGAATTTAGAGTTCTTCTTAGTCAACATTTTAATGGGGATGCAATGGTATTGAAATTATGGATGGATCTTCTATAGATGAAGCTAAACCATGGAAACTCCTCACATTGGCAACACAAGTCAAAGCAAGCACTCAAGAATAGCTCTACCTTCTCATCATCAACCCTTATTCCACCTCTGAATAAAACATAACCAAGAAATACTACCTTCGTCCAGGAAAATATGCATTTCTTCATATTGCTAAATAATCACTCAACTTAGAGGATATCAAATATCGACCTTAAGAGTTCAACATGATTATTCAAATCCATAATGTAGAACAAAATGTCATCAAAGTAAATAACCACACATTTGCTAATCAAGTGCCTGTGGACATGATTCATCAATCTCATTAAGATACTTTGGATATTTGTTAGGCCAAAAGGCATAAGAAGCCACTCATAAAGTCTATGCTAAGTCTTGAAAGCCATTTTCCTCCTATCTCTTGACCTCATTTAGATTTAGTGGTAACCACTCTTCAAATCGATCTTTAAGAATATCTATGCTCCATAGAGTTCATCAAGTATGTCGTCTAGCTAAGGTATTGAATACTTATACTTAATAGTGATCTTGTTTATAGCTTAATTGTCAATGCAAATTCTCCAAGATCCATCCCTCCAAGACATGAGCAAGATTGGCATGGCACAAAGGCTCCTACTCTTGTGGACATAACCCTTCTCAACATGCTCATCCACTTGGCTTTTGAGCTCAACTGCCTACTCTAGTTTAAGTTTACAAGGCAGCCTATTTAGTCGGGTGGCTCTAGGCTGCAAATCTATACAATGTTCATTCCTTCAAAGTAGGTGTAACCTTTCAAGCAAGTCTTCAAGAAATAGATCTTCGAACTCTTTATTTAATCTCTAGACTTCCTCAAGTAAGGTTCCAATCTCCCTCATTTCAAACAATCTCTAGACTAAAAGGAACATAGAATTTTCTAACCTGGATGCTTTAGCAAACTCAGCTTAAGAAAGCACTAAGAATTTCTTCTTGATAGCTTAAGAGATCTATGCCTAAGCCTCCTAGACTTTCTTTGAACATGTTCGAGAAAACACGACCTTCTTTATACCTTCCTAAAACATATAAGAATCTTGTATCTATCATGTATGACCCTTAAGTCAAAGAGCTAAGGTCGGCCCAAGAGGATGTATGATGCACACATCGACCAAATGTCATAGAGCACTTCATCCTCATATCTATGCCTAATCAAGATTGACACATGCACCTACTTCATCCCATTCAAGCCTCCCTTCTCGTGCAACCAATGGATTTTGCACGATTAGGAGTATGGTGTACTTAACACCTTTAAGGCATCAACGAGGCTCTGGACAGTAACATTAGTATAACTACCTCGATTAAGGCACTTAATCTACTCTTAACCCTACAATTGGTGTGGAAGAGGTTCTCTCTCGATTCATTCTCATCAAATACTAAAGTACTAAGAACTCGTTAAACTACCATGCTTAAGTACTAACCCTATTTAGGTTAGATAAGGGCCTCAAGGCCATCTTGGTAGTCATCCAATAGGTGTTTGACCCTTCATTGTCCTCCCCTTAACTAGCGCTCTCAACCTTGAATTAGACAATTTATCCCTTAATTGTCATAACATGTCAACTTAGACATTGATTGGCCATGTGTCTAAAATTAAGATACTTAAAGCACTTGATTTCTCTAGTCTTGCAACCAGAGCTCTATCCAAAGTTCAGGTTCATTTACTTTAGCCTTCCCTCAAGTATCCTCAAGCCCCAATCATGGTTCAAACCACATTAATCTATATCTCTTCTATAATTAGGTAGGCTCAGAAGGACAGGTCAGGCTATAAGAGCTATGCTCAACTTGGTGCACCTTTATCATTCAACCCCCTACGCTACCCTAATGGCCTCATCTAAAGAAGTGATCCTCTACACCTCGACAATATTCCTTATTTCATACCTCAAGCCAAAAATAAATCTTAAAATGGTCCTGGACTTAAGCTCCTACACATCGCATCTTATCATCAGCATCTTTAATTCATAGATATAACTTCTTAAAGGTATCTTGCTCATAGTGGTTGAGAACAAACCTTCCTATCATTAACACTTCATTTCAGTCCATGTCTAGAACTCACACCTATTATATTGCCGACAAGCTGATTATAGCTTGTTCTACTACAATGCTGCATAACCATGAATTCGAAGGTCGTAAGTCGTACTTTCACACAATCCCCATAGTCATAACAATAGAAAATTTTCTCGATCATCTTCTCCTAATTAAGGTATTCATCAACACTACCACTTTCGAAGAATTTCAAAATCTAAACTTTAACATTATCCATGCCCCTTAGAGCTCAAGCACCTCTCCCTTCAAATTCATAAAAGTTATCATCCTCCTCTTCTTCTTCCTTGTCAATCTTATCCACCTCAATTCTCTTGTGAACTCCTCTCTCCACTCGAACATCCCACATTGGGGGAATACCTATTACATTATTAGCTCAAATTCCTACTCCCTATACTCCATGCTACACTCAACTAACTCAACCCCATTAAGGGGAATGCCATAAATAGATCGAGCATCCACTAGACTTTGCACTATGACAACCAGATTGGTTACCACAATAGTTAAATCTTGTATCTATTCGTCCATAGACTATAAGGTCTGTTGACCATAACACCCATGGCCAAAGGCATTGCTTTCTACATCACCTACTCCTCCTTGTACACTAAGATTCGACATTTTCACTAATAAAAGCAATCACTACTTAGCTTAATAAACAAATGCACACAGCAATAATAATCTATAAAGACCACCACTCGATACTACAACACCACTCTAATAACTACTATTAACACTTAGACACCAACTCACAATACTATCAAAACAGCAATAACACTACTACAACAACTCCCCAAAATAGTCAATAACACAATAGAATACACAAAAACACAACCGATACACTTATACGCCTATTACAATCAAAAACTAGTGACTGCACACTTTAGGACTCCATAATATAGTAGAATACTACTAGCTCTTTGATATACTTAACCTAACTTTACTTTTTATAATAAAAGCATATTTTTACTAATAAGTACAATAGGTCATGTATGCAATAAAACTGGCGAGAACCAAGTCGAACCTATGGGGAATGACGTCTAATTGCTAATAGTACTAGTTTTGTCTAAATCTAGGCAATTAAAATAAAGGGTTAATGAAATAATTAAATTCTAAAGAAAACTAAATTAAAAAATAATAAATTAAGATATTAAACATCTCAAAAGATTCAATTATTACTAGATAATTAGAAATATTAATTGATGATAACAAAGATGTCTTTAACAGGTTTAGTATTAAGGTAATTAAGCACTGGGTATTCCTTCTCATGAAGCAAATACTCAAGATTAACTGATTTATCCTTTCTATCACTAGACAAGTGATAAATTAAATTAACCATTTATTTATCCCAAACCTTAATTGAATTAAAGACATATGTTATGTCTCTTTAATCTAAATCATCCAATTCACAGTAAATAACTAGAAAAGGTCTCACCACTTAATCCTAATTAATACGTATTCCAACAAAGTTCAAATACATGTTGCCTTAACTTGGAAATTAAAGACTTAAAACAATAAACACAATTCATTAACTGATAATCCAATAAACAATATCAAATAAAGCACAATAGAGAAATAATAAGTATACAATATCCAATCAAGAATACATAAAGGGGAATGAATACAACTTTTGAAGGAGTTCCAAGCCCTAACTCAAGATCAAATATTGCTCCCATTACTTTTGATGTTGAATTCCAAAGACTACTCTAAAAGATGTTTATAAGTCCTATGTCTAATTGAATGAAAGGGATAACAATGAGTTATAATGATAAAAGTTATGTCTAATTGTATTTACAATGCCTTTTTACAAAGGTACATGTGTAAGGCAACTTTTAGGTTTCAAATTTATCCAAAAATAAAATATTCATAAGGCATTGCATGTTTATGTCTAAGGATCACAGCCTATAGTCTTTTAATACTTCAAAAATCGCAAATCCATGGATATGTTATTGACTATGCTCCTCTCTGCATACCAATTTCTCCTTTGTATTTTTCTCCTTTGCTCGCAATTTCAATATACAGTCATGGGTGTGGTCCTCTCTAAGGCTTCAAAACTCATCCAAAATATCTTCAAATCTTCCAAAACTAAGTCTAAAATCATCAATCTTTTCAAATCAATCAAATGAGGCCTAAAATCAAAATATAAACAAATTAAGCATCAAATTCAATATAAACACCTAAAAAAGTATTATAAAACATTATACAATCAACTATAAAATATGTATATTTATACATCTATTACTCTCTCAGTCATAACCTCAAGTTTTGATACTAAGATTATATGGTATGCCTGGGAGTTGAGTATTCATTGGGACATAATGTAAGGAGAATGGTCCTTTGAATATCAAAGATATGGAAGAGGAATGTGAAAACACTCATGGCTCACCATGAACAACCTTCTTAGATACAATACACCAAAACAATCGTGTATGTCTCAGCCCAGGCTTAATATGATACACAACTTGGTCAAGGTCCACTCACCACTAACCTTAGCTACAATCAGGTAAGATAAGAGTGTAGAAAGGTATAACTTTAGAGAGTGAATCTTACAAGGAAAGGAATGTTCATTAAAGGAGTAAAGGTGATACGACTACCTGAAAAGAAGCTATTTATAGTAAGCTTCTTAAGGCAATAAGTGAGGTAACAAAACTTACAAAAAGGGTGGTACAAGTATAATAACCTAAAACATGCTAAAAGGATACAAAGGACAAAATGCAAAAGGAATTAACACATATACTAAAAAGAGAGAAAGACACATGTTTGAAGCCTATTTTTTCCATACATTAGCACAAATTCCATACAGCAGAAAATGACGATCAAACCTAGCCAAGTTAAAGTGGTTCAAGTAAGTTAACGTGTAGGTAAGTTATGCATATGAGGAAGTTAAGCTCAAGTTAGAGATCGCTTCTACGACTAAGGCTAGACTAGGAAGAACTTTAAGGCAAGTTCAAAAAGCATACTTAATGAGTTTTGGAATTGGATCTAGACTGTAGACCATTATTACTAAGCTATAGATGAGCTCGACCAAATATTCTCATGGGAGCTCAAGAGCTTGGATAAGCATATACATCCTAGAATGGGTAAGATAAGAATGTAGCAATGGTTCAACTTAGTATTAAGACACATTTGTAGCCTACTGCAAAGATAGGATTCATTTGGCTAATCCTTAAAAGGTTCAAACTTAGATTCTAGCTAGGTTTACGGGTCTGGAGGTCAAGGACTAGTTAGAATTCCATCAAATTGTATTAGTTTATAAGGTTAAGATAGTAAATGCTATGTTAATACAATTTGAAAACTTTTAGGCCAAGTGGTTGAGAAAATTCCTCTAGTGTTTCTTGGCATGGCTATAGGCTATTCTTTAGCCTCAAGCATTTTAAATGGCATTTGAACTGACCTCCTACCAATAGATGGACGATTATAGAGTCATTTAGACCCAATTTAAGGAAGGGTCTCAAGAGTGCATGTAGTATTGCCAAGGTACGATTCTTGATATGTTTTTATATGACCTATAGGTTTAGGGTGACAAGAATGAACCAAATCATATAGTGAAATGGGGGAAGAACTGGACACAACTATAAGGTCTTATGACAAAGGCATCGCATGTTTAAAGGGAATATGACTGTAATCCTACATGGATCGTAGAAGAGGAGTTATATTGGTTTTAAAGTAGTGAATATCATATTACACTTGCCAAAAAACTTTTTCACCAAGTAATTGAAAATGGCCCTTAATTGTTGTTGGCATAGATATTAGCTACTTTTAGCCTAGGGAATTACAAGGCGAGTATATGCGTTGGCCAAATGAAAATAGTGTTGTTGTGTAGTATTTGTTGGAGAAGAAAAGAACTTCGTGATTTGATAATTGCACCAATATAAGGTAAGTCAAACACATGTTAAATTTGTTACTTTTTTCATTAAACGTTGTTAAGATGTTGTATTATCAGTTAAACAATCAGCATTATACAAGTAAGCTATATTGGAAATGTGTTTGTAGACTAAAGTTATAAGTTGCACCAATATACAAGTAAAGTGGAGACGTTGATTTTGTTATGATAATATATATATATAATTCTAAATTACATTAAGCACATGTTGAAACAAAGAAAGTTCATTTTTCTAACCAAATGCCCTATGACAATATGCATATATGCAAATACATTTACCAACTCTACTCAATATATATTTGTTAATTGTTGTTATGAAGTAAGAGGTCTTTAGCATAGTAAGTAGGGTTGGTAAATATATTTGCATATTGTCATAGGGAATTTGGTAGGAAAAATGAACTTCCTATTTCAACATGTGCTTAATGTAATATAAAATAATGACATCCATGTCTAGGATGATGCTCTATTATGTTAATACTTGTTAAATTGAAATTGTTTAAGATGAGAGTAAGATAAATATTGTCAATGCTGTTAAGTTGGAATTGTTTAAGATGAGATTAAGAAAAAATATAGAAAGCTATATCATATTGCAAAACATTAACTACTATGTACATGGTTATAGTGTGGTTATTGTCTCACCTACCATTAATGACAAGTGTGCAGTAGTATTGAGTTGAAAAGGAGCATGTGTCTTTTTCTTTTTCTTTTACTTTTTCTTCTTCTTCTTCTTCTTTTGCCAAAGAAAACCTTTATTGATGAAGTAGATATAACTTAGAAAGCTCCAATATTTAGAGGTCTATTAGCAAAGTCTACATGAAGTAAAGAAAGCAAAGGAAATGGGGGATTCAAATCCCAATAAGTAACAAACATTCCCTTCTTACCTTAGGATGCTGCCCAATTGGCAATCGCATTAGCTTTTCTTCTAATCACATTGAAACTAATAGTTTCAAAAGATGAGCTTGGAAGCTTGATGTCATCAATATATGGTGTAATTCTCCAACTAATAGATTTACCCATGACAGCATTATATACCACCCTTGAATCAACCTCAATAATAACTTTTCTCCAATTCTTAGCTTTAGTGAGAATCGAACCTTCAAGGACCATAGCTACCTCTACACATTTCACTATCGCAAAATCACTCACAATGCTTAAACCAGCTAAGAAATTGGAAATATGGTCACGCGCTATCAGATCGATACCTGCTGAATTGGTTTTATTACAAAAGGAGCCATTAACGTTAATTTTTATGAAAAATGCTAGATGAAGCTGCCAAACATCTTGTATTATGATTTTCTCTAGCTGTATACAAGATACCCCATCACTCCGCCTGCTCTCATAAACTTGCCTAACGTCCATTTGCTATTCATTTCCAACCACATCAACAACAATAGGTAGTGTGGCTTATTAAGAAACACCATGAATCAGCTCCTCATCCTTACTACCATTGTTCATTTCTAGATTTGCAAGAGACTTCAATGTCTCCAACTTCGAGAAATGGTTTCTAATTAACATGCATACAAAATGGGGATCTGAATGTAAGTCCTAAAAAACACAGATATTATGGTGTTTCCATATATACCACAAACAAGTACAAAATTAGGCAAAACCTAATTTAAGAGAAGAAGAATTTTCAGTATTTTCCAAATATCCAAGAACTAATTTTCCAAATGTGTAAAATTCTCCCTCCTCACTCTCTAGCCAAAACGATCAAATCGCACCCTACCACTCCATTTACAAAACAATAGTAAGTGCTCTACATTTTCAACCTCCTGATATAAATGACACATAGGTCTAGTCTTAGCCTCCTAAAGTGGAGGTTTGCGTTAGTGCTCAAGAAGTTGGTAAAGGAAATGTCTTATCTTAAGCATATGCTTAGCTAACCATATAATTTTCTAAGCAATAAGACAAATCTTACTAAAAGATTGAAGATCTACAGGGTGTAGCAAAAGTTTATTCTTCCTCAATTGTCTATAGGTCGACCAAATTGAATACTCACCATCTTGGCTAAGCGGCCACACCAACTTGTCGAATTGCTCTCTTCTACCCAAATGGATCTTAGTGACTTTGTCTAACCATTCAAACCTAAGCATCCTTTCAATAGACAGTCTATCCCAAGTTCTCTTTCTAGACAAGATTAAATCCTCTACTTTCAAATTAATGTTAGCTCCCAAAATAGGGTTGAAAGATGGAGTCCTCGTGCTACAGTGCTTAATCTAAGGATCTTTAAAACAATGAACATTTACCATCCTCTATTTACCAAATCATCTCTTTCTTAACCACTTGTCTTCCTACTAAGATACTATTCCAAACCCAAGAAGGCTTGCCACCTTTTTCTGATATGAATTTGTAGATGAACACACGAACTCGATATCACATGTAACCAAGGGATGGGTCCGAGTCGTGAGATGATCCAAAAAATAAATGAAAGCTGATGGTTTAGCAATCTCGTACACTAACTCAACGGATATGATGCACTATAGAACCATACACAAACCTAAGCTAATACCCGATATGACGTACGAACACTAGGCTTAGGGTTTGCTCACCACAATCCTTACTAAATGGATTAATAAGAGCAAGTAGAGAAGAGCTTTCCAAGAGAAAGGACTCCAAGGTTTTTCATTAACGTTGTAAATCTGTCTAAAACCCTATACATGTGTTTTATTTATACATAGTGGCAAAATTGTAAATAAAAAGGGCTAAACTAAAAGGATGCCTTGGTGGCATTCCTGTAAATACAAAAATAAACATAAAGGTAATTTACAGATGATATAAGAAATAGGAAGTCTAAATAATATGTACAAAAATAAGTAACTAAATGAGATATCCGAGGTGAAGAGCTAATGAGTTAGGCCAAACAGACATGGCCGAGCCGAACATGCCATGCCAAGCTGAGTAGGCTATCCAAATCGAAGATATCTATCTAAGAAGAGCTCATAAACAGGTCTTTGGCACATAGGCAAGTTGTCAACATAGCCCGAAGCTCGGAAATTGATTAACCCAGTCTCTTATACAATATCATTCCCTCCCCTTTAGAGAAATTTCAACCTGAAACTTGGTAAGGAGTAACTCTAAATCCTACCTGGATCAAATACTAACCTGCAAAAATGAAATATAAACGTAGAAAAGTACTCCAGCAATGTAATCATCAACAAGTGCTCTTTCCATTCGTCATGAGCTCGATCAACTTCACTTAAGTAGCCCCCAGTAACTCCTTTTTCCTGAGGAATCCTTAAAGCTTCATACTTTCTCAATGTAGGCCTCACAACATCATACTCAATAGCTTTCAGCTCTTCTACTTTCTTACAACTCAAATATTTCTCCTTCCATCTATACACCTCAAATTTTTCTGATGTGAAAGCACCGTGTATAAGAGCAACACAACCCAAATAAGAGTATCCAACACCATGATCTCAGAAAACACCAATAAATAGCCTATAGCATCTCACAGGCACAATACTACTACAACACAAACCATATCCAGACAATCCCATCAATGGATCAAAATAAAAGAATCCGACATGTAGATGACTAATATAATAGTACCTGTGATCATCAATAGCATTAAGTATCAATGGCAACGGGATCACGTCAAGAACATGTATGCTAAGTGGCAATTCATCTTACTCTTCTTTATCAACCTCCTCCTCATCTTCAACTCTTACTTCCTTTCTCAGTCTCTCCTCTTTAGTATTCTCCAGTTAAGTGTCCTTTTATTATCTTACTTCATCCCTAATCTCCTTGAACTCGACAAATATATTCTCTAATTGCTCCTACACGTAAAGAGAAACAGGGTTTAGAGATTGGTAATTAAGACTTTATCCTCAGACTCCATGTATTATGATACCTATATTGAGTTCTGGATGCCATATTAAATAAATTCAAATTCAACACAATTGAAATAAATTCAAGAAGTTGGGCTCTCTCTTCCTTTTTTTTTTTTTTTGTTAACTTCCGATCACAAGAAACCCTTCAACACTTCAAAGCTTGGTTTTTAATGTCACACAAGGACAGTAACTTTTGACCAAGACCCAATTCATTTACGTGCACTCCTTACAGTAGTTCGGCAGCATTGCGGAAAAGGACAACTTGGTCAATTACTTCACGACACGGTAGTAAGGTTTAGTTCTTTTGGCACACAACAGTCCAAGACTGTTCGGCTTTGTCACTCCACCACGACAAATTCCACAACTCGGTTTAATTGACAGTAGCTTAGACAAGCTAGAATCAGCTCGGCAACTTGGGATGTAGCAGTTCGGACAAGTGTTGAAGTGTGCAATCAAGCTGCTCGGCAAATATGCAAACAGCTCGGCTACAAAGTATAAACTCACACGTGTCTGCCACTCCAATTCAGTTCGGCAATTTTAAGGCAGCTCAGACATTGAACGATTAGACAACTCTAATTCAGCTCGGCACTGATCACGTTAGTTCGGTATTGGAAGATACGCACAGTACTTCAGGCCAGTTAATGCTATCTCTGCAGCTCAGTAGAGTATACATACAATAGCTCGGAAATTGAACCTGGATAACTCAATTCAGCTCGGACTTTGAAAGTGCAATGGCTTTGAGCTTGATCACTTCAACACTGCAGTACAGCATAAGCAAGGCACAATCACTTCAATTCAGTGACACTACAGCACATGCACGTGACAGCTCGGCAGTTCGACAATGTGGCTCTTCAGTTTGTCGCTTACGTAATTAGCAGTTGGTTTGGCACTGTACCTTACTTAGATCAGTTCGGCTAATATGCAGTAGTACAGTTCGGTTCCTTCGGCACACAACAGTTTATTGTTCAGCACCTAAACTCCACCATGACAAATTGTGCAACATCTCGATTGGACAATTTTCAGCTCGGAAAATTTGAAGTTCTTGTACGAAACAGCTCGGTCGTTACGCTCAGTGGATCGGCACCAAGACGGCTCGGATTTGTGTGTCGAAATCAACTCAGAAATATGAAGAGAGCTTCACAGCTCAGTTCGGCAGTTCGGACGTTGACAACTTGAGAGCTCGGCAACGGCTAGGAGCAAAGTAGCTCGGCCAGAGATTACAACAACTCAGCATCAACAATATCCATCCAATTCACAACAACACGGACAATTTAATCAGCTCAGACAATCCTTTTCATTGGAATTTCTACTCAACAAATACAGCAGCATACACGCGCCAGTTCAGTTCAGACACTATAGTTCTTCAGTTCGGTAGTTCTTCAACTAGCTCGAATCACACTTGCACAACAGCGAGCTCAGATTAGTGAGTCAATAACAGCTCAGATGCAACATAATCTAGCACTTGGCGAAGTAAACAACAACTCTGACATACGCACAAGCAACTCAAACTGGAATTCACTGACTAAGTTCACTCCGATACTTCAAAGAAACTAGCTCAACAATCATGCAGCAGAGCTCAGCCTCGGCACTAATTATACAAAGCAGTACGCCACTTCTTCAATTGTCCATTCACAGCTGATCAGCAATCTCAGTGAAAGGCAAATTATTTCGGTACGTGATCAGCCACACACAATAAGCTCGGCTATTCAGCAATCTTTAGGGGACAACAGTTCGGCAAACTTGGAGTTCAGAACAGCTCAGATACGCAACTCTAAAAGTTGGACAACACCTCCTCGTCCCAATTTCACCTAGGCACTTCGTATCGCAGCAGCTTGGACGTTTTAGTCACAACAGTGCAGTTCGATTTCAATTTCAACTTGGTCCTTTACAGTAGTGCACTCAACAACAAGCTCGGACTTCAAGTGGACAGTTCGGGAAATTTAGTACCATTCAGATATGCAATCTCACCTCGGCAACTTGGAGTTAGTTCAGGTCGGTCAAGAAGTTACGACAACTCAGCGAATAAATTAACCCTCACACACACACCGACCACCCACTCATACGCTTGTTTTTTTTTCACGATGGTTCAGCAAGACGACACTAACACTTTTATGTGAGCTCGACCATACACGATATGACGCAGCCACTTCCATTGTTACGCTCACAGCCGTGCAAGGTAGCTACACTACTGCACAAGTGAACCACGGCATCACTATCCTTCGTCTACAGCAGCAATTTATGCACCCACAGCTGCGATTTTTTGCTCAATACTCCACTGCGACCAATTGAGCTAAAACGAATTTTGGATATACGAGTATGGGTTTCGCTAACAATAGCTTTCCAATCTCAAGCAATTTAATGATAATAATCATTACAATACGCCCTTTGTTTATTGTTATGGATATATATATATTATATCAACCGTAAGTTGGTACTAAAGAAGGAATGGTAAATTTCATCGAGTCTTACAATAGTAAGTTATAACCCATGACACAATAGAGAAAACAAAATTGCTTCCCAAATAAGAATCAAGTGGAATTACAAATGACAAACCCCGTATGTAAAATCATTTGGTCACTATAATTCTTTTGTCCTCATATTCAAAGCAGCAACTTCCCGAAAACCTTCAAGAACCCCAAAGGATGAAATGCTAGAGTTCCAATACCAAGATAATATAAATTCGTGAATGAATACATGAATCGATATCATGCATAACTAGGAGATGGGTTCGGGCTGCAAGATGATCTAAAAAATAAATGAAAGTTAATGGTTTAGCAATCCCGCGCATTAACTTTACGAATATGACGTACTATAGAACCATACACGGACCTAAGTTAGTACCCAATATAATGCACAAACATTAGGCCTAGGGTTTACTCACCATAATTCTTACTAAAAATATTGATAAGAGTAAATAGAGAAAAACTTTCTAAGAGAAAAGACTCAAGAGTTTTTCATTAATATTGTAAATCTGTCTAAAACACTATACATATACTCTATTTATACATAGTGGCAAAATTATAAATAAAAATGGCTAAAAGGATACCTTAGTGGTATTCTCGTAAATACAAAAACAAATATAAAAGTAATTTAGAGATAATATAAGAAATAGGAAATCTAAATAACGTGCACAAAAATAAAAAAACTAAACAAGATGTTCGAGGTAAAAAGCTGATAAGTTAGGCCAAACAAACATGGTCAGGCCGAGCATGCCATGCCGAATCAAGCAGGCCATCGAAATCAAACATATCTATTCGAGAAGAGCTCATAAACATGTCTTCAACACATAGGGAATGCATGAGCAAGTCACCAGTATAGCCCGAAGCTTGAAAATTGATTAGTGCAATCTCCTATACCATATCATTTTTCAGCTTCAAAGAAAGAGCACTTAGGAAAGTATATGCTTTTCAAAACTCTTACCCATAGGACATCTAAATTTTGAGCAATATGTCAAGCAAGTTTTTCCAACAAAGCATCATTAAAATCCTCTAAGTCCTTAAAGCCTATCTTGATACGATTCAGAGTATACAGCAGTCATGAACTACGAATGGGTATTCAAAGTTCAATGGAAATGAGAAATTAGTAAGTGGAATGGGGTTTTTAGAATGTGAATGTATATGGATATTACGTACCATGACACAAACACAATCAGGAATTGAGCTCAAATTGGATTTCGATATAATTCACGAAAACCAAACCAAGGCTCGGGTTTTAAATAAAGGTTAGATGCGACTCACTAACTCAATTAAGTGAAGAGGTTCACCATAATCTCACAAAGAGGATTGATAAGAATGCACAAAGGATTAAAGAGCAAATAACACCCAATAATCAAGCTTGGCTTAATTAAGCTTACAATAAAGACAAGGCTCTTGAGAATACTCACTTCAATTCTTCATATAAAAGGTCAATAATTCGGCTTCCTACAAGATTTTGCTATTTATAGTAAATCTTAAACCCTAGTGGAAAAATTATAATAATATATAAGGCCTTAAAACCTTAAAGATTAGGCCTATGACTTAAAAGTAATGAAAAAATTTACAAGTATACAAAACAGTGTTAAATGGTGCGTTTAATAGAAAGGTTAGCATACAAGGTATCCGAGCTACTAGGGTAGGTCGGGTTCAAACAGGATCAAGTTGGCAACTGGCTGTCTAAGCTGGAGTTGGATTCCTTGAAGTTATGTGCTCGGCCAAGCACCCAGTGAGGTCAACCCATAATTACCTAACTTAGAAACATTTGAACACCATTTACAAGGAAATTTAAGACCATCATTGAGTAGGTCGAAATTGCATAGTCAACTGATTTGATTAAGATTTCCTTACCTTTAATTGAGGCAAAGGAGCTCTTCCATCCCTATAACTTATGGATGATTTTATCTTTAATTGAACTAAGGGCTGGGGATTTAGACCTCCCCCACATCATTAGAGTACCTAAGTAATTCACTAGATTATCTATAGAACTGATATTTATCATTTTGCCCAAGTCATTCTTCAAATTCTCTTCCGCATTCCAACTAAAGAATATGCTTGAGTTATCAAGGTTAATAGCTTAACCCAAAGCCGAGCAATATTTCTAGAAGATTTCTTTCAAAGTAGCCAAGTTATTTTGATTAGCTTTAGCAAATATAAGTAAATCATCAGCAAAGAAAAGATGCATCAATTTAGGACTAATTCTTTTAATTTTAATTCCACTAAAAGCCCCCTCTAAACTGATAACATAATTAACCTTGATAACACATCAGAGACTAAGAGGAAGAGGCAAGGCGATAGGGGATCCCCTTGTCTTAGGCCACAAGAAGGATAAATCTTGCCAATGTGATCACCATTTAAGATCAAATTATATGACATTGACTTGTCAAAACCCAAAATCCAATTAATCCATTTTTCATTAAAACCCATCATATACATTACATGCTCTAAAAATAACCAATCAATCCTATCATATGCTTTTTTCATATCAATCTTAATAGCACAAATTTTCTTTTTAATCCTATTCTTAAGCTTAAAAAAGTGGAACACTTCATGAGCAATAACCACATTGTTCTCGATTAATCAATAAAAAATGAAGGCACTTTGATAAGGGCTAATGATAACATTTAAGAAAGGTTTAAGATGATTAGTTAGGATCTTAGATAAATTTTGCATGCAAAATTACACAAGCTAATTCGTTTGAATTGTCCTAGTGAGACGCATTAGTTAGACTTAAGGATGAGAACAAGGTTAGTTTCATTAAGACATTGAGGAAATAGCATGTGTTGAAATGAAAATGTTTCATGTAGGGCATTGGATATACAATGTATTATTAAGGAGGTTTTTGTATGTTTACTGATCCAATTAGATAAAAATTACTCAAATACAAACTACATACAAAAATTTTCATAAATACCACTACAAAATTGCATGTTTTAGATGCAACTTTGCAATAGTATACAAGTTCCTTTTAGTGCAATTTTTTGTATGTTTACCGATCCAATTAGATAAAAATTACTCAAATACAAACTACATGCAAAAATTTACATAAATACCGCTACAAAATCGCATGTTTTAGATGTAACTTTGCAATAGTATACAAGTTCCTTTTAGTGCAATTGAAAACGTGTGATTTTGAAACAATGTACGTATATTGTAATTACAACATGCGACATATTTTTTGTGTAGTTCAACTGCTAAGAAAGAATTTCATATGTTTGGCATGTGACGTTTGTATATTGCAAAATAGCAACTCTTACATGCGATTTTGCAATAGTGTTTAGGTCATTAGTTTTATATAATTAGGATTTATGTAAAAAATATTTTATGATCAGTGGAGATGTGTTACCTCTTATTTTAAGTGTTTTATTGAATGTACCAAATGGATGAGCATGCAAAAGATCCTAAAACTATTCAAAGAAAAAAAAAAGGGCTAATAGATTTATAAACTTCCAATAAGTGACGTGGTAAATTAGGAATAGTTGGTGTTACCATATGTAGTGATTGTAACCCATATATAATTTTTTATGGTTTTCATCTGATTCAATTAATAAATTGTAGGAGTAGTAAGCTACAAAGACATAGGGTAGGTGGATGGATATGACAATATATGTAAGTGACGCTTTATATGAAGGAAAGTAAAATTTTTTGTTAGACTATAGTTGTTGAAGATGGAAGTAGTAGCATGACACCATATTTATGAGTGCTTTCTTTTTGCATGCCAACTTGGGATGAGATATTGCGTAAGTAGAGATCAATAACCATAGGTCCATAGAAGAGAAGTGGCAATATGAGGTACCGGAAGAGGTACGGTCATGAAGCTATGATATGCGAAAGAGATAAGATGGTAACTGAAACATGGGTTTCGATGCTGCTAAATAATTCATTTAGGGCACTTTCCCTTTTGTGGTCATTGCAATTCTACATGGAGATAAGTTACACGTTGAACTGGGCTATGAATAGATTTACGGAATTCTTCGAGGAAAAGTTGCAAGCATTAGTGAATGTCGGATCGAACTTGCTATGGGACATCCGATGCCAACATTTGGGGCATGATTTACATTGTTACATTTTAGACCACTTCAATACGATTGCATGCTCAATAGCCATTGATGGTGACCCTCAGGTCATCATTGAGGGAATGTAGAGACCGTGCTTGGTCTACCTTTCCAAGTTTGGTCCTTTTCATTAGGAGAGCCACTAAGCTATTTTCATTCTCCCACAAATATTTGGGAGGTTCGACTTATACCAGTGGCTTTGCCTTGCAATGGCCATGTTGGAGAGCAATATTGACTCCCAATAAACATATTTACAAGAGGTTAAACCTGTCTTTAGATTATAACCGCTTTTGAAAAAATAAACCATCCTACTAATGCGACTACACTCTATACCCAGGCTGACCACTTCCACATGGCTCCAAAACTCACAAAACATAGCACAATCACATGTTAATTGACTCATGAGTGAAAATGGGTTACAATACCCATCAATGCATATGTTAATAGGGCACCTATCCTTTAAGGTTTGTTTTATTTTCTATTTTCTTTTTATTTTTCTAATTTTCTTTTAACTTTGAATTGAACAAAAAATAACTTTAACTGCGTACCATGCAAAATCAATATCACTTGATATGCTACATATCGAAAAAATGTTAAAATATTATCACTTTCTACCATATAGCAACATATGGCTTGATTGTGTAATATTTTAAAATTTGTTCAAACACAGCTACGATTACCTCAATAGTTTTTTTAATTTCAAGATATGTTTTTAGATACAACAAATAGAGAATATATTAGTGTTTGCTCTTTTTATTAGTTTGTTTCCAAAAAAGAATCAGGAACATAATTTTTGAATTTCAAGATATGTTATTAGATACAAAATAGCTACAAATAGAGGATATATTAGTGTTTGGTCTTTTTATTAGTTTGATTCCTAAGGAGAATCAGGAACAACTTTGTCGTAACCTGTTTATCTTATTGATTCAATTATACTATTTTAGATTTTACGTTTAATCTTAATCGGATACCGATATTATCTATATATCTAAGATTTAGTTTCTCTATTTGCAATTTTATAGGCAATTAGCCTAGTGACCATAATCCTCTTTTACTACAAACCCACCCAAGTCAAGTAACAATGAAGCGTGAAAAGCTTTTTCCATTCAAACCAATGTGGTTTATGGATAATACTTATATGTGAGTTGTGCGCCTCTAAAATCGTATTTAGTTCAACCAAACCCAAATTTAAGACCTTCAGTAAAAACTTATCCAATTGAGTTTAAACTTTATAACTAAAATAGAAAATTTAGTCGAAATGACGCAATAAAGTTAGATTTCAAAAATAATAACCTAAAATCCTAATTTTACTCTTAGAAATATAATTGTTCAATATAATATAAAAAGGGTTAAAATCCCTAAAATCTAGTTTAGAATACGACGAGAACTTAGAAATAAGTTAATTAGGCTATAAGAGAAAATAATATAGCACGATATACTATATAAGTATACACATATTTTTATGAGTATAGCCAATAATATAATAATTATAATCATAAATTAACCCAAAATTATATAATTATATATAATATGTACTAAAATCATAAAAATAAATAAAAAAATATACCTTAAAAATAAATGATATGCGGGAAACATAATTATATGAGTACAATTACATATTACACATGATACATACATAAGATATATGCATGTATATTAACAAATATACAAAATATTAGCATAATATAAATATAATACTATTAATTAAATCAAAAACCAACTAAAAGCTATCTAAATGGCCGAAATCAAGCTGGAAATTGCTGGAAGAACCTCCATAGTAGTCAAATGAATTAGGATAACATGAATCAAAAGTAGGATTACATGTAGAAGGACACCTCCTACTTGCTACAATGAGGGAAAAATACAAAGAAAATTTGTTACGGCAAAATCCAACCTTATATATATTACAAGACACCAGAACCTTACTATTTTAGCAAAATTGAAACTTAAGATAAAGAGAGAAAAATATCTAGAAATTGGTAATATTTTAGAAAAATTTTATAAAAACAAAGCAAGGATCGAGCCGCAGTATTTCCCCAACCTTCCAATGTTTTGTTGTTAAACCCTTCCACCACCTAGCAATCCAACCCATGCCTAGCTATTACAATAACCCCTCATCCACCACTAGCTACTGGAGCTCCAACGAACAGGTGATCCAATTGTATGCCCTATTCTTCCTTTATTTTCTAAAAATTGTAAAATTATCCAAAAAATTATTAAAAATTTATTCTCAAGTTATTTTAGATATACTTTCATGTAGTATTTTTATTTTTGTAAAATTTCAAATATTTTATATACTTGCTTAAATAAGTTACTATTCATCTGATTTTTGAAATAGAAAATAAATGTACTAAATGATATAGTTTGTAGCTCACATTTTCTAATGTAGATTACATGATATGTATTTAATTTTTATGTAGCCAAATTTTTAATTTAGGTATTTTTTATATTTAATGTTTTTTTTACCTTAAAATAGCTAAAAAAAGGGTGAAATGATTAAATAAATAGGTTTGTATAAAATTAACTATTGGAAATGATAAATACTAACTTCTGGTGATTCACAATGATGTTAGGATATATTAGAAAATATTTTTTTATAAAAAGGATAATATTTAGTTAATTAAATGTAATTTAGGGGTAAAAATACAATTACGAGTATATAAGAGATAAATCGATCACTTGAAACTATGTATTGACTGAATTCCCCATATTATTAGGAGTCTATAGAAATTTTTGAACAATTATTTGGTGACCTGAGTCATTTATTATGAATTTTTGTAGAAAACTAGCTTAAATTACAAACCGAGCACATTTTTAGTAAAAATATGGTAAAATGTGATAAATATAGAATTAAAAACTATACATGTGCATGCTAGTCAAATTTGGTAAAAATTGAATTTTTAACATATTTAATAATAGTTTTACGTTCGAGTTATGATTATACATATTAAGGTCAAATAATACCTATATTATTAAGTTATATTAGCAAATTATATAAAATATAGTTCAATTACATAAAATGGGTATAATATGATAATACTTATTATAGGTACGTATAGGTATATTAGAAACTCAAAATACTCTTTAGAAGTCGTCTCTAGAAATAAAACCCATAATATGTATCATTAGGTCTGTACGAATCCAATAACACTACTTTTATCAAAATCGGACAATCATAGGTAATATAACCTATATCTCTATAATATTACAAGAATTTACGTACTACGATAACCTTATCGTAATTGAAACATAATTTAACTGATTAAAAGTACATTTTGATGTGATCGAAATGATATATTATACGTAATAATATAATTACGTATATTATCGATACTCAATAACTTAACTTATATAATAAAACTATATCTTATTATATAAGGAAAATAATAATATTCTTTAAATATATGAATATATATATATATAACTGTTCAGTATGATACGATTAGATAGAACCCTAACGTTTTCGTAACTCTTACAAAAACTAAATTTGGATTTTATATATATATAGGGTCTCCTAGTGAACGAAGCATCAAAGACACAAGTTTTCTACAGTGAGTGTCCGAACAGGTAAGTTGGAATCATGACTTTACCACTTATTGAGATACTGTTTTAAAGTATCTTGAGGTTTAGCAATACTTCTAATTGTTGTTGTAAATTCCTATCTATGCACCATATGTGTGGTTAGTATTCAGTTTGTGATAGGGGTTAATCTCCTTAGTGTACTACCCTGCATGATTTCATAACCTTGTATTGTGTAAACTTGTTTAGCCTCCCTTAAATGGAATTAATATTGATCTGACCGTTAACTCAACTAAACATGCATAGCAACCATTAAGAGAAAGATTAAGAGTGTTAGACCAAATACCAACTCCCTTTGATGAAGATAGCTAAAATAGTCCTTTTCCCATTCGTAGTTAAACTAAGTGACAAGCAAGGAGGTCATAGCAAGGGTGAGGGTAGTAATTCAAAGGTGGTCACCAGAGGAAAATGTTCTTCATTGCATAAGCCCGGGTTTGGTCTAATTTTGAGTCACATTAAAACTCCTCAATCTAAGTTGGAGCATATGTAATTCTAATTAATAATCTTGTTTGTGATTGTAAGGTACTCTTTTAACTCCATCCCACTTACAGAGCTAATTGTGCTCACATCTCCATAAACTCTTTTATAAGTGACAAATGAAGGTTAAGATGTTCATATATCACCACCCCCAGGTTAGTGTATAGTTGAATGGGAAAGTGAGGAAAGGAGAATTCACTAAATCTAGGCTTTTGACTTTTCTTTTAAGCTTTGAGGAAACTAATTGAGAATTCTCTAAGATGCCCACTAGTTTCATATTTTATTGTAAATATAATTTACAACCTATAGCTTTTAGTAAACTCTTATTGTAAATTATAATGCTAAATGTGAAACATTTAAGTAAATACATTTATGTTATTGCATAACAGGTTATACAGAATAGGTATTTTGTAAAGTTACCATAGGTTTGATCATTTATGTATATCAGAGTAAATGCTTCAGGCTGGTTGAGTCATATATGCCTTATATGGACTATATCTACGATAACAGCTGTAAGATTAGCTTCTTTCTTAAATTAGTTTACATAACGAGATTATTACAACTTCTCATGTTCGGAGTGTGACATGAGTAATCAAAGAAACATGGGCTACACAAAATTATAATATCCTCAATACTATTAAGGTGTTGCCAACATACCTCAAAGATTAAAATAAGAAAACTTTTGGGAATATTTTCTATGAAAAGAAAAGAATACTAAGGAGGCTACATGGTATAGATAGAACTTTGAATTTCAATCCATCTATCCATTTAGTTAACTTAAAGCATGCCCTGAAAAAGGAGTTAGACGATTTGCTTGATAAGGAAGAGTGGTTATGGAAAACGAAGGTTAGGACTAAATGGATAAAAAATGGAGAGCAGAACACTGCTTACTACCACACCATAGTTTAAAATAAAAGAGGCAAATCAAAGATCTTAAGGATACAAAATACCTTAGGTGAGTGGTAGTATGACTCAGAGCAAATACATGAAGTAACTAGTGCCTACTTTAAGAAACTATATCAAACACAGAAGCTAAGCTACTCAAAGATCAATCCTTTATATCAATCCTTATGTGGAGGGTTAACTGAGTAGTAGAAAACAAAACTTGAGAAAGGGATTTATTCTTTAGAAGTTTATCAAACTCCTATGCAAATGAATGCATGGAAAGCCCCTAGAGTTGATGGATTTCGTGTGTTTATCTATAAGAAATGTTGGGATTTCTTTGGGGATGAAATAAAAAAAAAAAAACTTGTGCAAAAGTTTTTTATGGAAGGAGTAATACCACCTAAGCTTGATAAAACTTTGATTTGCTTAATTCCAAAACATACTCGGGTAAGTTCCCCAAAGGATAATAGGCCAATAAGTTTGTGTAATACTATATACAAACTTATTACTAAGTTATTGGTTAACCGATTGAGGCCAATGCTAGAGAATTTAATACATCCGGCCCAAGCTAGCTTCATTAAAGGGCATAAGGCAACAAATAACATTTTATTGATGAATGAGGTTATGCATAGCTATAGGAAAAAGTCCCTCAAACAAGCTTGGATGATTATTAAAATCGACTTAAAAAAAGCTTTCGACTTCGTTGAATGGAATTTCTTATATTGGGTATTAATTAGCCTGAATTTTCACCTTTCATGGATAAGGCTCATTATGCAATGCTTAAGCAATGTTACCACTCAAGTTTTAGTTAATGGATGTCAAACTCCTCCTATCATTCCTAGTCAAGGTATTAGATAAGGGGACCCAATGTCTCTGTATTTGTTATTTTAGGAATGGAAATACTAAGTAGAGATATTGAGCAAAAATCCCAAATGGGAAAGTGGGAAGGTTTCAAGATAAGGGGAAATAAGCTATGTATTACTCATATACTTTTTTCAAATGATGTGGTTTTATTAGCAAAAGCAAACACAAAAAATGCTAAGACTGTGAAATAAGTATTTAAAAATTTTTCTAAGATGTCAAGGTTAAAGGTAAATCATCAAAAGTCATCCATATTTTTCTCAAGGAATGCAAATGGAGAAGTGAAGGAGAAAATAGTGGATATTCTACGGATGAAGAAGGTTAACTCCTTTAGTAAGTATCTAAGATTTCCACCACACAATGGAGCCAAACCAAATTGTACTCAATTAAATATGATAATTGAGAAGGCTCAAGCAAAATTGTCAAGGTGGAAAGTAAGGTAACTAAGCATGAGTAGTCAGATAGTCCTCATCAAATCAATACTTGAAGCCCTATTAACCTACTTCATGTAGGTATCAAAAATTCCAAAGAAAATATTGCAAAAATTAAGTGTAATCATTAGGAATTTTCTTTGTAATGGAGTTGGTGATACCAACAAAACTCATTGGATAAGTTGGAATCAATTGCTTAGACCTAAAGAAGAAGGAGGGTTGAGCCTTACTGATTTAGAAAAGAGAAATGAGGCATGTGCTATTAAAAGATATTAGGAATTTCGATATTAGTTTTTATTATAGGTATAGTTAATTGAAGCAAAGCATCACAAAATTAGGAATGAAGGTAAGATTCCAAAATTATCTATTGCTTCTCACCTTACAAAGGAGCTATACGATAGTCAAGAATGGTGTCTCAAAAATGAAGTGAAATGTGTTGGAAATGGAAACAGTATAGGCTTTTGGAGAGATAAATGATGTGGCACTCAACCATTGAGTCAACAAATTCGAGAGCCTATACATGTACAAGTAAAGAATCTAGTTTTAGCTAATTATTGGAAAGGCCCTTATTGTTAGGATGAAGAAAAAATTAGTTTTAATATCTCAAATATCATTTTAAATAATGTAAGGCTAATCATGTTGAATGATAAAGAAGATACAAGCTGCATTTTAGTTAATGCAAAGGATAATGTGAAGTTAGTTGATATCTATATGTAGCTTATGTCAAAAAGTAAAGATGAAACAAGTAATTGACTTTGGTTATAGAATTCATTGTTTCCACCAAAAATCAAGTTACATTTATGGAAAATAATACATGTTGTTGGTGAATTTTGGGGGTTAGGAAATAGTCCTGCAAAAGAGAGTAAAAATACTTAGTACCGGGCCAGTCTAGTGTGACCAATTCGATGTCTAAGTTAAAATAGCGATCTAGTATAGTAAGTATGAGAATGAAAAATGTTTGAGAGGTCTTACTGAGTTGCTTTGTGGTATTTATAGATGGTTGTTACATCTAAGGCATTTGCCGAGATAACTATTAAGACACGTGGAGCGCTCTTGACTTGACATCTCCCTTGATATATAGGGATAGCATACAATTGTAAAATATAACCGTGCTTATGATAACTGTTCGCGCTATAGATTTGAATTCAAACTAAAAGCGTTTTTTCTACTCGACATAATTGCTGAGTGTCTAAAGAGTAAGAATGTCGAGAGATTCGATTACCCGACTTCTTGGCCGATGAAACAACAAGTGTAAGTTGAGCAAAAACTGACTATCAACAATATACAATTGTTTATCAACAGTGACAAATTTAAGATACATGAATCTGCTACCTATCCTAGGTATGGACACTCAATAAGATGTGTAGCATGCTTTTTATACTTATCCGGATATACAACCAATAATTAGATTACATGAATCAAATAGTATACTAGATCCTATGGTTAATGGTGATTTTACATAATGGATAAAATACAATACACACATCAAGAAGAAGGAAGAACACTTGCCTTGACCCCCTTTAGCTTCCTTATATGGTATGTCTGGCTCAATAGGAATCAGGTTCTACATCAACCTAAACATGTTGACAATAGCTTTAGCCACATGTTTAGGAAGTTAAGTTATGATTATTAGGCTTTATTGAAGAAAAAGAAAAAATTTTATGACGTAACCTTAAAGAATCTAAGGTGGTTGCCCCCAAAAGATGGTTAGATTAAACCAAACATTGATGGTTCGGTAGATCATATTTCAGGGCAAGCATATGCAAGTGGGGTGATTCGAGATCATGAAGATAAGTGGGTCCTAGGGTTTGCATACAAATTAGGGAAAATAGACATTGTATCGACAAAGTTATGGGGAATATATTGGGGAATACACCACTATATTCAATTAAGGTTTCAAAAAATTGAGATTGAAAGTAATTCTATTTTTGCAGCATAATTTCTTACATCAAACAACACATGTAAAATGAAGTATTATACCGTATTGAACTTATGCAGGGAAGAGTGTTAGCTATTGCAAGAATGGAAAGCTTGAGCAGTCCTACGCGAGACTAATCAAGTTGCTAATTGTATGAAAGAATGGGCAAAGACAAGTGATGATCATTTTCGACATGTTTAGTTGGCTAAATGGAATCAAATGGGATTGGAATCATAATTACTTAGGAATGGAATGGAGGTATAATAAAGAAGGAATAGATATTGCGGTGTTTAGTTGAATATAATTGAATTATAACTACATGTTCACTTTTTAGAAATGCAATATGGAATAAGAGGTGAATAGAATAGGAAATATTGAAAATTCCCTTACTTAAATAAATAAAAAAACAAAAACAAAAACACAAAATTGAAATTAAAGAAAAATTTTTACAGCAAACATTGCTATTGGCAATGCACAGATTGTGAAACCTTAACCCTATCATCACATTTCCCAAATTCAATCTCTTACCCTAAATGCTAAAGAAATTATTTGAACCCAACCAAAGGAAGTGCACATGACGCAACATTCATAATTGGGCAGGCAAATGGAGTCAAAGTTGTAAGACAACGATCTCATGTGGATGATCCATCAAACAAACCAAGTATGACATCTTAATGAGAAGAGACCTTTATACTATGCCTCCTAAGAGATTGGATCCAAGTAGAGGATGACTATGATTTGGAGCTGCAACCTTCCCACCATGCCTCACTTAAGAATGATCGAGAAGAGAGAGATGAGGGTTTTTCTATGAGTGGGTTAGTCAATGGACCAAGATGGGTTAGGGTTTCCTCCAATGCAGTTGTGAAATCGATGAGGAGTGCGAGAAACCCTAGAACAATAGTGCAAGTGAGCCATGTTGTTTGTGCTTTAATGTTTTTAGTAAAGGGGCAAAAGTTTTAAATTTGGATTTTTAATAAGGGCAATCTTGGAATAAAGTAATTCATAAGATTAGGAATTTCAATTCCTTGTGGCCATGATGGAATTTCAATTCCTTCCATTTATAGAAAAGTCAATTGCTTGGGAATTGAATGAAGACCAGCGAAACGTCAACTAAGCAAGGGAAATGGGTCTTATTAGGGAATGAGGGGCAAATGGAATTGCCATTCTCTCCTACTAAACATACCGTTTGTTCTTTCTGATCATCCACTATCGTTTACTATATTTTCTATGCTTGAATAGGAAGTGTAAAGACTTAGATGTGTTAGGGTTTCAAAGGCTAGTAAGCTTGGTTTTTTGTCTCCAATTATGTAAAGAGCCAAGTATGAGGCTCTTAGACTTTTGTGTACTTTGTATGTGACTTTATCAATATAATATAATATAATCCCATATTTACCTTTAAAAAATTATAAACAGTTATTTTACATATTTCTTTTATGTGCAAAAAGCTGCTCATAGCTATACACTATTTCTTGCATTCCATGATTTCACCAAATACCAACATACAAGGGGAACACACCTAATCAAAAAAAATTCAAAAAAAGGGTTTAAACAAAAGATATTACACATAGGCAATAGGGAAGATGATTTTCTGAAAAGCACTTTTCTATTTCTTGAAAAGAGAAAGGCCCTTTCTAAGAAAGCGCCTTCTTCTTAGGTACATTAATAAAGAAGGCGTTTTTTAAGAAAACATTTTTCTTTTCATAAAACTAAAGAGAAAGGTGCCTTCTTCATTGACAAGTCAAAGAAAAAGGTGCATTCTAGAAAAATTCCTTCTTTAACACATTAAAGAAGAAAATGCCTTTAAAAAAGGTGTCTTCCTTTTTAATAGATTAAAGATAAATGCATTTTTTCAGGAGAGCGCCTTCTTTAATACCTGCCACATAACAACCAGTAAGTGCGGTAAGTATTCATGTATAAAAATGATTTTATCCTACATGATCAAATGTTAACACCACATCAAGTATAATATGTGTCAGTGTGTAATTAATAAAAAAAAAAAGCAACTAGCTACATATTTTAATGATGTCTAATACATAGAAAAACAACTACAGCATGAGGAAATCACTCATTCACATGAATATGCACTACACAATCCATTATCTCCATTGTAGCATTTCACCGATCACCGTACACCTTACATACAATGTCCAACATGTAACATGCTCTTATTTGAACTCCATGATAAGTAATATGTGTTTTAATTTATAATTTACAAACAAATCACCCAACCAAGTATTTCAAGGTTGATACTAACACATAACAACAATATCAAAACATGGATATCACAATTTTACATAAACATGAAATCCTAACATAGATTTTGCCTAATTCAGATGTATATAAATGATTTGTGTAAAAAAGAAAAACATTTAATTGGGATACAGAGTTGTTTATCTTCTATTCTAGGAGAAGAAAGTGCAAAAAGAGAAGTTAAATGTGTTGGATTGGACGGGGATGTCGAATTTCGATCGAGAGAGAAGTTGGAAGTTTTCTGTTTTGTTTAGGTCACGTTCTATAAAAAGTTCCTAAGGAGTTATAGTGCAATGAAGATACTTTTGAGAAAAGCATCTTCTTTTTTAACATAATAAAGAAAAAAGTACTTTTCTGAAGCACGCCTTCTTCTTTTTTATATGTTAAAGAAAAATGTACACTTTTGAAAGGCCTATTCTTCTTTAGTTTAAAAGAATTGAAGGCACTTTTGTGAAAGACATGTTCTCTGTCCCTACACATAATATTTTTTTCATAAACCCCTTTTTTGAATTTTTTTCAAGGAATGCATCGTTCCTTCCAACACACATCTCCATTCTAGAAATCGTCTACTGAACCACATCTCCAACAACCATCTCAATGCATTTGAAGTTTTAAATGAGACAAAGCCAATAATTCATGTCCCATATTCAATCAGCTTTCGTGTAGATTTCTCAACGCTAATCATTGTACCCGTGAAAGGTTTCCGTACTTCCTTTTTAATTTTATGCAAGATTTGTTCATTAATTGTTTTTATCTATAATTTGCATTTGAAAGGCAGAGCAGACATCCATAATACTATAGGCATGCGGTAATAGTGAAATGAAGCATACGAAGATTATAATAGACCAACAGCAATTTAAAGTTTGGACTTATTACTAAATAAAGTAAAAATTGTACTGCAAATGAAAGAAATAAATAAAATGAGACTTCCATATATTTTTCGTTTTCATGTTGCAAGGGAAATGAAGCTTTTAAAAAGGAGACCTGAATATGATTTAAGTACGGTCATAGTAAGATTTTATTTTTTATTTGACCTAAATGTCCTATTTCCAGTCCTACTGAAACATTAATGGCACACCCCAGTATCCTCATACTTCAACTATGTTAAGAGGTAATGCGAGCTCAAATATCCTTTTTGTTCAAAATATTTCGCATTTATTTAGTTTCTTATGATTCTCTTTCTTTTACATGGCACATATTACGAGTGCACATCCTACCAGTAACAAGTACAATAAAGTTAAAAGAAAAAGGCCTAAAATTCATTTCCACATCAATGGATTATAATTAAGTTCAGGCGTAGTCGATGAACAATAGGTGAATACCCTTGTTGGTCCTGAGGGACGGAGGAGGCTAGGTTAGCCAAAATATGGTTATCAGCTCAAGGACGAAAGTGTTACCCATACAACAACAAGGCTTAACTAACTACAACAATGTCTGAATTTTGCCATGGACATCCTCTCTAAAGTTCTAACTGCTGATGACCAGTCATGATGATGTAAATTGTCTAACCCAATAGGACTGGAGCTCAGAGTTCAGACTACCCTTGCAGTAACAACTAGAGCAGATAAATAAAAACTTCGACAAAGGAAATGCTTCCGGTGCTTCTGCTCAAAATCGCTGATCTGCCAGCAGCCATCTGGTAGGCTAGCTCAACCCTAGCCATTTTCTCTTCAATATGCAGATCACAATACATCCCATAAGATACAAAAATGAAGCTAACTTCAAATGGAAGCTACTGAAAACTGGTCCTTGAGATCATAATTGCACATATCATTGTAAACAGTTTGTGTTCATATTTCCCAACTAGCCACTTCAACGTGCAATGCAGGGTTTTTACCCAAGCAAAAAGTTCATAGATTGGCAAGAAACTGTTCATAATTAGATAGATGGCACTACAGGTGCCTGAAGCGTACTATAATGGCTGTGCAATTGTCCTTGCAACCCCTTTCACGAATAGCTTCTCTCACCAAACGGCGTGTTACTGCAGCTACTGGTAAACCCTCCTGCCAGACGTCAAAAGTAAACAAAACATCAAATATATGTCAAATGGTGTCCTTAAAGTAACACAAGGAAATATAATTTAGAATTATTTTTTAAGTCATACTAAAAGTTGTATATAAGAGGACCTAGCTATAAACAGTCCAAACATGGTTGATAACAATAATTATTACTGCACAACCCTAACCACCCACAGTATTAATTTTACCAACTTACTATATTACTGACTTATCATTTCTATCCTGCATGAAATCTCAGTAATAACTACTACGTCAAAGATTTTGTCAAAATATCAACTTCTTAATCTCTGGTCGGAACAATTTGTAGGCCAATTCCTCCTTCGATGTTTGATTTAATAAAATTGCAATAAAGATGAACATACTTCATACAATCATGTTGAACTAGATATTTTACAATGCTTGGAGCCAATGGCTTATCACTATATATCCTCATTTGTCATCACACTTTGTACAGATCATGTAACAACCTCTGAAGCTGGGTTACTTTAAATTCCTTGAGCAATTGCTCTATATTCTGTTTCAACACTACTTTTAGCAACTATCCACTGCTTCTTACTTATCTATGTGACAAGATTTCCAATAATCTAATGTTGATTTACAATCAGTTGCATCCCCTCCCCATTTTTTTATTTTTAGCATCCACTAGTGCTTCAATGTTCCAACATTCATTCTTCATGATGAATAGATCTTTACTTGGAGTTCCTTTCCCATACCTGAGAATATACTTTAGTCCATCCATATGATGTTTGGCTGAAGCATATATTGCTTGACTCACCAAACTAATGGAATAAACTAGATCGCAGTAAAGACGAATAAATTAGCCACTCGACTAGGCATTGATATTGACCCTTTTCTAGTGAGGTGTCATTCTCTAGTGCGTGATTTCTCTAAACTATTGGTTTACATCCTAACTTACTTGTATCCTTTAGTAGGTCTAGAACATATTTCCTTTGATAAAAATTCCCTTTCTATTCCTTGCCACTTCCATTCTCAAAAAGAATTTTAATTCTCCTAGTTCTTTAGCCTCAAACTCTCCTTTGATTTTTCTCTTCAAACGAGCAATTTCAACCCCATCACCCGTGATAATAATATTATCCACATATACAACTAGAATTGATTTTATACCACTTTTTCCCACTTTGACAAATAATGTATGTTTACCTTGACTCTGCTTGTAACCCAACTGACCCAAGTATCATTAAATTCTTGAACCCAGCCCTAGGGGATTTTTTCAAACCATGTAGTGATTTATTCAGCTTACATACTTCACCATTATTGTCTTCTGAGGTGAATGAATCTAGGTGGCATTTGCATATAGATTTCCTCCTCCAAATTCCCATTCAGGAAAGCTTTCTCTATTATCCAAGTGATGTAATGGCCAATCTAGATTGCACCAAGAGATTAAATTAGTTTGATGGAATTCAATTTGGCCACTAGAGTAAAGGTTTCATCATAATCAATACCATAAGTTTCGATGTGGGCTTGGGTAACCAAGCGTACCTTGTATCGCTCGATGCCTCCGTCCGAATTATGTTTTATGCTAAACAACTACTTACTCCCAACAACTTTCTTTCCAACTTGCAAATCAACTATCTCCCATATATTATTCTAATAGAAGGCTCTAGTTTCTTCAGGAACAGCTACTTCCAATGCACACCACATTGGACTAGAACTTGCTGATCCGAACTGCAAAGAGTTGTCACTCATCAAATTAGGACTCAATGAACCAGGGAGACTTGACTTTGGTAAACTAAGGGTTGATAAATCAGCATGAACATTATCCTGACTTGACATCTACTGTAACAACTAACAACAAAAGCATATGCTCCCCCTCAAAAGAAGTACATAATATGGTTGATTATCAAAAAATACAACAGCTATGGCATAAAGTCGCTTTGAAGGAGGGTTACAGCATTTGTATACTTTTTTGTGAATCAGAGTAACCAATAAATATACACTTAAAAGACCTAGCTTCAAGTTTATGTTTATTTGGTGCATTGTTGAGAATGAAAACAGCACAACCAAATACTTTAGGAGAGTGAATTCAATAGAAGAACTGGGATAAGATTTAAGCAGAACATTCATTGGAAATCGAAATTGAAAGAACCATTGATGGATCTCTATTGATGAGGTAAATTGTAGTTAATACAGCTTTACTCAAGAAATATTAGGAACAGAATGAGCAAGCATCATAAACCAAGCAGTTTCAAGCAAATGTTTGTTACGTACGCTCAGAAATCCCATTTAGTTAGGGAGTCTAAGTGCAAGATCTCTAATAAGCAATGCTATTTTGACTAGATAATGTCCAAACTCACAAGAAAAATTCTCCCTTCCATCACTGGGATGGAGTATTTTAACTTTTGCTTGAAAGACATTGAAAGCTTAAATACATCACATATATCTATTTTTCCTTAAAGAATATACCCAGTAGTGAACCTATGAGTGATAATCAATAAAAAGTTGCAAAACATTTATGTCCAGTGTAAGATAATATTTGAGAAAGCCTCCATATATTTCTATGTATCAAATAAAATGGTTTAGATAGTTTGTAAGGCTGGACATGATAAAATTTTTTTGAGAGCATAGCTATGATGCAGTGTTACAACTGAAATCACTAATGTCTTTATTTTTTAATGAATTTGAATACAAATGACTCATGTAGGAAAAACTGAGTGACCAAGACATTTACGTCGCAGCATTGTATTAGAGTTATCTTTGAAACAGAAATTGATGACGTAAACTCAAACTTGATTCCCCAAACAGATAGTATAGGCCATTGTCTAGCATTATCGATCATCCTTCCAGAAGATCAGTCCTATAACACACTTGGGAAAAATGTCACTCGACAATTCATTTCTGGCCAATTTACTGACAAACAAAAATTTATAATTGTGAGAAAACACCAAGTCTACAGTTCCCTTCCCTTTAGCTACTACATTCACTGTTAGCCACCCATATTTTACTTAAGTTGCCACAAGACTTAAACAAATAGAAGCAGTTCAAAGTTACACATAACATATGATTTAATGATCTAGTATCGATTATCCAACCTCCATGTCTTATACCTTGAGAAAAAGATAGACAGGAATCTTTGTTGCAATTGCCACATTAGGAGAGGACTCACTCCTTTTATCATTGCTAAGTTGAGTTTAGCTGAAATTTATTGGAGGACAACAATCTGATCTAGAGTAAGATTAATACAAAGATTAGAAATACTTTAGTATTCAACTTCAGCCACTTAAGCAATATTGGGACTTTGTTCCCCTTTCAGGGCTAGGATCTCAAGTGCACTTTGGTTTTCCATGCAGCTTCCAACAAGTTGCTTTAATGTGGTTGGATTTACAGCAATAATCACACTACAATCTATCTCGTACTTGTGATTCTCGACCAATCTCTCCTTTTCATCTAGATCTGTACTTAAGAGTATTCTGTTGAGGAGATTGTGTAGCCGTCATCGCGTGTCCACCTCTCTTCCCTTCTAACTTCTCCTGGTGCATCAAAGGATCCAAACTTACATTTGGTTCTAGGCAATACTTTTTGGGCTTTTTAAGTAGAGTCACTCATATTTGGTTATATCCAATCGATAAAGATCAACTGGAGCTATAATACCATGAAAAGATATAATGTAGAATCATTTTTTAAGTCATACAAAAAAATTGTACATAATACAAAAAAATTGTACATAAGAGGACCTTCTTATGGACAGTCCATACATGATTGGTAGCAACAATTACCACTGCACCAACCCTAAGTAAACCAATATTAACTCTACCAACTTATAGCATCAATTACTAACTTAAAACTTGCTACATTTCCTACAGGACACAAGCATACCAAAACATGTATAACACATTAGCCACCTGTTCTCTTTACTATAATAGCAATTCCATCACAAATTTACTTCTTAAGGAAAAGATATTACTGTGCATAGTTGCATTTTAAGCCCATAATAGCAATTATATAAAGAATCCATTTCAAAAAATGTTGAATAACCGTTCATTACTAAAACCTATGAATGACAAATTTATGCCAGAGTTGATTTTTTTCCCTAAAATGCCCTCATTAAAATCAAAATCAACAAATGACAAATTTTTTTTTTCTTGTTGATAAGTTCAGTAATATATTAATAACAAAAACAGAAAATACGTACAAGAGTAGCCAACTTCATTTTCCACATTAACAAAACCAACTAAATGCGAGTGACGAAATTGGATAGCACTAAGAGCTCATAACTGTACAACCAAATATGACAAAATAGACCTAATTAGGATATTTGCTAAGATAAGAGTGCCTCTAAGTCGCTTAGAATTCCTTTCCTTCCAAATACCGTAAAACACCACCAATGGAGCCCTCTTTCCTTTTTGAGATCTTATCTTAGTGAAAAGTCATATAAAAGATTATATAGAACTTGGTCGAAGATGGTTATTCCATGAAGCGAGATTAAAGTCCTACCCACACATATCTATAAACTCACATGTGATGAAAAGGTGTTGGTGATTTTCTTCCTCAGTTGCGCATAAGTAACATAGGTTTTGAGATAGGATACCCTACTGAAGCAACTTGTCTTGCATTAAAAGTCTTTCTTTGATCACAAGCTACAGAATGAAGTAGTGCCAGGAGAGATTGGTCTTATTCCAAACAATGGGATGCCAAGAAGTGGTCTGAAGTTTCCTCTTCATAGAGTAATAAGATGACTTGATAGTAAATCCTTGTCATGGGTCGGCAATCAACATGAATGTGTCGTTTACCCCTACCTTTGGGGTTATATGATGGGATAGGCTAGATTTAATGGAGTCCTAAGTGTCCTCTTCCGGCCAACGCTAATCCAATCCATCTACAACATCACATAACCTCACCACTTTGCTTTAGTTATGGCATAGATATTCCTTTCACCAATCTAGTTAACAAGAGGGCCATTACGATGCCATGGGTCATACCAAAGGGATATATTTCTCCCATTCCCAATGTTCCAAGAGAAGAGTTGCCTTGCCCATCTTCTAGATTAGAGGATCTTCCGCCCAAACCAAGAGCTTTGTAATGGGCTAGGAATAGACCAAAAGTTTCGTTCTCTCAAAATTTCATCTCTAGTCCAACTTGGCCATAAGCCATTAAGGTCAACAATCAAGTGTCAAATATGTTTTAGCTAGGCTACTTTATTCCAAAGGACATAATTCCCAAACCCCTTTTACTCTTTGGTAAGCACACATCTTCCCACAAGACTTTAGCTCTAGCTTTTGTTTCGTCAGTATCATTCCATAAAAATCTCATCATCTTAGTTTGTAACTCTTTTAGGATCCTTTTCAAAAAAATAAACATGAATGCCCAATAGAGTCGCAGTGAGAAGAGAACACTTTTGATTAATTAGAGCCTACCTACATATGACAAAAATTTGTTAGACCAACAATTGATTCTAGCATTGAATCTTTCCACCAAGATACGGCAATATACTTTGTTAATCCTAGTTGAGATGAGAGGAACCCCCAAGTATTTGGCTAGTAGTTACCCTTCCCTAAAACCAATCATTGACAAGATTTGGTTTTTTACTGCTTGATTAACTCTACTGAAAAAGATGTTGCTTTTGGACATGCTGGCATGAGAGAAGTGTGAAAGACTATAAGCCCTGGTTAATCAAGCTAACTAAGTTGAGGTCACCTTTGGAAAAGATGAAGATGTCATCCACAAAGCAGAGGTGATTCAATTTTCCTTTTCTACAATGCCAATGGTCCCTGAATCCTTGATAGTTACCTACTTTGCGTAGAAGACATGAGAGGATTTCCATGAAATAAGTCGAAAATCCAACTAATTCTCATTTAGACAAATAGAAAATCTTAGCAAAGATATACATCACTTCACAAAGATGGGTGGAAAATTAAGACCATGTGACAGATGCCTTAAGAAAGCCCAATTTACATGATCATAGGCCTTCTTTATGTTTACCTTCATTGCATATCTCGCACCATGAGCATCCTTATGGTAACCATTCACTAGTTCTTGAGCTATTAGGATGTTGTCCACAATTCTCCTCCCCTTGATGAACGTGGATTGTTCTTTGCCTACTAGCTTTAAAAGAACACTTTTGATTTGATTCACAAGGATTTTAGAAATACATTTATAAAAAATTTTGCAACATGAAATAAGTCGAAAATCCATAAAGGACTCCAGGGTGTTCACCTTAAGAATCAATGCAAGATAGGTTGAGTTTATTGACTTCAATAATTTCCCCAATGTAGAGAAGTCTTCATTGGCCAAACAAACTTCCTCACTGATGATATGCCAAGTCAATCGAAAAATATTTGCATTATATCCATCCTAACCAAGCGCTTTATTTTCAAGTATGGACCATAAAACTTCCTTAATTTCTTCATTGCCCATTAGTCTAGTGAGCAACTACCAATCCTCTAATGTAACCCTTCTTTCCACTAAAGAAGGGACGAAGTCTAAGTTCACTAGCATAGTCTCTAAAGAGTTCAAAAAGTTCTAAAAGAAGGAGATGGCTGCTTCCTAGATATTGCCTCTATCTGTTAACGATAAGCCATCCTTCGATACAATGGATTGGATGCCATCCCTAGCTTTTTCAACTTTAAGGAGTGAAAGAAGAATGAGTAGTTTCTATCTCCTAACTTTAACCAAAATTGTCTGGATTTTTGTTTTAAAAATGACTCCTTAGCCACATCTAACAAGTAATGCTCCTTAAAACTCTTTTTCTCCGAATCCCAATTCACCTTTAAAGGGTCGGCTCAGTTGGAAAGTTGAATACTTTGTACAGCAACCAAACTTTGGGAAGCTCTCATGGAAATATCCGAATAAAGCTTTTTATTCAATTCCCTAAGTTCTTTCTTTAGCAGCTTCAACTTAAAGACCACTCCATACATGGGTGTTCCTTATACTCTCTTATTCCAAGTCCGTTCTACCAAAAGGAGGAAACAGGAGTCTTTGCTCCAAAAATCAAAGAACTTGAAGGAGATTCTTCTATTTAGTATTAGCTAGTGAAGGTGAGTCATGATCAAACTATGATCAGATATGCCCAAAGCACATATCTTTGTCTCAAAATTTGAGAAGGCTAGAAGCCACTCCCAATTAATCAAAAATCTATCTAACCGTCTCAAGAGGAAATCAAAAGGGCTTTTATTTGACCACGTATGGAGGGGGGCCACTAATTCTAGTAGCATCTAGCTCCACCTCCTCACAAAACTTGTTGAAATGCTTCATGCCTTGTGTGATGATTTCATTTCCCCCAATTTTTCTCCTATACTTTTCGGCATTCATTGAAATCACCACCTAGAATCCAAGGCTCATGGATCAATGCTTTGATGAGAAGGTGGTCTAACCACAAGGCTTCTCTTTTTGTGGCCGAATTTGCTCTGTAGACACATATTAACTAAAAAGTCGTATCCTCCCCTATGAGCTGGCAACAACAATATAAGAACTATCTATTCTAGACAAAGACCCTTACGTTCCAGTTGGAAAGGTTCCAAGCCACCCAAACACAACTACTTGGGTGGTGTTCTAAATTCCAAGACAGTAAGATTCTAAACCAAACCAAAGGCACTTTATTAAGCTTCACTTTTGTTTCTATTAAACCCAACAAAGAAATATGATTTCATACACAAAATCTCTTCATTACTTTCGCTTTTTGGGGATCATTAAGCCCCTTAATGTTCCAAACCTATTAAAATTTATTGATAAAAGAAAAAAAGAGAGAACAAGACACATGGTCCCAATCAAGATAGAGGATCACTAAAGTTACCTCCTGCAGCAACTCCCTTTTTCTTCCTTGTTTTCTTCTTTTTAACTATGTTCCAAGATGAGTCGTCACTAGGTGGTTTGTTCTCTTGGTTGAGTTAAGTTTTTGAGACAAATGAATGGGAAGAATCAATAGAGATCTCGTCTTGTTCATGAGGTTAGCTTGTGCTTGACCACACATTCCCTCGTCCTTAGAAACTAGGCTCTATAATCAGGACGGCATGAGAGCAATCACCCAATAGCCTTGAGCAATCAAAGGATAGCACCTCTATGGTAACGTATTTGTCCTTCTTCCTATTTGATGTGGTTAGGTTCAAAGTTTTTATTTGATTCTTATCTTTAATGACCACTCCCTTAAGGTAAGGACCAACCCCTACATCAGCGCTCCCAGTACTTCTCCACTTCAAAGATAAGGTTACCCTTCAAAGCTTCATCACTATTGATAGATTTCTCCTGCTCACCCCCCTGATTCACAACACATTGGTCAATTACATACCCAAACACCTTACAATGAGAGCAACAAAAGGGGGGACATTTTTGGTACTCTACGTCCACCATGGCAATCCTTCCATTACTCTCTTAACAACAGAGAAGAGAAAGTTAGCTTCAGCATCTACCTCCATTGACACTCGAGCAAACCTAATCCGTTCTATTCTCACGATAACTAAATCCACCTAGAGGGACTTACCTATAGCTCTTGCTACATACCTAATGCCATCTCTATGGAGTAACTCCATTGGCATTCCCCATAACTTGATCCAAATAGGGATCTTCTTAGGTAGTACCTTGTCATAATCTACCTTAAGAGACTAACGATCGTGGATAATGGTTTGGTTGGCAAATGACCATAGCCCACTAGAGTGTTCCTCCAAATCTTCTCTCCAAACATAAAGATCGACAAAGGGAGCTCCACATAGATCAAATTGCCTAACTTGGACGGAGCATGGTAGTCTAACGATACATCTATAAGCGGTCCAGGTGAAGATGGAATATTTTGCAAAATCACCTAAACAAAAGATAGTGGTTTCTAGGATACTTGTTTACCACCCGTAACCGGTTTCAACTGACCTTGAAGGGCTGAATTTTCAATGTCATCTACAATTTTTGTCATTTCCCTAAGGGTTGACTCGCTTGTGGAGCTCTAACCATCATCCAAAAAGGAAGGAGGTTTATCTTGCTTTCGTTCCTTGAGCAATGGACTCGAGCTCAATTTGGTAGCCAAGTTACTTTTCTCAACAATCCACATCTCAATCTTTTCAACCAAATCAACAGGCTTGCCAAGCGAAGGCTGACTAGTCACATCCATTACCTTAGACTTTAAGCTAAAAACTGCCTTGGTTTTCTTATCCTTCATCCCAGAAACCGCGACACTACTCGGCTTAGGAGAAACCCCATGGGACGTAGGCAGAGAAGACTTCTCGTTTTTTCGTTTCCTCATTATGCTCGGACCGTCCACCGAATTAGATGGCGCTAGAGCAACTCTAAACGAGACTTTGTTTCTACAGACAAAAGTCCTCGTGATAACAACAAACCAGAGAAACACAAAAAAAACCTAAGAACTGAGCTAACAAACTTAAAATTTAATAAGAACAAACCAAAACGTAACACAAAGGGAAGAGAAAGAGAAAAGAATGGAGAGGAAAGGATGGATGGACAGAAAGGAAGGAGAGGGAAAGGTGGAGGCAGGAAGAGGTTAAAAGATGGAGAGGGGAGGATGAGGCAAGAAGAGAGATGAAAAAAAAAAAAGACAGTTTAAGAGGATTTTCTCTCTCCACATTTTGAAGAGAGAGAAAAGGTTCACTATGTACTTGATTAAGTATGCAGAAAATTTAAGTTAGAAAGTTAAGAAAGTTATAGTTATGTATAGGTTAGAGAGTAAGTTAGAGTCTATGATGCTTATTATTAGAAAAGGTCAAAACATTGGTTAGAAACTATATGTCAAGATAACAAATGACAAAATTTTATTACAACTCTATTTTATTTCTCAATAATAGATTCATCGAAGTAACTAAACTATAAGGGAGCAAAGTTTCTTCTAACCCCACATGAAAGGAAAGGGAAAACATGGACCAAGCAAATTGGAAAGATCAAATAATACTTCCAATTTATGACATTTGTCATCTAGTAATACAGATCACTGAATTTTGTGACATCAACTTATAAACCCACTTCAGAAATAGTATCCTGCAAAAGAGAGCATGTTGCCAGCTCTAGTTCATGTTATATAATCCAAATGGCAGAATCTTCAAGAGAAGAAGCCAGATCCAGGAAGTCTTCAAAATTATAAGTCTCAGTGCCCAGTGGAAATGAAAACATGATAAAGTGTTTTCAAGTTTGACATGCAGATATTGTAAGTGAATGGAGTAACACTTTAGTGCATTAAAAATGCTTAATAAGAAATGAGGGAGCAATCGCTACAATGTATATGATAGCAATGTTGAAAGCATTATTTTGATGGGAACAAATGAGCAACACAGAGCACCAATCAGGTAATCACTTGACGCAACAAATAATAATTTACAAGAGGACTTCTATTCTAGCAGAGAATATTAGAAGCAGATTACAATCATGCTTGCAATTCATATCTTATCTAAACCAGCCCACCCAAAAATGGATGATAATATTTGTGAAGATGAGTAAGAGCTAGAGAAATTAAATCAAAGAGCAACTTAACAAACTTGAAAGTGATCAAATACAAGCCAGCATACATCAGGAATCGAAGAAGAGTCTCCATTACCTTCAGTAACTTGTCAACAAATTCAACAGCATCACTTGGTCCAAATACCTGAAATATCAATTTCTCATTATCAATAATTAAAAATTACCTATTTGAGCTATGAACTGAGTGTCTTGCTTTAAGTTGATGGCTTACCCCCCAAAGGCCATCACAACCAAGAATGATGAAGTGCTCCCTGGTTGAAATTTCAAAAGAGTGAATATCTGGAGTAGCAATAACACCAACCTGCAAAGGCAGTCCTAAAATCATTCTTTGGTCTGAGATTCACAACATTTTTTGGGGATAATTGCGTATATACATATGTATAAGAACAATGGAAACCAGAGATTACAAGCAAAAAAGGAAACCTGATGGTTTCAATAATTACAACAGCAGCACAATGGCACTATATTCAATCTAACATTGGGAACACTTACAAAATAACCCAGCTAATTTCTCATTCCCACAATGATCATACACAGTATTACATGCACTATCTTACAAATATTAGAATTAGTAGTTCCACTCCCCCTAGAATATCTTTCATACCAAATGAGATAAAACACAAACTGCAAAGGCTAACTTCCATCAAGCAACAATCCCTCTACTGGGATAAGAAGCAAGAAGCAAAGCATGGACAATTGAATCCCAAACATATTGGAAGATGGAAATTGGAAGTCCACAGCCACCTGGTCTCACGCTTTAGTTGCATTATGGATAACTAAAAGGAGACACTGGCATGTCTCTTGATTAAGATAACAGATGTTTGTATAAACCAAACCCCCAGAGAAAAGTTTATCTAATGTTAGTAACTTGCTTTGAAAGGCCATCAAGTGAAGGAAAGCATGCCTAGAATATCCTTAGACCAAACCAACTTAATCCTTGATATTTGTGGAAATGGTTCACTGAGGCCACTATAGGCTAACTTTCATTTTTTTGGGTAAATAGGCTGATTTTAATTTTCCATATTAGGCAATGATAGTGTCCTTATAACCTTATCCAGAATCTACTCTATAACTGTGCTCAAATTCCTCAATGGAAGGTTCTAGTCATAAGTCAATATTTTAGAAGATTTAGTTTCATTTTTTATTATTTCTCAGGGAAATTAGTTAATGGTGAAATAAATGTTGAAGGTTGGAAGAATCATTATTATAAGGTATAGAGTTAGTCCAGTAATAATTGTTACTAACAGCCATGCTAGGACTGCTGTAAATAGGCAATTTTATGCACAAATCCAGTACGATTTCAAAAATAAATTACATGCTATAGTTTTTCATGATATCAGAGCTTTGGTATGACTCCTGTAAATAGGCCATTTATGTATAAATCCAGTATGACTTCAAAAATAACTTACATGCTATAGTTTTTCATGATATCAAAGCTTTGGTATGATCCAAAACTTGGCACAACAGACGATGAGCATTACACTAAAAAACCACTTAATATCATCCAAACTAATTCACACCCATCTCTACAGGACCAACACTCACTTCAAAATACCCAAAATAAGTCAAATTTGACAGCTGATAAAATTGAAATGTTTAACAACTGTTGAGCCAAACCAAGGTAGTGAAAATCAGAGCGAAACAAGTCCAAGTGTTGCTAGTGCACATAAAGGTAATGTGAGTTCCTCTTTTGTGGCTATAACAGAAAATAGGAGGATAACTGATACAGGTGTGTTAGACCATATCGCAAACTCTTGTGATTATTCAAAAACGCATAAGCCTTGTGATATTGACATGAAGATTAGGTTGGCTGATGGAAACGTCCCATATACTAAAGGACAAGGACTAGTCTGGTTGTATAATCTCAGATTGGAATCAACAATGTTTGTACCACAATTAAGACACAATTTATTGTCAGTGGATAGATCAGCAAAATCCTCATTATTGTGAATTTCAGGATGTATCCTTGGGAAAGGTGATTGAAGTTCTAAGGAGTGAAATGGGCTATACTAGTTTACTTAGATTGCTGATAAATCTCCTTTTGCAATTTGGTCCACATCCTCTTTATCAATTGTCTTTAATTTAGAAGTAATGCTTTTTACACAAGCGCTTAGTGCATCCAATTTCTCTTACTTAAAACACTTCCACGCTTGTTTTTTAATAAAGGCAGAGAATTTTCATTGTGAACATTGTGTCACTGTCAAACTTTTGCAAAATCATTATCCTATTTAACCATATAAGTCATCACAACCATTCCACTTGATTCATAGTAACATCTAAGATCCTCCAAGATTTTCTATCTTAACTGGTTTTGATAGTTCACCACTTTCACTGGCAACCATACAAGAGTTCATTGGATCTATCTACTTAAAAGAAAAGCCAAAAGATTACAGTAAATTCACACAATTCCATAAACTAATTAAGAATGTATTTTAAGCTTCTACCCAAATCCTACGTACAAACAATGGTAGGGAGTATTTTTCAGCAGAATTCAACTGAGATGGGATTTTCCATCAAACTTCTTAAGCACACACTCCACAATAGAATAGTGTCTCTAAAAGAAAAAACAAACATCTACTAAAGGTTGCCAGTTCTACAATGATCTATAGTTCTGTCCCAAATTCATTCTAGAAGATGCTATTCTAACTTCAACCTATATAATCAATTTATTCCCATCCAAGCCACTAAACTTTTGAACTCCTTTAAGTGTGTTACAAGAGGCATATCCAAATGTTCATATTTTCGACTCTCTTCCTCCTATAGTGTTTGTGCATGTGTGCTGTACTTACTCATCACCTTCAACCAAATAGGAGTAAACTTGACAAGAAAGCTATCAAGTTCGTCTTCCTTCAATAGTCGTTTACCCAAAAAGGCTACAAGCATTATAATCCTTCTACACGGAATTTTTTGTGTCCTATGATGTTTCCTTCCATGAAAATATCTTCTTTTATCCTAATTCCTCTTCAACAGGGAGAGAGCCTAAATAGTGAAAGAGTCTTCTCTCTCTCTTCCCATTTTCGATTTTGCTCCAAATATAAGTCCACTAGTTCCTCAAAATTCTAAATACTCATGTTTAGCTCCCAAAAGTCTTTGTACGACCTCCATGAAATGCTCCTAGTATTGGTTCTTCCCTTTCATCAGATAAAATTGTGTCAAACTCCATAAGAGAATACAGTAGATCACAAGAAGGCTCAAATCTCCTCAACTGGTCCAATCGTCTGTCCCAAAGGATAAATCTAGTCAAGTCTAATGAGGAATTAGTTGTCCCACGCTCTCTCTTTTCTTTTGTTTTTCTTTTTTTTTTTTTGAGGGGGGGTGGTTAAATCATTAATTTCATATAACCAAAGGAAGGATATACAACTGCAATATGGGCGAAAGAAGGGCATAACCCACTATATACAAAAAACACTCAAAACTAGAACAAACCACTTAAAAGAAACATGATCAAGCAAAGATCCACATACAAGAGTTGCATGTGTGCCATTTGCCATAGATGGCAGTGGCTAGAGCTGAACACCATTTGCCGTTACCAAGAGCTGAACACCATTTTCCGTATTCCAGCAAGACAGAATGTCCTCTATGCACTTTTGGTGGAGAACTAGCCCTTAGATGACGACGTCCAACACAAAGAATCCTCCAATGAAGGGTTTGGTTGTAAATTAGGAGGGAAGCTGAAATTCTGCAGAAAGATGCAGAAGGAAGACTCCAAACACCATTTTCTATTAAAGAACACAACTTGGCATTCGAAGGCAAACCAGAAGATGCAAGATCCATGAGTTGTAAATACCATCAAGGGGGCCTATGGAAGCCAGAAGTCAGACCAAAGAGAAACAGAAATTCCATTTCCAACCAACCATCTAAACAAATAGCGCGATTGACAAGCACATTTTAAGGAGATTCCTCCAAGTCCAAGAGCAAGACGATGGGCACTTTACTGACCAGAAATTTTTTCCTTTTAGGAAAACTGTATGCACCCAATCCACCCAAATTCCTCTCGTTCCTCCACTACAAAAGGTGCCAAATATGTTTTAACTAAGCTACTTTATTCCAAACTTCAAGTTTAGGGATTCCAAGGCCACCTTCCACTAGGGGAATAGTCACCACTTCCCACCTCACCTTCACTTTAATAGCAATATCCAGTCTTCCACTTCAAAGAAAGTTTCTAATAAGTTGTTCCACCTTGTTGACAACTTTTTTCCGGTAGAATAGATATTGACGCCCAATAAATTTGCACAGAAAGAATGATCAATTAAGAAGTTGCAATCTTCCTGCATAAGATAAGAACCTGGTTGTCCAAGATTGTAAACAGGCTATAATCTTGGATAGTAACAAGTCACAATCTTCCTCCTTCAATTTTGTAGATATCAAAGGCATGCCCAACGAGCTAGTAGGAAGCTTACCTTCCTGATAACCCAAGGCAGCAAGTGCAGAAGCCTTAGTTGAGGAGTCCACATTTGAGAAATACATCTTACTTTTAGTTCCATTAGCTCTAAGGCCCAACAACTCCTGGAACTCCATTAAAGCTGTTGGATGGACTTTATACATTCAATGACCACTATTCAAAACACCATTAAATCATCCGCGAAACATAGATGGGAGATCCTCTCCTCCTTGCATCTCCAATGAAAGGAAAAGAATGGATTTTTAAACATCATCTGAGACATGCATGACAAAACTTCCATGGAGTACAAACAAATATGTTGATATTAGATCACCTTGACAAAAACCAAGATAACTTTTGATATATCCCACAAGCTCTCCATTTAGAATGAAGCTAAACTTGGGTGTTGAGAAACACTGAAATAACAAATTCTAAAAACGTGGAGGGAAACCCATACACATGAGAAACTTCTCAAGGAAGCTCCAATTCAGGCTGTCATACGCCTTCATTATGTCCACTTTGATGATACCCATGAAATAACTCTTAGGCTAAGAAAGCGTTGTCCATAATCCTTCGCCCCAGAATAAATGCAGATTGTTCCTTACCAACAAGGGAATTCAAAACTTTCATGAGGCAAGATACAAGGACCTTAGAAATTGCCTGGTAAGTAACATTACAACATGAGGTGGGCCTAAAATCCGTCAACCTAGAAGCATTAGAAATTTTAGGCACCAAGGTGATGATAGAGTTATTTACTTCTTTAAAAAGGTATTCGAATTGGAAGAACTTATGTAAGGTAGTTGTGAGATCTAAGCCAATGATAAGCCAAGCTAATTTGAGGAACCATCCAAGCCAAATGCTTTAACATTAGATTGGTTGAAAAAAGCATCCTTAATCTCAAAACTATTCATAACTCATCCCAAAGGATGGCGAACATATGTTGAGTATCCCATTTTAAAGCACCCTATCTATTCGAACATATCAAAGAAGATTTGAAAGTTTACTACATTGTCAACATAACAATTCCTAAGAACATTGATGAAGCAATGAGTTATCCAAATTGAACAGAGGCCATATTAGAAGAAATGAGAGTTTTAAAGAATGACACTTCAAATGTTGTAAAACTTCTTAAAGGCAAGAAATTGGTAGGAAGTGGTGTTCTCCAGAAAACATAGAGTTGATGGTGGCAATAGAGATAAAACACAATTAGTTACTTGGGGTACACACAAACTTATTGAATAGTTGTTAAGAGACATTTATTCCTATTGTAAAACTCAATACTATCAACTTCTCTTATCTATAGCTATGAATTGGGACTGGCCTCTACATCAGTTGAACATTCAAGGATGCATTCCTAATGGGGAACATAAGGAGATCTATTTGAATATAACACCTGGATTTGTAAAGGAAAATGAGATTGGGAAAATGTGTAAACAGAAAAAATATCTCTATGGATTAGAGCAATCACTTAGAGCATGGTTCAAGAGATTCATGACCATTATAACTCGATTAGATTATGTCTAAGGAGAATCAAATCACACATTATTCACCAACAAAATAAATTCTAACAAAAGAGCTATTTTGATTGTTTATGTAGATGATTTAGCAGTTAAAGGAGATGATGAATGGAAAATTGATAATTTGAAAGGAAGAGTACAAATGGAATTTGAAGCCAAGGAATTGAGAGATTTGAAATACTTCCTAGATTTGGAGATTGCTAAAGTAAGTGCAGTATTTTCATTTCACAAAGGAAGTATTATTTTATTTATTGCAAGAGATTGGTAAACTTGCACACCAACCATTGGCTACTCTATAATATAATTAAAAGAGCTAACAGAGTGAAAAATCACTAGTAGACAAGAATGTATCAAAGATTTGTTGGCAAACTCATCTACTCATCTCTTAATGGTTGGACATTTCCACTGCTGTAACTATAGTAAGTCAAATTATAAATTCTCCAAAAAAGCAACACATGAAGGCAATACCCATGTTTTAATAAATATGAGTAAAACACCTAGCAAAGGAATATTGTTCAGGAAAAGTGAGAACACATCCATAGAGGGGTTTATAGATGCTAATTGAGCTAGAAATCATGAGGACAGTAAGTCAACTTCAAGTTATTGCACTATGTTATGGGGAAATTTAGAGACTTAGAGAAGCAATATACATATGTAGTCAAAGAGTAGAACAAAAGTCAAATTTCTCACATCACTCATAGAATTTGTTAAGTAATTTGGGCACAAAAAGTTAAAAAGGACATTCACTTGACATACTCCAACCAAGAGTCTAAAATGATAGTAGCTTAGCTATCAACATCATTAAGAATCCTGTACAACATAATCGTATAAAACATATTCATATTGACAGATACTTCATCAAATCCGACATTGAAGTGAGAAATATCAGCCTACAATACATTCCTACAAGACTCCAAGAAATTGCTGTGTTTACCAAATCATTAGCTAAGACCAATATTGAGTCCATCTCAACCAAGCTCAAGATAATTTATAATCCATTCCTAAGTTTAAGGGAGAATGTTAAGAGATTTAGTTATATTTTTTATTATTCCTTAAGGAAATTAGTTAAAGGTTAATTAACCAAAAAAAAAAAATAGTTAACAGTTGAATGAATATTGAAGGTTGGTAGAATTAATGCTATAGGGTAATTAAGGTTGATGCAATAATAACTATTGCTATCAACCATACTAGAATTGTTGATAGCAAATTTAATTTGACTTCACAAAATAAATTGCACATTATATTTCATTAGAATCAAACACAGCCTAGCTTACACAGAAACAATAGATCCATGAATCGCAAAATTACATTGTAAGATAGGAATTAGAACACCTCAATCAAATATGAACACCCAAGAAAAGGATGTCGACATGTCTCTAGATTACTCTAACAGAAATAACAAATATTCACGTTAATCAATTCAAACCCCAAGAAAAAATTTTATCTAACATGAGGAACTTGCTTTGAAAGCCCATTTTGTGAATGAAAGTATGCCTTGATTAGCCTCAAGGAAACAAACAAATTTAATCGATCAAATATCTAGAAATGATTCGCTGAGGCTATTATAAGCTGTATATGATTTTTTTGTTCCAATGATAGCGTCCATATAACCTTATTTAGAACTGACTCTACTTTGTAATTGTGCCCAAATTCCACCATGAAAAGTTCCAATCATAATTCAAAATGACCAACGACAACACAACTTAGAAGGAACAACAGATGTATTTATTAGCCTTAGTTTCAAAAAGTAGCTAGTGGCCCACCCAATAACCATCATTCATACTAAAAAGATATTTAACCTCCATCTCCTAATCTCCATTAGAAGAAGCTTTCTACAAGTGGTCTTAATAGAAGGACTTTCCTCCCACTCCATAGATACACTAATGAGATTATTCTTATACAACGAATCTAACTTAGAAAACCAGTTAATGGAGACACAGATTATGTATTCACATATTTATGTAGTTTCCTTTTTTTAGGTGAAATGTCAAAGTTCATTAATTTTAATGAAGTTACAAGAACAAAAAGAAACATATATGCAAGAGCCATAGATAGAGCTAACTCAAGGCCTAAGGAAAAACACAATCTAGACTCCTAACAAAACGAAAGGGTGCCTAAAACATCTATCCAATAACGCAAATCAGAAAGAACCATCAGATGTAGACACATAAAAAAGAATCATGCAGGTCACATCTATGGGAACTCATGAGGTAAGCCCGAGTCTTTTTTCATTCCTCCCTCCCAACACATAATAAATCACCAAACTTGTCACAATCTTCCCCATCCATGATAAATGAGAATCCATATTAAACAATTCAGGTATGTCGTTCTATACAATCTTTTATAGAACTTTTCGCTAAGATAAGATCTCAAGAGGGAAAGAGGGCTCCATCAGTGGTGTTCTACAATATCTGGAAGGAAAGGAACTTTAGGCAACTTGGAAGCGCTCTTATCCCAACAGATATTCTAGTTAGGTCTATTTTGTCCTATTTGGATATATAGTTATGAGCTCTTAGTGCCGTCTAAGTTCGTCATCCACATTCAGTTGTTTTTGTTAATGTGGAAAACAAACTTAGCTACTCTTGTACATCTTTTCTGTTTTTGTTATTAATACATTACTAACCCTACCAAAATAAAAAATAAAATATTGGGTATGTCAACTACACTTGAGGGTGATAAACCTATATCTGGTAAAGTTTCTTCCAACTTCTTCTTTCAACAACAAAATTATACTTAAGGAAAAGATGAGAGTAGTTTTCCTCTTCTTTGTTGCACAAAAAACAACTATTTTGGGCAACAACACCCCATTGCACCAGTTTATCAAGAGCAATCAATCCCTGTTAGGCCACCAACCATAAAAAGAAGGCATGTCTTGGAGCAATGCGTTTGAACCATACCAATCCACTCTAGGGTACTCAAGAGCCTTGTTGTTTAAGGAGAGAATAAGCTTCCTTAATAAAGAGTTTCTTTGAAGGCTTATCTTTCCAAATCAATATATATTCACGATTTAAATTGGGTCTAAAAACATTTTGGACCTCTAATTTGATTGAATCCCACACAACTCTAGAGGGCTAGTGCTAATCCCCATTACTTATTATATTGCAAAGATGAGCTTCTTTTGAGAGACTAGAGGAATAAATGGCCCTTTACCTAACCAAGAAGCCAAGGCACCCTTTGAATTCCACATATCATACCACAATGACATATTGTTACCATTTCCCATTTGAGCAAATTTTGCGCTATGTGTCTAAGTCATGAAATTTTACACCAAGACCATAAGGCTGAAGCTAAGATCTCCATAAACCAAAAATTTCTGTCTATTATTAGTTCAATCTATCCCAACTTAGCCATACAGCATCATTCACATTGAAACATAAATACCAAATATGCTTATGTTGGGCAACCTTATTCCAAGTAATCATATCATTGATACCAAGGCCACCCTCAACTTTTGGTTTACAAATCATTTTCCAATCCACTTTTGCCTTTGCCCTCATTTCATTATTACCATTCCAAATAAAACACTTCATCTTCACTGTTAGAGACTTTTAAGATACTTTCTGGCAGGAAAAACATAGAAGACCAATAAACTTAAATGGGAAACAATATACTTTTTAGTAATTGAACCCAACTTGCATAAGAAAGGGCTTTAAAGGTCTAATGGTTAATGCACTTGCCAAACTTTTCAATAAGTGGCAAGTGGATTTATTTAGCTTGGAGGGGGATAGAGGTACTCCTAAGTACTTCACAAGGATTTCCAAATTTGAAACCAAGCCACTATGCAATTTCATCCTTTACCACTTAAGATACTTCACTAAGAAAAATTTGACTCTTTTCAACATTTTCTTTGAGACCAGAGAGTAAAGAGAACTCGTGTAACACATCTTTAATCAGGGAAACAGATTGCAGGTCACCTTTGGAAAAATCATAACATCATCTGCAAAACATAGGTGATTAAATCTCTCCTTCCAGCATCTCTAATGGTAGGAAAAATTCTCTTTACTTCCCATCTCCCACATAACACAAGAAAAACATCCCATTACTAGTACAAAGAGGTACAAGGAGATTGGGTCTCCTTGTATAAGGCCATGAGTAGAACCCCACAAGCTCTCCATTGAGATTCACCAAGAATTTTGGTGTTATCACACATTACAACACCCACTTAGTGAACATTAGAGGAAATCCATTGTCTTAAGCAACTCTTTCATAATGCACCATCTCACATGATTATAGGTTTTCATAATGTCACCTTTTATGGCACAACGAAGACCTTACAAGTTTTTATGGTACCCATAGAGTAATTCCTATGCTACAAAGACATTATCAACAATTCTACAACCCTCTATAAAGGTTGTTTGCTCTTTGCCCGCTAAGTAAGGAAGCACTAACTTCAATCTTTCCACCAAAATTTTAGAGATGCACTTATAGATAGTGTTGTAACAAAAGATGGGCCTAAAATTCGACAAATTTGTAGGAGTTTCAACCTTTGGCACCAGCGAAATAATTTTTGAATTTATCAACTTCAACACAGCTCCAGAAGCAAAGAAATCTTTTATAGCCACACAAATATCCTTACTAATGATATCCCATGTACTTTAGAAAAAAATTCACATTATATCCATCCAGTACAGGCACCTTATCTCGTGCCATTAATTTAAAGGTAATGATAGAGAGATGTCCATAAACATGCTCTTAATCTGTGGGGCTATAACATTCTTTCATTAATCACCATTCAACATGCTATTCATTTAAGGGGTTTTAATAGTAATTACAAATTCCACAAAGTACTAGAAGAACAAGAAAAATGCGTTTCGTCATAATATCACCCACACTACTACAGCGTGCTTGTCTCAGAATTTCAAGTATGTTTTCTACTCTGAGTTTGGCCTTTACGGAAGATCCCAACCTGACAACAAAAGCTGCTGAATAATGCTCTAATAAAGAGACTAACCTTTTTGAACTGACGATCTCCAAAGGCTCTAGAAACTTCAAGACGCCCCTGTAGACGTCCATTTGAACTGACTGTTCCTCCAGCCTAAAGGAAGGAAGAAGTGCATGGTGAAAAGTGAGTCCAGTAAAACTTTCCGGAAAGTTATAAAGAAGAAAAAGAAAAGCAAGTCCATAAAAAACTTCAGATAAGTTAATTTAGAAAAACATCACATGTAACAACCATAGATTCTCTAGTCCTCATAAACAGATTGCTCCAGTTGCTTTGCCTATGGAGAATAACAATGTTGCACATTTCCTTGTGCATCTATTGCATTAGTAAACTATCCAGTCACTAAATAAAAAAAAAAAAATAATCCTGCTAGTTTATAGTTAAGCAACAGATGAAGATCAAGCATATCCAACACAGGGTGTTTGGACATTCTACAGCTGCTTGCTCATCAAGGACAAAATGGCCTTTACTTGATTCCTCTGTTGCCACGGAAAACAAGTCGCAAAGCCGAGTATCGAGACCACTGCACTTCCTGTTGCCCTCAAAGTCCCAATTGAAGCAAATGCACCTATCCATATTTCTGAAGCCCAAGCAGAGGCAAGTGATTTTGCAATTGCCTTTCATGGTGTTTAGAGCCTGCTCAGGTTGCCCAGGGCAGATGTGCTATCAAAGCTAGATTCCTCTTTTGACTTGACACTAGTAGACATGGCACTGAGGTTCCCAATCCTCTGAATGCTGAAGCACCAAGTTCCAAGAAGAAGAAAAAAAGTAGAGAACAGTCAAGGGCCTACTTTGTAGGTGTTTGTTTGCTTTTGTAATTTGTATGGTTCTTTTGCTTAGAAACCTGTCTCCTGTGTCTTTGTTTTGGTGTCTTTTGTCATCCTGCAAGGTGACTTTATACCTTTATTTGCTTTTGTATCTCAAATCTCTCTTTTAATGAAAAAATAAAAAATAAAACTGACCTTACCCAAAAGAGGAAGGGGTTAAAAAAAATTTGAGCATATGCCCACAAATCAGTTACATGTACTGACCTACATTATCAAGATTCAGCCAAGATGACAACCTAAAACACTTAACAAATATTGAAGCCTTTTAAGCATGTTGAGAAGAATGGTTTTGCTCCTTTTATGTGATGCAACAAAAAGTTCAACTAGTGTCATCTTCTTGAACAGTGAAGGAAAAGAAAGAGACATGACAAATGCCTATTGAGTTTGGTTGCAATTCATGCTAGGCAAGACAAAACATACATCACTACAAGATGGCCATGTATTATCGTGGAAATAATGGTGAAAACATAGTTAACTTTTACAACAATTGAAAAAAATAGTCAAAATGGCACGCAATTTATTCAGGTCAAGGCACCTCTGAAATATATATATATATATAGATAGATAGATAGATAGATATAGATATACATATCAAATTAAATTCGCATCAACTATGTTTACAAATTACCACAAATAATGCCAATTCCCTCTAACATTATCCCATTCAGAAATACCATCTTTATATGTAGGAGAAATTCCCCAGAAATATCATTATATGCTTTCTCATCTATATGAATGCAAATCATGTAACTCCTACTCCATTCTTGCAATATTATGTTGGTGATTCACCAAGGAAATAGCAGCTCTTCGGAAGTTTAGTTTCCTCACCATTTTATTGGAAATATTCTAATTAACTTTCACTGAACCACCAAATATCGTTTTATGAAATTAGGTTTATTCCTACTGTTTTCTATATAAGAAATAAAGAAAAGCACAATTTCAAGTTATGCTGGTATTCATGAAGAGCAGCAATATATGACGTTCATAACCAATTGGATCCTAACGTACCAGCATGTACCATCTTGGCCACCACAAATGTTGGACAGACATCTCAGCCAACATACAGAGTGTAATGTTTGCCTAACACTGAGCGAGTTTAGTTAACTCCCTAAGGGACGGATAGAATAATTATTCATTCTCTACAAACCTATTTCTCTACTTGATTGATAGAATAGCTATTCTACAGAATTATTATTACTGCAAAATGAAAATTTGCAATTCCCTCATAAGATTAAAGGAATAACTATTTCTTGGTCTTTTCAAGCACATTTTTATATCTACTCATGAGAACATATCCAATAGTAAAGCCATGGATTAGGGCAAGGGTATATCGGCATTTTTAAATATATCACTATCCTATTATTAATATCATTCAAGTGCAACTAAGCAAAATAATAGCTATTTCTCTCTATCCTATTCCTCAAAAATTGCAATTCCATTCCCATACTATTCCGTTCCACGAACAAAACATGCAATGAAACCTTCGAGTACTTAGACACTACTCTAGGAACACTTTCACATAATTGAGCATGTCTCAAACCCAAATTGTGAGCAGTGTATATAATTCACCTCTTCCTACCCAAAAGTTGCACTTCCTTAAAACCTAAGTATAAAGAAAATGATAATACATTTAAATGGATCCCTTCAGTAAATACCCCACAGGTGCTTGTACAAGGGCCGAAAAAAAAAAAAAAAAAAAAGGATTTTTACACTCTTGTCAAGGTTGATTACACATATCACAAGGAAGCAAGTATATGGAAAAGTGCAAAACTTAATTTCCCTTGGGGTACCCATTATTATTATTGGGAGTTACCTTCTGAATACGAGCTCGTTCTTGTGGATATATGGCTTTATGTTCCCTAGTCAAGACAATGCCCTTCGGTGAAGTACTTCCATCTGTATTAGATGAGCGGGCTAAGATGGCTTTTGCATCACCAATGTTCGCAACAAAAGCCTGCAATAAATGCAACAAGTATCACTAGGAAGTATATCCATCGTAGTTTAATAACAATTTTTTGCAAGTATATACTCACTCCTAATGTCAGCAGTAAAAATATATTCACAGCAAAATCTTCTATAAGAACTTGAGCGCACAATGCAAGTAAAACAAAAGTTGATCTCTATTAACCATAACAAAAGCCTCAAAAATTTCCAGCAAAGGTCTTTAACATCTTATCTTCCAGCAACTTAATTGATAGAAAAGGAATGCTGTCTCTTGGTTCAACAATAATCTTCCTTCAGTAAGTAGGTCAATCAAGATGATTGTGCAAAGGCAAGGTTAAAATCAAAAAGCATTTATCATAGGACCTTCTAAATACTAATGTAACAAAAATACAATGGAATGCACGCAAACATAAGCTATTGCACCTGAGACTTGATAAGCATCTCCACTAACTTTCCAGGAAGTAGTTGTCAATCCTAAAAATTCGCCAACGCTTGGTTTGTTTATTCCATGGATAAGATTCTCTAAAATACAATTTATTTTGTTTTTAGTGAGAAATTCGTCATATTATATGGACGATGGTCAGAAAACATGAACACATAGTTCCCAAATCCTTAAAATCCATATAACTAGTACAAGAGAGGAATCAAATTCCAATGTAATAAAAGTCATGAGCTCATATTTTCTCATCATCACAACTACAATATAACCAAAACATTGCTATCAACAATAAAGAATCAGATTTATGAAGTTGTTTGTAGTTTTTAAATAATTATATTAATATATATATTCATATATATTTCAAAAAAAAGAAAGAAAGTTAAATAAAGGAAGAGGCCTAAATGGAATTTAGATGGATCCAGAGTACGTAATTGACTTAGGTTGGGGCAGGGGATTTGGGGGCTTGCAGGGGCTCAAGCAGTAAAAAGAAGGATGTGAATGCGTAAAATCCAAATTCAACAGGAAATGGCTCATAAGGCCCACATACTCTTCTAATTTAATTGAATTAAAATGCAAAATCAGAATATAACAATTATGAACTCACTGTTTTTCCTAAGATCCATACACATACTGCAGTAGCACCATCTTGCCATCCACCTGAAGAGCATTAAAACAAACAGTAATCCTCATGAAACATGAACAAGATTGTTTCTACTTAAACTAGTACAGACCAAGAGTGAAACAAGGGAATCGATCTTTTGGGAGTAATAAAAGAACATAATACAAGCATCTTGTGAGGGCTCTAGCACTAAGAAAGAAAACAATTATGATGAATTGGATTAGTTTCAGTCAGCAGAGAAACGGAGAAATGGAACACCATGCAACTTTAAATTTCAGAATAAGGTCCTCAGATTTCTCATTCAATCAATTATCTCCTGCATCATTATGCTAACAGGGCATGTTAATATTATACTTTGGTAACAAGATACCAACGAATTTTTTTCTTAAGTAGAAAGAGTGCAAGAAGATATGACATATGATATTGATTTGCACATTTTGAAAGAGCACAATGCCTCTTGGAGGAAAAGTAAGAGCTTGAAAGTTATTGACTCTATCAAGGATGATAAGAACAGATGATAGGTTGCCCAAACCAAGAGAGGGGATTATACACTTCTCTGCCTAGACAAATAATATGGACACATACAGGTTACAATATAAGAATGCCCACAAGACACTCTAATAATAGAATCAGAAGAGACAAAGGAATGGTCTAACTAAAAACACATAATTTTAAGTGTTTTTAAATGTGTTTCAGCATATATTTCTATAAAAGCTAATTACTCCAGTATATACAATTTGCTTGGGAAAATAAGAAAAGAGGAAAATGATAATATACAATAGAAATTGATTCAAGTATTTCAGCAACAAACTGAGAATTTTTAAAGGAGAAAGTAAAGAAAAGAGACAATATTTTATTGCATGCATAAGCATTACTTCACTATTAAGCCAGGGATAATAACATGAAATTGAAATGCTTGGAGCAATACCTGCAGCACTTTCTTGTATAAGCGACTCGTCAGTCTTGCGAAAACCTAAAAGAACAAAAAAAAGGGAGAAAACCTAATTATCTATATAGAAAAAATATGCAGAACTAAAGGGATATTACAAAACATGCACATAACAAATTTATACCATCAAGTATAGCCTTCTTAGCAGTTTTAACATCAATCTGCAATAACCTAAAACTTTATTAGTCAATGCCACAAGAAAAAGAAAAAAGTAGAGCTCCTTTCAAAGAGAGACATTTAATTCATGTTGCATGAAGAAGAAGAAGAAAAGAGGAGGAACCCCATGCATGTGAAATAGGCTTAAGTTAAAACATCAAACTCAGAGAAGCCTTTTTAAGCATGCATGCATAAAACTAGACTAAGCAAACACACCAACTCACGTGGTAAGCCTGCAGAAAGAACATTCACATGTAAGTTCTTTTGAGCATATTCAGCTGCTAGCCGACCTCCATGGCCATCATATATTGCAAAATGTGCACATCTGTCACAAAAGCACATATGAAAACTTTTAAAGCCCCCTAACAATATAAGCCATCACAAACCATCTGGATGGTGAATGATGATGATGATGATGATGAAAATGCAAGGAAAGGAAACAGAATGAATAATGCCTTTCCCATTATTGTCTGGAAGGATAATTCCTGCAAGGGAAATCCACATGTGAAAGTGAAACATTTAAAGTCCCCTTTTTGGTATGCATACTCACTGAATTGAAGATTAAATTTCATAAGTTTAATATATGCTCTTGATTCCCCTTCATTTTCCCCATTTGAGGAATTATTTTCCTTCAGGTAGTTTTGCATATCCTCCACACAGCTAACTAGCCAGTCTCAAGCCTAGCTAAAGGAGGAAGATCGCATATCAAATGAACAGCTATAGAAATTGAATTTCAATAAAAACGACATCTCCAAAATCTCTCTAGTACTCGGAATTAATCCAATATGCAAAGTAATAATACATATTGGCTTCCCCAGCATCAACAAAACCTAATTTTTGGGATAATCATCAAACAAAACCACATTGCAATCGATTTTTATGATTCTTTATTAAGTGCAGCCTCGCCATTTCAATACACAAGTAGGCAAAAAAATTCCGATTCAGTCACAATTAGGATCTCTGAAGCATGAGGTACGTATAAAGAAAAGGAAACATTGCATGTGAAATTGACCTCAATTTCAGAAACGAATCATCGGGATGGAGAAGAAGAACCCAAGCGTCCTCCATAGTGTGCCTTGAGCCTTTATCCTCAGCTGCATCCGCTTCAATGTCAAAAGCCCTAACTTCTTCAACGTTATTATTCTTATTGATGTCTTTCTTGTCAGAGACGTCCGAAAGAGGAGCTTCCTCGAATCTCGATTTCTTTACCACTGCAGGGTAGGAGTGGGATTCGTGGAACTGGGATTCGCGTTTATGGTTTTCTTGGAGCATATTGGTCGATGATGATGATGATTTGCTAGCATCACTCTCGCCCTCACTCATTCTGCTGCGTTGAGCTAAATGTTTCGACCTCGTTGATACCACTTGTGGAGGAAGCGCCTACCACAAACACTGATCAGGATGCTCCGGGTGTTTGTAACTTACCAATAAGTTAATGTTTTTTTTTTTTTTTTTTTTACCTTTCCCCACGTTTTGATAAACCTGTTTTCAAAACTTATTTTTAAGACGGGGGACTTGCGCCCACTAAGTTTTGCGGCCCATTTTGAAAATTTTTAAAAGAGGCCTTGGCGAAAGATATTTCATTACACTATGTTTGGTCGGTAAAAATGTATGAACACCCATAGAACGCAGAGAAAAATGGAAAGAAGGTGGATGTTTTGTTGCTTTTATGCATGGTAGAAATAAGTAGAAATAAGAGGAAGAAAATAGAAATTGAAGGATTATTTCCACCAAGTATCCATAAATTTTCTTTCTAAATTTAAGTAGAAACTAGTGAAAAAGAGTACAATTTTTCTAAAATTACTAAAATACTCTCAAAATTGGAGGAAAATATAAGTAGTAAAATCACTACTTACTTACCTATGCCCAGCTATTCTCTACAATAAAGAACTTCAACAAATATTTCTAATCTTCATCCAAGTTGTTGATCTATTGAAGAACGTTTTGCTCTTTCCTACGCCTTACAATCTCGACAAAAGACAAGTAAGCATATTGAACGTTCTCATCTCTCTCATTTCTTTTTTTTTTTCTTTGAAGTGCATTAGTTTATGACAACTGCAATAGTATATTTGTGTAAGTTATATGAGAAATCTCGCATGTTATTTCACTATACTTTGTGCTGCTAATACTATGTTTAGTGTTATCTTCCAAAACCTAATGGTCTGTCAAGATTAATTATCTTAGTAATAAAATGTTTAGGGTCTTGAAATTAGAAACTTTCTAGTCCTCAAGTTTTGTTTTTCATTCATATACTCCTAAGTTATTAGTATAAAGAATAAAAGTACACTCTATGAAGTTACTTAGCTTGTTTTTGCATATTGTGGAATCATAAACCTTATAGAGTGGGGAAGAACATACATTAGTCAGTATAATCTTGTAAATTTTTGTCCATGATTAGCATCTCCTTTCTTCCTCTTAAAACATGAAACATGATTCAAGATCAAAACCTTTTAGTCATCTAGGTTAGCTATCCTAACCTATAAATTTTTTCTAATATCATTCTCTTTTGTTTTCAATAAGAACATTATGTTTTTTGTTCTATAAATTGTTTGCTTGTATAATTGTGTATATGCTGGGCATTGCAACGATAAGAAAATTGGAAGGGTGTACTAGGTTTGCACATTTCCGTTGTGTTGTATTTTTCATATTTTCTTGAAATGATGTATTGTAATTAAAATTTTGCTTCTTTTATTTTTTTTTTAGGGTGTTAAGCTTTTCCACACGAATAATATTAAAATTGTGGTGGATATTACTTATCATGGTGATTTTGATGATAATTAGGTTAAGGATTGGATAAGAATGTAGCAAAAAGCATTACACTAGTTGTAGGTTATGTAGTGAAAAGAATGCAAAGGGTGAGTAAACAATGATTCATTATCTAAAAATCATTAGCTAGTATAACCACATCATTGGAAAGAGATCAAATTCAACAAGAAATTCTTATGAAACTAAGAGATGATACCAAATGTTGAGACATAATATGCATGGATCTATGGCTTTTGAAAATTTATGTGACATGTTAAGAAATAGCGATCATCTTAGAGACACGCAATAGGCATCAATTGAAGAGAAAGTCGCTAAGTTTCTATATATTTTAGCACACAATGTTAAAAATTGTACGATGTCATTCTTCTTCCGTCATTTGGGTGAAACTGAGTAGGCATTTCCATAACATACCTAGAGCAACAATATCTTTTGAAGATGAATTTCTAAAACAACCTAATGGCACAATAATACCACAAGAAATACTCAACAACTATAGATTCTACCCATATTTTAAGGTAAAATTATCATCTCTTTTATTAGTATATAAACCTTTTGCACTTTAATGTATCAAGATTGTATTGGTGCAAATAATGGAACGCACATTCGTGTGGAAGTGTCAAATGTTGATGTGTCGAGATTTCGTAGTAGGAAGGAATATCCCATACAAAATGTACTAACAGCTTGTTCTTTTGATTTAAAATTTACTTATGTATTACCTAAATAGGAGGGCTCCGCCATAGATTCCAAGATAACAAAAGATTCCCTTTCTAGATAAGATAATTTTAGAACTCCTAAAGGTATCATATTAAGTAGATTTCAATTTAAACTTCTCAATACATTGACACATTCTATATAATAAGGCCTCAGGAGTGAGAACTACAAGAGCCCTTACTATCTTCTAAGTAAGCATGGGACCTCTAGCATCAAAATCTCCATCTTCTAAGCAACAATACCCTAAACACCTCATTTTGCTCCTTGATCAGCTTGTTTTGTTCAACCACTTAAGCATTCAAGGTTCGAAGTTCATTATTATAGGTTATTACTTGTTTGCTAGCTTTGCTTAAGCATTCAAGGTTCGAAGTTCATTATTATAGGTTATTACTTGTTTGCTAGCTTTGCTATTTAGGCAAATTGCAGATTCTGCATAGGTATACCCTAATCACCTTTGCTTATTGCTACAATGGTAGCTTCATTGCCACATTAGACTTCCCTATCTCCGGCATCTACTTCCTTACCGGTATCAGCCACTTGGCTCCCAACGGCCTCAATAGCTTTGGTGACTGCTAGAGTAGCTAGTTCTTGTTACTTAGATGTTGTGGCTCTTATCATCTTTGCTCTCAAAATCTTAATTCAAGATGCAAAAAACTACTAATCTCAAACAGAACATGTTCCCGTAGATGGCACCAAGTGTTGTCACCTAAATTTCGCTGATAGAGACTACTTGCTTTAAGCCTTAAAGGAAAGCCTAAATCTACAAAAAAAAAAGAACACAGTTACTAAGTGTCGAGTAGTTGTTTAGCATGGCTACTTCAATAGTTAAGTCAATATCTATAAGATGAGAGAGAGAAGGCGAGAAAGGCTCAAGTTTGTGTGTGCATAAAGTGTTCTATCTAAAGGGTTTGTTCTTTATTTATAGGCTTCTTGGAGAGAATTTAGATAGATTTGTATCTTGTTATTATTATCCTATTTTTGCCCCTTTATATTTTAAAGATAACGAATAAGGTCCCAATTTGAAAAATACAAAAAAAAAAAGAGTTATAAAACTATAAAAATTAGAAAATTTAGAAAAATATAAAAATTTAGAAAATCATTGAACTTTTGAAAAAACATAAAAAATTAAAAAATATAGAAAATTAGAAAACTCTAGAAAATATAAAAATTAAAATTAAGGAAATATAAATTAGAAAATTAAGAAAAAAATTAGAACAAATGAAAAAAATACAAAAAAGAAAAATTGAAAAATGGAAAAAATAAAAAATAGAAAATTTAGGAAAATTGAATAAAGTGGAAAAATAAAACTCTTAGCATATTAAAGTAGATTAGAATACTAGAATGATAACAAGGGTTGGATATATCGAGAGGGTTTATGCCTGAACCAAGTAATTTAAAATTTAGTCCATGCATTTTATAGTACTTATATACATTTTGTTTGTATTAAAAAATAGGTAATGGGCAACAAGCCATTTGGTTAAGTACTTGGACTAACTTTTAAAAGAGAGAAAAAGAGAGATTAGGAGTTTAAATCCCACAATGCACTTGTATGCCTTTTATGTGTTTTGCAGTCTCACTCTACCATGTGTTAGGATCTCACTTTGCTACGTGTTAGGATCTCACTTTGCTACATGTTAGGATCTTATTGGAGCATGTTTTATATTTGATATGTAACAGTCACTTGTCGGTCCATCTAAATGATGTGGCACCGCGTGGATGCCATGAAATCATGAAGACTGAATTAATAGTGAAATCATGAAGACCACTCGAGATTCTATGAATCAATACCAATTTCATGTCCAGATATAGACTTTAAGAGTGTCAAAGTCATATTTGAATATCAGAGAAAGTCATGTTGCAAGATCTTCACTCCATTGAAATCCGACGAATCTAGGTAAGAATCAAAGCTTCCAATCTTTCATTGTAGCAAGAACGAATGTCTAAGGATCGCATTTGACCACTCGTTTAAGTTGAAATCATGCAAAATCAAATTAAGAATGAATTAAAATAAGTCAAACCCATTAACTTGTGATTTCAAATTCAATGGTGATTTTGAACTTTTCATGTTTGTTTAAGCTTGAACTAATATAAATAGGACTCCAATATTCGACTCCCATCATTAGTTCTATTCCCCATCCACTCTCTCACTCACTCGAGCTCACTTCCTCTCTAGGTTGTTCACTCTCGTGCTTACTAGCTTGAAGCTCGAGCATAACGGTTTTTAAACCAAACCAATACAACGATCAAGTTCCTTAGATCTCTAGCTTTCTAACCTAACCAATTTCACCCTTTGCTATGCCCTTACACCGAAGAACTAATTACCTAGGGTTCAACCTACCTCCAGACACTTCTCAAAGCCTTATCTATACCATTTCCCATGCCAAATCAACACTACCGCAAGCTTGGCAACCCCCTAAAATCTATACTTGAACACTTCATTCACACACAAGCATAGTTCCATGTAAGAATCACCACCACCAATAGGTGGCCCACTTGAAAAAGCCCTAACCACCTCCTTGCATTGCAGTATGACCACCAAACCTCTAGTTCCTAATGGTAAACACATGAAAGTGTGTCTTCTTGCTTGAAAATTACCTTTGAATCACTTAAGTCAATCCCTTCATTCGCCTGCTCCTTCCTTATACAAAGCACATGCCACATATGTAATTGAGTTAGATGACACAAAGTCTCACTTGAAGATTTGACCTAGACCTATACTCTAACTCACTCTTAACCTACGCCTAAACCATACTTGGTTTAACCCTTACTTTGTTTATGCTCGTTTTTTTTTTTATATTTTTTATTTTATTTATTTCATTGTTTTTCTTTTACAAAAGTAAAAAGAAAAAAAGAAAAAAAAATGAAAAAATAACAAAAAGTGTATAAAAATGGGTTTACTTTCATATCCAAAGTTTAAAATTTTTTTTCCTTTTATAAATAATAAAATTATTTTCAATACTTAGAAAATTTATTTGAAAATAAAAAAGAAAGATAATTAAATATATATATATGTATATATGTTTCACCACTTCAAAAAGCTATTTTTCCCAAATACAAAAAAAATTATTAATAAACCCTTTTCAATATTAGGGTTATTTTTAGAATTCTCCAAAAATAAAACACTTAATAAGGACTCTTTTAGAAGTTTCCTTAAACATAACCAAAATGGTAGAAAATGTAAATCTAGCCATCTTAAAAAATAAAATAAATTAACTTACTAAAATTTTATAAAAAATGAATTATGGAAGTTTAATCTCTAATAGTGGGTATATAGGCACTTGTTCAAAACTACAGGACAACTTAAAATATGTAAAATTTTATTTTTCCCCTTTTATAAATAAATGGATTTTACCTTTTAATTTTCCCTTTTTTTCATAAATAAATAAAATATCTCTCTCTTTACTTGTAAAAGAAATAAAATAAAAAGTAAAAAAAAAAAGATTTATTTTCTCACACAATGAGTATTTTGAAAATGAATCTAAATTTAGAAGATTTAAGTAGTACCCGTTTAGGATTTAATAAGTTAAACCCCAAACTCAACAGCATTAATTTTTGAAATCATTTTCAAAATCGGTTTTCTCATAGACAATTAGCTAAGTTAAGATTAATCCACCCGATTGATTCTAACCTAATCTTTTTTCTCAACTCTAATCAGGTGGTAACTCAAAATATTTTCCATCCCTTAAATAAAACTAGGCTTTTCTTAATCTAGTTAATGGTTAATATTAAATGATTAGGGTTTAATATTAATCAAGTTAAAGAAAATAAGACTGAAAATTTAAGCTTGATATTATGGTGACTCCACTAGGGATGTCAAGTGGGCTAGCCATCTAAATCTTCAAAAATTAGAATTTATCCTTCAAGATACCCTTCCCTTGTTATATTTTTGTATACATGTTTCATTTATTTGTATATATTTGTGATAACCCTTGTTATTTTTTTCCTTTTTGTAAATATTTTTTGTTTGTTTGTACTTTAGCACTAACTTTGCTTACATATATAAAAGGGGCATGTATTAATGGTTTTGCATCATAAAATGTGTGTTAAATACTGTCAAACCCAAACTATCATGAGACCTTAGGATGAGGAACCATTATATAGCCTCTAAGTGTTATGATACAACCATCGCTTAGGGTTGATTAGGTCACCTCACTTAAGCTTTGATGCAACTAAGGAGCTATTTCTTTGAAAATGTGTATGGTTACAAAGTTTAAGGAATTTTAAAACCCGCTTAAAATTACATATACCGCCTTTAACCATGAGGTAATACACTACTTTCGAAAATTATAACCTTACTAATGATTTGGTGCCCTAAAAGTATAAGCAATTTTTTATACTTGTTGCTTACAAAACTTTTCGTACCCATTTAAATGTTTACAAAATGCATATAGATTCTTTTGTAAAAGTGAGGTATACTTCATAAACACCAAATCATTAGTAGAGTTATGATTTAAAGAGATGATGTATTAACCCAAATGGTTCTAACATCCGTGTGTTTCCATGTGCATTCTTTTATTTAGTTAAACAATTCTTACCCGTCAATTATGCAAGTCCATATCAACAAATCAACGGTAGGAGAATCCATAGGCTATCTGATATCCTTGGGATTCACGAATAGCTATTAGAAGCTAGGGTTACTTATTGAAAATGAAGCTTAAGTATTATGAAGCTCACAATTGGGCCTTATCAGCTTAGCTTGAAAGAGTCTTTGAAGGAACACGAGTGATGCTAGAGGAATTTATTGGCTATGAGAGTTAGAATAGAGATTTTGTTAATGTAATTAAAGAGCTTGAAATAAATTTCAAAGTCTATGGAATAATGATTGCGACTCAAAATGTATAATTTTTCCCTATTTTAAAACCCGCATTTGTGCATAAATTTAGCAAAAACTAGTTAATTTTATTTAAAATCGAAGTTTATGCACAAAATAGACTAACTTGCTTAAAATTGATAAAAATGCATGAAAAAGAATTGAATTTAAATGAATTTTATTAATTTTACATCTTTTGTACAAGTGTACAAGGGCTACCACAGTCCTGGTAGCCCCTACCATTCGATCAAAAAGGCTAAAATCAATGGAGTCAAAATTTGGCCACTGAATGTTCAGTAGGGTTACACTATTGAACCTAGTGTCCAATTGAAAGAGAGGACAATATGGTGAAGAAAAAGTGCAGGGATGGAATCACTTACATTGATTGATCGATAAAAGGAATTAAGGTGAGGGATTTTTTTTTTTGACATAAAACCCTAATCCACTAAACGCCTTGTTTCATAAAATACAGAGACAACCTTAAGCTAGCACATGTTTATCGATCAATCAGTAGCTCAATTTTACAAATACTTGCAATTATAGTAAAAATTGCCTAAAAAAAAATTGCCTGCAAAAAAAATTGCCACTCGTAATTAGGGATTTGCTAGGTTTTACTTTAGTATCGCATGCTAGTTGCCTTATTTACCATTTCTTTAGCCTTATTTATGTTATTTAGCACTTATTTTTAAGATTTTGATGCCTGTTTCTTGACATTTGAGTTAGATTAAAGAGTATTATCATTTTGTTCTTCATTTACTCACTTATTCTTGTGTTGCTACCTTGTTGCCTTATTCATTTATCGAGTTTTCTACAATATTTATGAAAGTTTTTGTTGTTATTTTCAATACCATGAGTAGCTAAATTAGTTTTTGAGGCTTTGTGACAATGTAGAAGATGTAGTAGGTGAAATGTTGTATTGTTGATATAGGTTTGTGTATTTAATTGAGATTTTGATGTTTAGTACCTGTTGTAAACTTATTGAGGTGCTAGAAATTAATCCTTTTAATAGGTTTTTTTTACTAATTATGAGACCAAAGGAGATTAGTTCTAGGAAATCCTTTGAGAGTGAATGAACTTGCATGATTATTAGATCGATAGGAGATTAGTCATGTCATTTCCAACATGAATCAACAAGTTTGTAGAGTTTTGATAAACAAAACCTTACATCTATGAGACCGAGAGGAGATTAAGTGTAGTTCATTAAATTCACACCGCTAATTTCTAGAATTAGAGCATTTAATTCATGATAGAAATTAAGCGTTTAGTAGATTGTATAGGAAAATAAGACTAAAAGGAGATTTTTGGCTACATAGTTGAGTGAGATACCTTATCCTGGATTGAGCTGTAAGCCCTACAACCAGTCATTCAAGGTTCCGATCGATTAAATGATCCGATTAAGCCTAAATTATAAAGTAAAGTTAAAAATATTAGTAAAAATGATCTTGTAAGTTTAAATTTAGGAAAATAAATAATAAAATAAAAAAATAAAAAATTTCTAAATTTTAAGTATATTACTCGTTATTTATTGGAAATGCATAAAATATATTTCAATAACTAATAAATCGCTAGAAATAAATTATATGTACACTAAAAATCACAAAATAACTTAAATAATATTTAGGAGTATTTATTTATACCATATATGTATTTACATTTAGGTAAAGATATGCGTAATTACTTAAAATACACAAAATAGGCTAAAATAATGTTAAATAATTAAAGAAAATGCATGAATAATTAAGGAAAAATCAAGAAAAATCATAAAAAATGAGAAAAACTCCAAAAAGTGGTCGTGATAATCTGGAATTGAAGAATCAAAATCAACCAATTAAAATGCAACAAATATAAAGCGAAAAAAAAAGAAGAGATAAGGCAACTGTTTTGTCTAATTAACGCACAATAATTCTCTAACACCTCTATAAATAACAAGAAAATTTCAGAAACTCATTTGGTTAGTTTGGAGAGTGAGAACAATAGAGAGAACCAAAATATTGAATTAGGATTCATTACAAAAAAAAAAAAAAATTACTCAAATCTATGCAATTAAGACTTTAGAGGGAAACTAACACTCAATGAGCACCTGAGAGTAGACAGTCGCCACCACCACCATGGGGTAGTGGCAACGCCAAGACTAGCCGATAAGGACACGATGCTTGGCGGTGGTTGGAGCCACCCACACAGGTGAGTCCAATTTCCAATTCAGTTTTGTTTAATTTTGTAAAAATATTAAATATTCTTAGAAAATTATGAAATTTGGTATTCTGAGGTTTTTAAGTATGTAGATTTAGGAAAAAAAACTTTTTTGATGATTTTATGTTTAAAAATATACTGTCATTAAGAAATCGTGCAAACTCGAGCTTTATTCATATTAAAAATAAATGACCTTAGGTAATATAGAATAGTTCTACGAAGCCCTTTTTCAAAAATGAATTTTTGAAATTTTTAGATAATTTTTAAGCTTTAAAATGATGCATAAAATGAGTTTTTTTTTGTTAATTAAATAATTAACTAGTTAATTACTAATTTAGTGAATAATTATATGTTTTAAGATGTTAAAATCTGATGAAGTATGATACTTGTAGCATTTAGGGTGTTAGATATAATTATTAGAGTATTATGTAGTAAATAAGTAATAGGAAAAATAGTAAAATTTAAGTTAATTTTGTAAATTAGGGTAATTAGGTGTAAAATTTGATTAGGGATGAATTTAGATATTTTGAGATGTTAATTGATGTTGGTAGATTATATTTGGAGTGATAGAGATATTAGATGTGTATTATGTACATAATAGGTCATAATGCATAATATGGAAAATTGGAAATATAATAAATAGAAAATATTAGAATAAAAATTGATATTTTACTAATAATAAGAAAATATATAAAATCTGGTAGGAGACTTAAATTTAGGTAATTATATGAAAAATGTAAAATTTTCTCATATCGGGAGTAAATTCGGTAGTTAAGTAAGATAAGAGGTATACCGAATGAATTAACATACTGATTAGGAGTAAATATGATATTTAGGAGACCTGAAAAACAATATGATTAATTTTACGTTATGGGGTCGAAATAAGTTTTAGGGTTCGTGTATAAAATCGTATTTAGAAAATAAACTAGAACCTAATTCAAAAATCAACATGAGAAACTGAACTCGAACTTAGCCCAAATCAAGAATAATAGTAAAAGACTTAAGAACCTAGATAATTGGGCATATTAAACCTTAAACCAAAAAAATAACAATAAGTGTTATAAGATAAAACTAACCTATAATAGTTATATGGAAAACTAAAACCATGTTTGTATTATAAGGTGATCGGTGATGGCTTGAGGAGTCGGACCTTGAGTGAGCAAGCGAGGAGTCGGACCTTGAGTAAGTAAGCGAGGAGTCCAAGTAAGTTGGGATTAATACAGTATTGTATTTTGGAGGTTTGAAATTGTACTTAATTGTGCTTGTTCTGAGTTGATGATATAATTTTGATGTGTTGCTTTGACTTGTATTGTATGATTTGTATAAAATGATTGATTATTCTAAACTGAACCTAATCAAATATATGATTTGTAAATATAAATCGGACCTACATAGAAACCCATTAGGGAAAACCTAAGATTCTCCAGCTAAATACAGACCCCTTTGAAAGGAATAGCGCTAAATAGCACAATTGATACCTTCTTCATCCTTAGTCGAATTAAGTGATAGGTGAGGAGGTCGTGGCAAGGGTAAAGTTAATAGTTTGAAGGTAGTTGCGAGAGGAGCGGTGTCTCCATTGCACAAGTCTAAGTTTGGTCGTGAGCTATTGCATAAACGGCAACTCCTTAGCTCAGATTAGAACGGGTGCAATTTCTCTAATCTCACGACAGGTTGGACAACGTTATGCGATGACATTTGCTTATATATGCATTGCATGTAACTAAGTGATTTGGTCGATAACCTTGTTTATGTTTGTTGTATGGTTTTGAGTTTCCGTCCTAATTTTTTGAGCTGTAGTTGCTTACATCTCAATAGATATCATTGTAGGTGCTAGCTAGGAAGCAACTTACAATTACCCTGAAGCTAGCAACTGCGGGATCTTGGGGAGCGAAAAAATACATCTGAAGCACATATATACCTTTAAGGTCTTAGCTTATATTTAGAATTTTTCATTTTTAAATAATGTATTACTTAAGAAGTATAAGATAATAAAACCCTATAAACTTTATTTGTAATATTTGAATCTTAGTGTATGTATATGTTTCCAAACTTTCTTAGGTAAACAACTTATTTAATTTATGAACTGTTTACTTCGAAGCGGTTTAATCATGGACACCTTGTGTAAATTAGGTCTAAGATGGTAGCTGTATGGTCAGTTTCTACCTTAGAATGATTTATACGGTAGGAGGACTGTTACTATTCTGTCGCTTTAGAGCATAACATGAGCTCAAGTGGATATTATAAAAACCTAAGTAAAAACCATCCCTGATATCAAAATAGCATAACTTCATGACTACATCTAAAACGTGTCATGAGCTCACATCTTTAATATTTGTGTTAGTTGTTAATTTTTGCTCCTGCCTTCACTTCCAATTATGATTTACCACCTTCTGTTTGACTTGCCTAGATTAGAGTAGTAGGTTAGGATCTCATACTTTGCCAAACCCTTTTCCTCGAGAAATTCGATCTAATGAATACTTGTTAGTATTACTATTATAGGTGATCAACATACTGATCGGTTAAAAGGAGACACTATTTTGAAAACTTTCATTTATAAAATCTTATGTATACATGTTGCTTCTTGTCAATTTTTTGTCTCATTGTTAAGGACTAACTTGTATTTTCAAATCTATTATTTTTATCTATGTACCGTATCGTCATTAGGCTTTGGCGTCGTTGCCTTAGAAAAGGCATTTGTGCTAATATTAGATAAACTGAAAACTTTAAGCCTAGGCACTAGTGTAGTCATAATAGTTAGTTTTAGTTGATAGTTTAGTGTAAATTCTATTAATTTTGAGTAGTTTAGTTATTAAGGTTTTGATTTTTATTTACTTTCTTGTTCAATTGAGTTGATCATGCTATTTTCTTGTTAATTTGAGTTGATTTGACAATAAAGTTTGAAACTTTGTCATTCACTTTTCTAGAAAAGTGCTAAATTTATCCTTAGTTGATTTGTGTTGAGTTAGGAAAAGTGCTGTTTATATTTTTGCATCAATATTTGTAGGTTGTAATTTGGAGGTTTTATTAGATTGGTAAGGAGTAGAGCTAAGAATTGTTTATTTGTATGCAAAGAAGGGTGAGAGAATTAGCAGAGGAATTTAACCTTGACATAGATTGAAAATTTCACTAAAGGAGTCCCAATCACAAGGATTTTCAGAGGTCAATATGATAGATATGCCATAGTACGCCTTGTAGAGGGAATGGTCTCAATGAATGAAGGTACGGTTACATTTACTAATGTTGACATATGCACAAGAAATCTTAATCATAATCGCCCTTTGTATGTGGAAAGCATACTTAATGGTTACCCTTTCAAGAGAAAATTTATTGACAATAGATCCTTACTCAACATTATGCCAATGTCTACTTTTAAAGTTGTAAGGATAGATATTCACTACTTAGTAAAACAACTCATCATGTTGAGTAGCTTTCATAAGTTTTCTATGAAAACAGGATGTATCAAAGTAGACTTCAAGATTGGCCTTATCCATAACATTACTTGGTTTCATGTGATTGGTGCATCTATATCTTACCATCTCTGCATAAGAAGGATGTGGCTACATGATTATGATATGACACCCTCAACATGGCATTATCGCTTGAAAGATCACTAGAAAGAGAAGAATTTTTTTTATTCCTATAACAAAGAGTCTATTAACATGCAATTAACTCTACCTTACTGAAGTAACTTTCTTTAATGAACATGTAACTTACTGAAGTAACTTTCTTTAATGAACATGTAAATGAAGAGGGATATTTATAGAGGAACTTGAGGCACTACTACCTATAGGGGTAAAAGCTTAGACTTAAGTATTTAAGAATAAAAGGATGTATGATTGTTGTGAAGGTACTGTAAACCCTACAACCAGCTACTCGAGGTTTTAATCGGTTGAAAGATTCGATCAAGCCTAAATTATAAAATAAAATTAGAAATATTAGTAAAAATGATCCCGTAAACTTGAATTTAAGAAAATAAGTAATAAAATAGGAGACTATAAAATTTTCAAATTTTAAGTATAATAATTGTTAATTATCGAAAAGGCAAAAAGTGTAATTTAATAATTAATAAATTACTAAAGATAGATTATATGTATACTAAAAATCATAGAATAACATAAATAATAATTAGGAATGTTCATATGTACCCCACATATATTTACGTGTAAATAAAAATACGCGACATTATTTAAATTGGCTAAAAACTTATTAAATAATTAAAGAAAATTATCAATTAATTAAGAAAAAATCAGAAAAAAAGAGAAATAGGAAATGATATAGATTTGGTCATGGTAAGTCAGGAATTGAATAAGAAAAATTAACCAATCAAAATCAAGCAACACAAAAAGCAAAAATTAAGGAATTTGGACAATGTCTTGTCTAATTAAATGCATAATAATTATTACAATGCTCTATAAATACGGAAAAAAATTACAGAGCTCATTTGAACAGTTAGAAGTAAAAAAAAAATTGAGAGCATCGAAATTGGAAGAGAAAAATTAGGGTTAAGAAAAAAAATAAGAAAACTGTGCAATTAGGGCCTTAAAGGGGAACTAACACCAGATAAACACCTGGGAGTGGACGACCATCACCACCACATAGTGGTGGCAGTGCTTAGACTAGTTGACAAGGCCACGGTGGCCGGCGGTGGCCAGAGCCACCCAGACCGGTGAGTTCGATTTTCAGCCCAATTTTGTGTAATTTTGTAAAAATAGTAAATATTCTTAGAAAATTATGAATTTTGTTATTCTGGAATATTTTTGTGCGTAGTTTTTAGGAAAAGATATTATTTTGATGAAAATATGTCTTGTGATATATGGTCCTTAACAAATCATGTAAAACCGAGCATATTTCGATTTAGAAATAAATGACTTTAGAAGTGTAGTTTTGGCGTTAAAATTTTTTTGTAGATTACTTAGATAATATAGAACAATGTTATGAAGCCCGTTTTCACAAATTAATTTTTGAAATTTTTAGATAATTTTTAGGCTTTAAAATGAGGCATAAAATGAGTAATTTAGGGTTAATTAAGTAATTAAATAATTAATTACTGATTTAGTGAATAATTATATATTTTAGGATGTTGAAATCTGATGTAGTATAATACTTGTAGTATTTAGGGTGTTAGATGTAATTATTAGGTTAATATGTAGTAAATAAGTAATAGCAAAAAATAGTAAATTTTAAGTTAATTTTGTAAATTAAGGTAATTAGGTATAAAATCTGATTTAGGATGAATTTAGACATTTTGAAATAATAATTGATATTGGGAGATGGTAATTAGAGTGATAAAAATATTATATGTGTATTATGTACATAATAAGTAATAGTACATAATACACAATTATTAGAAATATAATAAATAGAAGATATTAAAATAAAAATTGATATTACGATAATAATAGAAATATACAATAAATTTGATAGGAAACTTAAATTAGGGTAATTATATGAAAAATGTAAGATTTTCTCATAATGGGGGTGAATTCGGTGATTAAACTAGGATCTGGGTGTATCGCACGGACTAAAACACTAGTTAGAGACTAAAAATGATAATTAGGATATCCAAAAATAATGCAATTAATTTCACATTATGGGTCGAAATGATTTCTTAGGGTGTACATATAAATCTTTAATAAAAAAATTGAGTTAAAAACCTAATTTAAAAATTGATGTGAAAACTGAAACAGAACTTAACATGATTAAAAAAGAATTATAAAAGACTTAAGACCTAGATAATTAGGTATATAAACCCTAAACAAAAGATAACAATAAGCGTTATAGGATAAAACTAACCTATAATAGTTATATGAAAAACTGAAACCACGTTTGTATTATAGGGATGATCGGCAATAACCTGAGCGAGTTGGACCTTAAGTGAGTGAGCAAAGATTCCAGGTAAGTTGTGATTAATATATTTGCTATATTTTGGAGGTTTGAGATTATACTTGGTTATGCTTGATAGATAGTTGGTTGTGTGTGATAGATAGTTGGTTGTATGCATGTGCTTAATTATGAGTGATGCTATGATTCTATTTGTTATTCTGGCTTGCATTATATGAAGCGATCAATTACCCTAAACTGAACTTAACAAATATATCACTTGTAAAAATAAATCAAACCTACATAGCAACCCATTAGGGGAAACCTAGGATTCTCCGACCAAATACCGACCTCTTCTAAAGGGATAGTATCGAATAGCATAATGGGTCCCTTCTTCATCCTTAGTCAAACTAAGTAACAGGTCAAGAGGTCGTGGTAAGGGTGAAGTCAATGGTTCGAAGGTAGTCATGGGAGGAGCGGTGTCTTCATTGCATAAGCCTAGATTTGGTCGTAAACTGTTGCATTAACGGTAACTCCTCAACTTGGATTAGAGCGAGCGCAATTTCTCTAATCTCACAATAGGTTGAACAACTTCACGCAATGGTATTTGCTTAAACATGCATTGCACCAAATGATTTGGTTGATAACCTTATCTGTGTTTGTTGTATAGTTTTAAGTCCTCCATCTTAATTTACTGAGTTGTGGTTGCTTACATTCCTATAAACGTCGTATAGGTGCTGGCTAAAAAGTGACTTATAGCTACTCTGGAGCTAGCAACTGCTGGATCCTAGGAAGTGAGGAAAAAAACATTTGAAGAGCAGACATATATTTTTAAGATCTAAGCTATTATCATAGAATTTTTCATTTTTGAATAATGCATTAATTAAGAAATAGATTACGGTGAAGCGTTGTAAACATTAATTGTAATAACTGAATTCTAGTGTATATATATATTTTCTCATTTTCATATTTAAATGATTTATTTAAATTACGAATTGTTTACTTCAAAGCGGGTTAGTTGTAGACGTCTTGTGTAGATTAGGTCTAAAGTAACGGTTGTAAAGTCAACTTCTATCTTAGAATGGTTTACACAGCAGGGCTGTTACGACTCTGCCGCTTCAGGGCACGATAAGTACAAAGAAATGTATGAAAAATAATGATATTATGAATATGGAAAGCATTACATGACTAGAAGTATGAAGATAATTGATAGCAAAAGATAACCTTATTGGTTTTTTCGCTTATCTTTTCTCTTCATATGTAAACAAAGCGATAATTGCTTCTTATAAATGAAAATGTTTTCTTCCTTCATCATTTGAATTGCCTTATGAGAATGTCATAGTGTTTGTTTATACTTCTTCTTCTACTACTGGTGCTGCAAAGTAAGCAACTAGTCTTATTAGTGCGTAAGGTTAATTTCACATAACAGTTTCGTCGTGAAGGCAACTAGACCCCTTGATTGAAATTATAAGAAAAACAATAATGAACATAAGATATCATTTAGATGTTATTAGTGGTAGGAAAGAGCCTCGAATCTCAAGCGTACTATGATACATTTGGCTTCTATGTTGTAGAATGGTAAAAGTATTGCCTCCTAAGCATAAAACAAGCTATAGTAACCTTGCATAGTTATTATGCTGTCTAGTTGCTCTAAATGTTTCTTACCAATAAGAAGTGGAAATAATTCTATTGATGAGTACTTTAACGTATTGATATTTAAACCCAGACAATACCTTAGTAAATAAGTAATCAAGTAGTAGGAAATACCCCATTTACTAGTAAAAAAAAAAAAATTGATCCCAAGTAATAAATGTTGCTATCATTATGTATGCATGATTGGAGACTTCTTAAACGGGATCACTAAAATGTTAGTTTTAATGAGCAAGACTAGTTTTATGTAATTTTTAGTTTAGAATAAGTAGTTTTAATGAATTTCACTTAATCAATTGGTTAGATAAATAATGAGAAACGAAAAGTACTAGTAATTAGAATTATACTAGTCAATGCGGAACCACCTGGTCTCACTAATATTATACTATATACGTACCTAGTATACTTACTAGTAATGTATATGCAATTGTTTAATTTAAGAAACTAGGAAGTAGAATATGCGTATGTTACTAAACTTTTCTGAATCATCCAACTTAATACTTATTTATATAAAAATACTTATAAGTTAGTCCTTTAACATATTCGTATGACATGCATTTATGAAGAGTTTATGTATAATATTTATACTTTAATTAATTTTATTACATTTCATATACTTGAATCGGACTGTATCGCCCAAGTTGCTTAATAGATTCCCTAGAACACAAAAGATAAATCAAAGGAAAAACAAAAACACAACTCCATCTTCACTTTGTTCTTCATTACGAGCCCCATCATCCATTAGCTTTAGATAAGTGAATTGTGCATAACTACTCGATATCATACAAGAAAATCTATAAGGATGTAAATAACCACTGCTCAAAGGGAAGGAGATAAAAAAAAAATAGGGTTAATTTCATAATGGTATCCAAACTTTGCAAAAATGTACAATTTACTACCTAAACTAACTTTATTAAATTTATTTGTTAACATAATCATATAAACAAATTAGGAATTAAACATTCTAGTTACCTTAAAGCTAAGAGATGGCCAATGGTTACCTATAAAGAATTGCATAACCCTCCACTATGTGACTTTTGCCACCCCTAGTCCTAAGGTGGCTAGAATAGTCGCTTAATGTAAAGTGGGTTATGATCCACTTTAAAAGGTGGGTCGTTTGTCCTTATATTTACGTCGGTAAAAGGATTCAATTAAGTTAGTTCAAGTAGCAAAAATAATTATGAAAACTTTAATTCGGTAGCAAATTGATCTTTTTAAAGTATAAGTAGTAAATTACACATTTTGTCAAAGCTTAAGTATCATTTGTAACATTAACCCTAAAAAAATATATAAAACAAAAGCATAAGCAAAGTTATCAAAGTATATAATTATATGCGATGCAACAAATAAATGTTATCTGTATGACTTGCATGACGTTATTTGGTTTGTTGTAAGAATAGAGAAATCATGTTCACTGTAATCTAGGTTGATGAGTATTTAGCATGACACGATGACTCACAACAAACTTGAACTTATATAATGGAAGCAATTGTAGTGTATCTGCCAGAACTTGTTATGAGAAAATTTCTTATACTCATAAACTACACATTACAAAGAGTTTAAGAAAATTTTGAAGATCAAAATAACATCATTTTTATTTTTGAAAATTTATCTGGAATAGAGCATTTCTTTAGGCATGACATATAACTTACAAATTTTACTAAAATAAAATTACTACATGAAACTAGATCTTAAGAATAAATTTTTTCTAAAATTTTCCCATGTAATTTAGTAATTTGAGAAAGTTTTTTAAAATTGGATGAAAAATGGCCACTAGTTGGGGACTACCTCTAGTGGTGCTGCACTTGGGCGTGGTGGCTCTCTAACAGTAGCTTCACGTTTGTGTCTTGAACCATGCACAACCAGATTGTTCTCTAAGTTTTCTTAATTTCCTATAGATTTTCCTAATTCTATTTGCTCAATCCAAATTTTCCTAATGTCTTCTATCTATACAAAAGTATAATTAGTAAGTGTTGACTCGGTGGGGAAATTGCACGGATTTCACGTGTCCTTATCTTTTTTTCTTCTTACAATTTTTCCTATTATATTGCTACATTAGGCGTCTTGATATAAGTGAAACCTGCTCAGTCATTTTTCCAAAATTCCTAGCAGCTACCACGCCCTTCACATGCAGAATACATTGAATCAAGACTCCTTTTAGCGTTTACCTGGTTATTATTTAATTAGTTTAGGAATGTTATATCTATCTATATATATATATATATAATATGGTTTATATTAATTACCGGTATATATTCCTACATATAAAATATAATTAGTGAATGTATATTATCCTTAAATATGATTTTATGTCATTTCATTAACTTCCATGACTAAATAATGTGAGCCCATAATTTCATGTATCGGATTTCGAGAGGATAATTTAGGGAGTATGCAAAAAATAAGTTAATTTAAATGAAATTTCATATGAATTCTACAAGTTAAATGAAAACAGCCCGATAATATTATAACTAAAAATAGTTAAATCTACTGCATTACATTATATTACAAAATACGTAGCGAGAATTCCTGAATAGGATGCCGAAAATTCATTAAACCGTAGAAATAAATTATTTAACTATAAAATTATAAAATGACCAAGAATAACATTTAAGGATGAGATATGCACCGCGAGTATAATTATTATATAGATGGAAACCTCAAATTACTTAAATACTCGAAATCACCCAAAATTAAATAAAAATTAACCAAGAAAATGGTAAAAGAATTAATAAAAAAATTGCTAGAACTAGTGATAAATAGTGGAGCATGGCGTGGCAACATTGTGGAAAATTTGTAGGTGCGTGGCCTCTTACAGTGACACTTTGCTAAGCTTAAAAATAAAGGGTATAAACGCAGGGTAAGAAAGAGTGAAAATGCTTCATTTTCACCATGTAAACTCGAGAGAAGTTTCCAAATCCTCTTCGTAGGTTCTTTAGGATCTTTGATTTCTAAAAAAATTTTATGAAGGTGGAAAAAACTTAAAAGGAGAAATTTTGGGAAAAATCAATAGAAAATAAGACAAATCGAATAAAGTCGTGGAGTGGATATCTACACACAATCTGCGAACGAACTACTACCACCACCCCACAATGGTGACAACAGCTATTTAACATGAATTTCAATCACGCTTTAGAAGTTTTTTCTTTCATTTTTTTTTTTTTTGTAAAAATCTTGTATAATTTAAAAGTAATCAAGGAGTATATTATGTATTAAGCATTTTTTTTATGTAAATTAAAAGTTAAATTAAGTGAGAAAAATTAAATCGAAATTGAGTTTTTCTCTTGCAAAAGTTCCAACTTGTAGTTCAAATCCTTTTTCTTTTCATGTTGTATGTCTCACATGGAATGTTAGAGCTGATTAGACTTATATATATTATAGGTTGTTCAATATATTAAGTGAAAAAAGTGCTATGTGCATGAAATGGTCTATTATTAGAGCTATATGAATATTTGGATTGTGGCTTCAAAATATAATATTTTTCTCTAAATAAGGTACTACGTGTCAATTTCAAGCCAATGTCACGTGTCTATCCATGACATATCAACAAGTGCCATGTGTACAGATGCATGTCAATTCTTAATGGTATCATGTAGCATTTTATACTATATCAGCAAGTATCATACGTAAAAATGCCATGCGTTTATTGCATTAATGTCAGCAAATAGAGACTATTATAATCAGTTAGGGTAGTATAAATGAATATGAAAAATTTAATTATGTAGCAAATTGAAAAATTTCAAAGTTAAGGTAGCGAATCAAGGAATTTGGTAAAGTTTGGATACGAACATGAAATGCGATATTAACCCAAGCATAAAAGATGAAGGCCCTTCTAGAAAAGTGCCTTCATTCGACCAGCCCCTTCTTAATAGAATTTTCCGAGGAACAGCTGCGTTCCTGTCCTGTAACGGTTACATAGTGTTGAAGGTATAGCGACAGAAAATTAAGCTAACCAATAATGCACTGATGAGCAATGCTGAACAAGTAAAATGGTAGAGCACATACCTAACCATTACTTTAGAAAATATTCGGAGTTACATTTCATAGAGAATACGTAGATGTTTGTCATTCCTACTACCCTTATATTCTGATATTCTGTACACTACCTTCATACATATTACGCCAACACTTTCTCTATCAATCATGCCAATAAACGATACTAATTTATTTACAATTTTAACAATAACGGAGGAAGTGTCTTTACATCAGCACTGGTGATCCTATTATGACACACTTACAAGCCTAAAAATTCTACACCAAAATCAAAACGAACCTTGTGGAAGATAATTTTACTATTGTATGTTCATTCTCCAACAAATTTTCTGACATCGAGACCTTTCTGTGCTGTTGGAGAGAGAAAATAAAAGATTTCAATTCTACTACAGCTGTCACCTCATCTAGATGTAAATATTTAAGGTAGAAACATTTACAGCAAGGCATTTGGAACCGTCAGCATAATCCCAAATAAAAGTCTGGGATGATGACGGTGCTCAGCTCACGATGAACACTGGTACCACAACGAGGCTTTATCTGTAACTTTGGAACCTTGTCATTGTCGCGTCATCCTGATAACTATTGGCCATCCATCTTAGATCCAAGCAGAACTTGGTGCTGATGAATCACATGCAAGGGAAAATCTTCAAAGAGGATTTTTTGCATTTACAACCTACTGTGCAAAGATTGAGTCAAAAGCGCCTACTCTCGAAGGTTGAAAGACGAGCATCTGACAAAACATTAAACATCTGCGTGTCTACAAAAAGCTGCAGAAATCCGGGGAAAAAGTGTGATTACTACTGTACTAAATCCCAGGAATTGTGAGATCAGGATCTACTCAATGCTCCATGCTTCAGTTTTAAGTATGAATAACCACTTAACTGCATAAAATCAGACAACATATAAGGCGGTGCATCATTAAAAGCTGATCAACTTCCATGATTATTTGGACAACAGTCATGAAGCTCAGATCCAAGCCAACAGAGGCCATGGTCCAAAACTTCTCCAATTCAACATCACCGGTAACCAATATGTGACAATGAAGTTTAATAAGAAAAAAGAAGTTCCTTGAACTTTTAGAATCCCAAGAAATTATAGCGTCATATAAAGTTGGAACCAAGTTACATTAAAGGACAATAACAAACAATTGATAATTTTGAGATATGTAAGAAGCTAGAATTGCCATAGGAGATATAATGATCAATTATAAATCAATATCAATGATGACCTCATAGATAAAGGTAATCATCAATAAAGATGTGGAAATACAGAGCTCCCATGAAGATGCTAACAATCAAACTGTAGTCAGGGTCTGCTCCTTATTAGGCTATCTAACTGCTTAGACATTTCCTATAGAAGTCACTTCCCTTTTATGTAATTAAAATCTCAATGCTCACACAAAAATCCAATGTTTGATGCAAGCATGATTATAAAACATGGTAAGTGCCATCAATGTTTTGTCAACTTACCATTTGAATCTCTGCTCTTTTGCAGTAGCATTTTATTTTCTTTCGATCAATTATTCAAAAATTGACCCCAAAAACTAATAAGAACATCCTGAGATTGCATCGCTTTATTGAGAAAACATCACACCAGAAAAATAGCTCAACTATTTTAGACCAGAGAATATCGAAATGTTTCTTAGTGACAACAAAATGAGGGATTGTATCTCTCCTGACCCTACAAGAATGGATATTCCTTGTTGGGTGCATTCCAATATGTGAGATTTCTCAATTAAAGACTCCTATGATGGTCTAAGAACTCAGGGTAATAAAGTTACTTGGCACAATATCATTTGGTGCAAGAAGACAATCCCTAGGCACTCATTCATTCTCTGGCTGGCTTGGAACAAGAAGTTATACACATTTGATAAGCCATGATTGGGGAATCACCACTCGCTCCTTATGCTTCTTGTGCAACTCATGCACAGAAAATCATGAGCACCTCTTTTCAACTGTTCCTACATGGGAAAAGTCTGGCAAAAAGTGATCTCTGACATGGCTTGGCCAACGCAGTTATCTACATGGCAAGGCATGGTCACAAGCCTCCTAAATCGCTGCCCCTCAAATTCACGTTCTTCCTGGAATGTTGCGCTTGCAGCTGGGGTTTACTGCATATGGAGAGTGAGAGACAATGTTGGCTTAGGGAAACATCTGCTAATCTTTGATATAGTTGCTAGATCAATTCTGTATTATATTTCCATGTCCTCTTAGGCTTTTGTTCATCTTGAATTTTCTGTATTTCTTGATTTGAGCGGTCCACTCTAGTCTCCTTTCGTATAGTCCTTTACTGGTTTCCTCACTTTGCTTTGAGTGGTTGTAAATGCAATTATTATATCAATGAAATTATTTACTTACCACCCCCACCCTCACCCGAACCCCACCCCCCACCCCCCAACCAACACAGAACAACAACAACAAAAAAAAAATAAGTGAGGGACCGTGTACATTATTACATGTGATTGTGTTCATTTAAATTCAAGATGTTTTTCCTCAGCTGATTCAGATCTTGATTCAAATAAGAAGCTCAAAAACCAACAAAATCACAACATAAGGAACTTATTGCTACTTAAACCATTGGTTTGTTTACTATTCAACTTCAGCGGCAAGTAATCCGAATCAAAATTAGAGGAACTAGATTGTTTAGTTGCTGAGATTTCAAGTAGGAGGCTTTCCTATAAGGTAATTGTACTACTTTAGTCTATATAATCTAACACCAAATCTGCCATCTGACCATTAGGCACGTATCATATGCTGGCCACTGAAAAAAACATTTATTTCACCCAAAAAAGTTATGGAAACAATTGAGGCAGAACTTCTTCTCTGCTGGCATGGAGGATGTTCACTCCAAAGCCTCTCTGCTGGTATCAGGTTCCCTACCAAGGGAAATAGGCATCCAAAAATTGTTTCTTCTGGAATGACATTTCTGACATTGGAGGAGGATTGTAGCAATCATGGATTAATCTATATTCACTAAGGGTGGTGCATAGAAAATACTAAGATTGGAGACTCTGCAATTGGTGTAAAAATACTCCAATTAAGAACTCTTAATTTGAGGGTAAAAGTCAATTAGTGGTGGTCCTTTTCATCATTACATTTTGCTCATTACTGCACATATTACACAATACCCTTTCACTATTAATAATTACATTTATATACCAAACACTCCTCCTCAAAATGCCATAGAAATGTATAACAAAGTCTCACCTTGCTACAAATATACCCAACTCCAGGACCGCTTAGAAACCTAGTCTAGTTTGCTAGCTGCAGCCTAACAAAAGACATACATAGTATTCTTGGATTGCCCCTTATATCTAATAAAGTGACAATCATTCTCTATACGCTTGGTTGTCTCATGGAAATTAAGATTAGAAGCAACGCTTATAATAGATTAATTATTACAATACATCAGCTCATTTCAACTAAATCCCAACTCAACCATCACCTGCTCAAGCTAGATGAGCTCACAAGTTGTAAAAGCTGTATCTCTATATTCCGCTTTTATACTAAGATTTAGTAACCACATTTTGTTTCTTCCTTTCTAGAAAACCAAGTCCACCAACCTAAGGGGGGAAAAGAAAAAAGTAAAACACAATAACCTATTGTAGATCTTTGCAGTAGATTTAACTCAATCAGCAGATTTAGCCTGTCAATTGAAGATGTACTCAATCATGATATATGAGTCCCTTTCCTAGAGTACCCTTGAGAGAATGCAATATTTTCACGGTTGCCTCCTAGAGATATTTAAGATACTGACTAATTGCACTTAAAGCAAAAGAAATGTCATATCTAGTTAATGTAAATAGATTCAGTTTACCAACACGTCTAGATGCCTTCTTATGATAATAATGACTTCTCTTGTCTTGGCATTAGCTTTATATTATAATCCTTTCTATCCTCAAGCAAATCTATAACATATTTACTTTTTGATGTATATATTACATCATGAGCGAGTAGCCTCAACATAAAGAATGTATTTAAATTCTCCAAGGTCTTTAGTTTGAAATTACTCACACAAGAGGCATTTAAATAAAGGTCCCAATGTTATGATCTCTTCTAATGATAGTATCTTCAACATGAATAATAAAAGAAGATTTGCTTCTATAAGTTTGACAATACATGGAAAATCGAATGATCTACTGAACTCCTACCATGCTAAATTGAAGAAGAGTTGAACTGCATTTACCAAATCAAGCTTAAGAAGATTTCTTTAATTGATACAATACTTCTTTAATCTACAAATTAGGTTTATCCTTCTAAGTAGCAAACCTTGGAGGTTGCTCTATACACACCTCTTTATTTAGATTTTCATGAAAAGAAAACATTCTTAATAGCAAAGATTTACCTATAGGTAGAAGGGTGATTGACTGTAAATGGGTGTGCTCAAACCTATTGAGTTGATTATTTTGACACATTTTTCCCTTTGGAGAAAATGAATTCCATTCACTTATCCATATCTTTGGTAGCTATTTATCATCAACCTCTCCATTTGGATATCAAAAATGCCTTTTAGATGGTGATTTTCAATAGAAAGTATATATGGAGCAACCACATAGATGTGTTACTTGGGAGGAGTCAAGTAAGGTTTCTTGTCTTTAGAAGTCATTATATGGATTATGTAATGCAATCTCAAATTGAGACGAATTTTCTCTTATTTTATGATTTAATATTGTACATGTATATATACACAACCTAAAGAGAGAAAAATAATTCTACGAAAGAAAGTAGATAATACATAATCTCTACATAATACTCCCCCTCAAGTTAAAGTATAAATATTGATTATACTCTGCTTGTTTCAAAGATAATTAACCTCAGATTCGTTTAAAGCCTTTTGTAAAGAGATTTACCAATTGTTTCCTAGTCTTTATATATCTCATAGAGATCAAGTTTTATTGTACTTTCTCACGAATAAAGTGGTAGTCGATTTTAATGTGCTTGGTTTGCTCATTGGTACTTAGTTCAAATCAAGAAGCCTCACACTAAAGAAGACCTTAAAACTGGCCACAAATCACATTGTCTTACAACCATAAAACCCTAGGTCTGACTATGAATTTCAAAATAGAAATTAACTTAGAGATTAGAATCTAAGGAGAAATACTTCAATATGAGATATTAGAGACAGAAAACCCTAAGGACATAAAAACCCAAAGCTATGAAGGGACTCACAACAATACCATGGTGGTTGATGGGCGAAATCTAGCCGACGAGACCAAGAAAGTCTGTCAAGAGATGAACAACCATGCCACATGCCTACCCACACCAATGATATTCCAATAGCTTAAGAAGCCAACAAAAGCAAATTTCCCCCTATAGCAAGGCCAAAAGCCTCAATCTCAACCTAGACAAAACGAGCTACAAACCTAAAGAAACCGAATGAACCCTATTTTCAAGGCAAACGAACCACAAAACTATGTTGTGTATGCTTAAATGAGACAAACAATAGTGGTTGAAAAATTTTCTGGCAATTCACGTGCCTTTATGCATTGGCGCATGAAACAAGGAGTGGAGCTTGTGACGACGCGTGTGTCTCATGTGTAGCACTTTTGCTGGCCAAACTTTCCAGATTAACCCATCAGCAAGCAGCACTTCCTCTTATGTGGGTTGTGCTAACAACGAATGAAGTTGAAAAAAAAAAATGATCCAAAAAGGTTACAAGCGAGTAACAACTATCTTCTTGAAATCCCACGTACTTTATGGCTTTGATACCATGTAATGCAATCTCAAATTAAGATGCATTTTCTCTTATTTTATGACTCAATATTATACATGTATATATACACAACCTATTGCTATAGATAAGGAAAGAAAGAAAAATAATTCCACAAAGGAAAGTAAATAATAAATTATCTCTACATTCCTATTCCATAACAGATTAAAACAGAATCCCCAAGCTTGGTGTGGAAAATTTATTTAGGTAGTTGACAATTTTGGCCTGAGGAAGAGCAAGTCTGATCACTTGATATTCTTTAAATAGTCTAAATTTGCCATTGTTCTTGTTATATATGTTGACAATATTGCCAATGAGTGCTGTCATAGGGATTTCATCTCTTATGTCCTTCCAACACACTCAATTCCAAACGAACACAAAACTGTAAGGGAGAAGAACTCCGGCAAATATGTCGATCTAAATGGGGTGACAGCTGACTACTATAGTCCTTGAGACACATATCCAGTGCTAGTCATGCCTCCAATCTGCATATCCTAGATAATCATAGAACTAGAGGTAACTTTTACAGAGCATTTTGAATCCTCGAGACACATATCCAGTGCTAGTCATACTTCCAATCTGCATATCTTAGATAATCATAGAACTAGAGATAACTTTTACGGAGTGTTTTAAATCTCTAGCAAGCTCACTAATAGATTCAAACATGATGGAAACTGGAGCACATAGAAAGCATTGAATTAAGGCAATGAAGGAGTAGGAACAACATTACCAATCCTTTCATTGATGAAAGAGATCCATCAATGAGTGTGACATTGGTTGGAAAGGAAGGATCAGTAAGTTTGTTGAATAAGAACTCTTACAAGACATATGCTTAGACACATCTGAGTCCAAAATCTAAGGGTAGATATAAATGTATGTGTCAGATATTTCATAGATGTTCTTGCATCAGTCAATGAAGTCATTGACGGAGTTGCTATACTGTGAGAGTGATACCCCAGTAGCTGAAGCAAATGTGAATATCCCTCTATTAAAACAATAATAGTGGTTTTCACATTGGAGGCTGACTATCAGGATTTCCTTCTTAAGTTTGTATTGTACAGCATGCACAATGTGCAAACAACTGGTTTTGAAATTGTACTCTGAGTTTGTCACTAGAGTTAATCGATGGAGTTGTGCAGATGAAAAATCAATGCAACGCATTGCTGGTACATAGCAATTGGAAACCAAACACTATCTTAATAATACCTAGTCAAGTCTGAATGAATAGTCGAAAGGTTGAATATAAAGGATTCATTTTATTACAATTTAAAAGAAAACGAGGCCACTCGTCTTCAGCAACAATGAGATCACGGTAGGATAGCTGCTGTTAAAATATGAACATTAAAATCTTCAACAATTTAGAAATTCAAGCATTTAGAAAAGTTGGTTATATGCACTGAATCAGATTGGTATTAGGACAGGAAATTATGTACTTAATTCAACTCCATCTAATTATTCCACAAGATGGACCTTAGTCAATATTTATAGGATCTAGTGAAGAAATCTCAAATCTAAAGGTCCCATGGCAACCAGCAAGTGGGAACCTTTGGATTTATTGCAAATCAAATTTAGCTCTTCTTAAAAAATCCAAAAGTAACTTCCTGGTTTCACAATTCAGTACCAGAAAAAGAAAACACAGAATAAGATATCCCTGCTTGGCCTCAAGCAGATGGTTAAGAAGTGATTGAAATATGATTACCTTTATAAAAGGTCGATCTCTACTTGAGAAGGAATCAATAAAACTATCCTTAAGAAGTAAAGACACCTGAAAAACATAAAAATGCAAATATCCACAAGTCAATGCACTGAGCAGAATAATTTATGCATACAGAGAATGGGCCACAAATCTGGAACTAAAGTTAGAGGAAAAAAAATGACCACAGAGAATTAGTCTAACCCTGTCTTTATTTGATTGTACACTAGTTATTGTATGAGAGCTCAGGTCTGAACAAAGTGACTCCAAATAATGCCTCAAGATCGCTAAAAAGCCAGCAGTAGCTTCAGCCTGCACATCAATTCATATTGCTGCCAAAATGAAACCTCCAAAGGAAATGTTATATATATATATACACCTAGAGAGAGAGAGAGAAGTGGGAGGGGGTTGGGGGGCAAGCATTTAAAGAATTAATGAGCATGACAGTTATAAAAACCTAATATTGCAAGTAAAAAAAGTTTGGAACCCTTCAAGGAAAAAAAAAATTATATTTTTTGAAAAATCCATATAATACGGCTCTTCCAAAAGTAATCTCATGAATATCATACATAAGATCAGTTCTTGAACATTCTATTTTAAAATGAAAAAAAAAAAACAGCTTTTGAAAAGACGATTTAAAAATAAATAAATAAATAAAGAGAGATTGGGTTTTGGAAAGACGATTTTAAGCTTTTAGACAACGTTAAATGTGGAGATGTAGCTGGCTTTTTGTTTGTTGCTAAACTGATTTTAAGCAGTTGCCATGAATTGCAAGTAAATAAAAACTGATTATTTTCCAACATGCAATTCTAATTGTTGCACATCAATTGTGTTTGCTGCTAAAGTCACTCCAAATGCTTAGACTTCAACTTGATTTGGTTGTACAAATTCTAATTACGGCAGCAGACAGCAAAGTACTGCACTCAAATCCCCATTGTAGTATCAAGTTCTTACAGTAGGTCTTGCAAAGGATTATTGGAGCCAAAGACATCTTAGATAAGACAAAAGAACATTTTCAGGTAACTTCATGCAAAAACAAACCATTAAAAAAAAATACAAACAGATAAATAAGCTTTTATCAATTTTACAGTCGTGCAATATACTAAATAGAGTTTTGGCCAATACAGCCTCTAAAACATTCCAATTTGGTCAAAATGCATAGAATAACAAATCTGTAATAGATATGTCCAAAAACACAGTAGATATATCCACAATGCTGGTTCTTAAGCAATTCCCCTAAATTGGGTCGGCAAGCATTTACATGTTTTTTCCCCTCTCTCTATCCAGCTCAACAAACAGTTAGCTTGTAGACAGACTTATATGTAGTTGTTGTCTGATGCATCTAAAGGAGTCTGGAGGTATGATCGCTTGACATATTTTAGAGGTCAAACAAAATAAGAAATTCTTCAGGGAGTATATTGCAAAATCGCAAAACTATCAGAGACTTACTTATGCATTTTTGGTAAGAAATATTAGGGCTAGTAACTCGAGATTACCTACAGAAGAGAAACCTGCCGAAAATGACTACCAAACCCTTCAGAGATTAATGTAGAAAAGGCACAGAGTACCTGTAGACACCTTGAGTTCTCAAAGATGAATAATAAGCACTGTCAATTGTATCAATCCCACAAATTCTTATCTCGAACTAATTTTATGCATGATCACTGCCCAGAATAAATTGTGTGATTAAGTTCTTTGTGTGTTATTTTTTCAAAGATGTTTCATGCTGGTTTCAAGATCTTTGGTTCTGAGTCACATAACAGGGCCTTGCTTAGAAAGATAAATTCTAGATAAAAGTCACAAGAATATCCTATTATAAAGTTCCATAATACGAAGAATGTTGCAATTAACAATAGAAATAATAACATTTACGATTGCTTATAAATAATATTTCCAAAAAAATGAAAGCATGCCGAAACTAGTGAAGTTTTGGAATCTCAACCTGCACATCATTGCACCTGTACACAGGACGCCTTCTGGCAATGGATCCTTCATATGATAGTCTAGCATGGAATGGTCTGAGGTCAGAAACCAGTTCTTTCTGTCTAGGAAGTGCTGGCAAGTGGCATGTCTTCACCTGCTTAATTTGTATAAAAAACAGAAAAAAATTACACACTTCTAATTGTCAATTTCAGTGAGCTCATTCCATATGCCTTCCAACTACAAACTGAGGAAAAATATAGTGATTATGTAGATTGTATCACAAAACATTTTTAATACAGCTTTTTCAGAGTTTTGCAAGAAAACAAGTGAGATGGATTGTGGCTCATATTAGGATACTGCTCATAAAATTCCCTTCTTAAAGATACTACAGCGAGACTATCAATTTGCCATGAAGATCCTTTTTTCCCCCTTGTTTTCCATTACAGATTACATAACAAAAACCTTGACAACAACATCAAGAAGATCTCAGCTCTTTCCAACAAACTTTTCCATGGTAGAAGATTTCAATTACTTAATTTAAGAAGTCAAAATCTTGAACCAGGAACAACTAGGACGGGTCAGTTGGACAAACTGAAAAAACAGAAAATATTTGTGCAATTACAAAGCACATATGATGCTCTTAATATAGAAAGCACCGATCCTACCTGATCCTTAAGCAGATTAATGAGAATAAGATTTGAAGCTTTTATCTTCAAATCACCAGGTTTCTGCTGTACACCTACCTACAAAGTCAAATTTTACAAATAACATTAGGTGACACAGTATCATGTAGACGAAAATAGAACCAACAAGATGATAGTTCTATATGATACTGTTTGTACAGATCATTAGGCATAATAAGCAATACATACAAAAAAATCATATATAAAATATATACATATATCAAGTCTATTAATTCTGCTTTGTTCCCCCTCCTCCTCCCAACAAGCAGACTATTTGTACAGATCATTTAGGCATAATAAGCGATACATATAAACATATCATTTATATATGAGGTATGTTCAATCTGCTCACTCTTTCAACCCATGACATGACATTTGCATCCTCCTCATCCCAGGCTGTGAAGCTGGGGTTCTTCCTATCAGGTTCGGCTCCCATAAGATGACTTAGCTTCACTTCCCCTTTAACTAGGTTTTAACCACTTACAACCATTGAAGATAATAATTCCTTCCATCTAATCAATAGAATGCATTTATGCTTCACTATGGGAAGTTATGTGGAGGAACCAAAAGGATTTGATTTGTCTAGAATCTTTTTAGATTTGAAATCTTCTGGTAATTTTGTGATTTCACACATTTCTAAGTAGGGCAATTAGGAAGAAGTATGAAATAGGGTGTTATACGTCTAAGGCGATGAAGGCCTGTGGATGGCTGTTGAAAAAGCAGTCCCATGAAGAAGGCTCTGATTCCATGTGAAAAATTGTATTTCACTTCATGCTGGCCAACCGGATTATAGCTCATACTAGACTTAGCTGAAGTCCTTGTTTGAGTTTACTCTTGTTTCCCAGTGTTTTTGTTTACTCTTTCAAATTTTAGTAAGGAATAGCTGTGAAAACCATATTGCCTTGGTTCAGTGGTTGTGTTCTGTCAATGAATTATTTACATATTCAATAAAAATTGCATTGAACTTCATACGTTTTAGGAATGCTTGGTACATTTTTAAATACAAGTTCTTGGGTATTTTAGAATAAAAATTACAAGAGAAGATGATTATCCTAATAACTAAAAGATACAACAAGAGGATACACTTCTATCTATCCAACTACTAAGATAAAACCAAGATAGTGTAGAAAATAACAAACAAGAAAGAAATATTATTAAAATAGAAAAAGAACAATAAATAATAACAAATAACATGTAACATCTTCGAACTGTTTTTAAGATGTATCTCCTTGGAGCAATGTCTACTAGAGGTTAGCATAGGTAAAAATTGTGGTAGGGTTTAGTTGTTTTTCCTTATCTAGAATTGTTGCTTGTCTCAAAAATATCATCCTCTGAAAAACTACCAATTGCTTGGTGGAGTTCTCCCGCATAGTGCAAATGAATCGAAACAATCTTGAGATCATGTGGCATAGTGCAAAGTATATAAATGGCATGAAGTTAATGAAATAACTCAATCTTTTTTGCTAAAAGTATCAAAGCACCTAGCATGTCCTTGGAAATTTTTGGGGCAAGCCAGATCCACGAGAAACAGCCATGAGTAATACTACTTGAGAAAAGTCACCTGAAAATGTCCAAATGAGACCAATCTTTGTTTTGGTTCCTTTGATAATGGGTCTAACCCAAATTTTAACCAGTCACATTCATCAATGGGTGATCAACACTCCTATAGACTACACATTACAAATCTGAAGGGGGAAAATTTTAGGGAATGGTTTCAATCTATCAAGTTGATGATTCAAGGGCACAGGAAGGGGAATAACAGCTCAGAACTCCTGCTGCTTATCCAATATGAAGAGAAACCCCACTATAACTTTTTTCTTAAGTGCAAATTTGTATGAAGAAAGCTGAAAGAAACCATTTAACATCCTGTTCTAGTCCCTTCCAGAGCTTCATCAATTTCAGAGTTGTTTAATCTTGGGTCACAAATTCGCTGTCTTGAAGAAAAGCTACAGCTCTAGTAATTACCATTGTTATAGAATAGGAAGGTGCATATTAGAATTAATTGTAATTATTTCCTTTTATTTTCTTTTCCTATTGTAGAGCTCAGGTTGGATATATATGAACTTGTACACTATTGAATCAAATAACAAGAAAATTCTTTCTCAATCTTGCATTTATTACATGGTATCAGAGTTATAATTTTTTGGATTTTGAAAAATCATCCTTCGTTCAAAATTCGTGGTAAATTCAGATCAGCTTTTTCAACTTCGTCTTTTATTGACATAGCCCATATTGGAGGAAGCACCATCCACCAATTGGTGGAAGTGGAAAGTTTGATGGCCAAATGTGCAGAGCCTGAGCCACACATGTCGCCGCAGTCTTTGCCTCCTGCTTCATGAGTTGGTACATAAAGGTGAGTGGTATGTAAACATGGTGGTTTTGGTCATTTTTTCTCTGGGTGTTTGACTTTCTTGAGAATAGGGACTAGTAATCATTTGGTTGCTTTAGGTTTGTGGTTCCTTTGGTCTAGGTTGAGTTTGAGGCTTTTGATCTCGTAGTAAGGGAGAATTTGCTTCTATTGGCTTCCTAAACTGTTGGAATATCACTAACATGTGTAAGTGTGTAGCAAGGTTAGAAGTTTCTTGATTGCCTTTCTCGTTGTCCCCAACCACTATTTCTTTATGCTTTTGCTTTTTGATATATGTGAGTATTTGCTTGTGGTTTTGGTGTGGGCTTAATTTCTGTTTTGAAGTTTATGGTCAAACTTAAGGTTTTCTGATTATAAGGTTCTGTGGTTTGACTTGGGTATCTATGGGTAAAGAATAGAATATTACTATATTTGTAGAAGAATTTGCTAAATAACTTTAGCACCAAGAAACTTTGAAGAATTCGACTCAACTAATTACTGCCATTGCTGAATCAGGTAACCCGAATAAGTGCCTTTTTTCCTCTACCTTGCAATGGGTTATTAACACAGGTACTACTAATTATATTATAGGTAATCCTAACCTTATGACAACTTATAATTCATACGCCTTTTCTTCTTTAGTGACTTCAACCGATGATTTCACATCATCTATTCTTAAGTGTAGCACTATTCATCCTACTCCATCACTTTTTTTATCATTGGTCTTAAGTCTATTAAATTTCTCTTTTAATCTAATATCCCTTAGCAAGATTATTCGTGCTCTAAACTGTTGTGTCTTATTTTTTCCTGATTATTGTCTATATCAGGATCTTATAATGAAAAAGATTATTAGCAAAGGACATATTTCAAGAGGTTTCTATATACTAGATGCTTAAGTAAGTGTACCTAAGTCCTTTGTTGGCTTAAGTGCTTTGACTCATTTTAAAGCTCATTGTTGATTGGGATATCTGTCTTTCTCTACCTTAAAGAAATTATGTCTTCAAATCCAAAGTGTGTTGTCTTTGGAGTGTGACTCTTTTTATTCTGTTGTTAAATTGACATCTATTCATTTGTTCTTATCAATTGCAGCTACTTATGATTGGCAATTGCATCAGTTAGATATAAAGAATGCATTCTTACATAGTGATTTGTAAGAGGAATTCTATATGAAGAAACCACTTGGGTTTGTTGCTTAGAAGGAGAATTAGAAAGGTTGTCATCTTTAGAAATCATTATATTGTTTGAAGCAGAGTCCTCGAGCATGGTTTAGTAAGTTTAGTTAGGCAATTGAAAGGTTTCATATGACTAAGAGTAATTCTGATCATTTAGTGTTATACAAACTTTATTTGTTTAGTATTATCCTTCTTTTTGTGTATATAGATGATATCATTATTATTGGAAACGATCATATAGGAACATCCTTTTTGAAGATCTTTCTTTAGAGCTAATTCCACATAAAGCATTTAGGGCCTTTGAAGTATATTTTAAAAGTTGAGGTGATGAAGAGCAAGAAAGGTATTGTCTTATTTTAAAGGAAATATGTACTTGATTTGCTTAAAGAGATAGTTCGATGCAAAACCATATAGTACTCCATACAACCCACTAAGCTAGAGATTTATTTGATGATCCTAAGAGGTATAGGAGATTAGTGGGAAAGTTGAACTATCTTACAATAACTCATCTTGATATTGTATATTCTGTTAGTGCTGTAAGTTAATTTATGTCTTCTCCAATATTTTGTCATTAGACTATATTTAAACATATCTTGTGTTATTTGAAGGGTGCTTCTAAATAAGGTATATTATATAAGAATTATGGTCACTCTTGTATAAAATGTTTTTCAAATACGGATTGGGTAGGATCTAAGATTGATCGGAAATCTATTAATGGTTGCGCTTTCTTAGGATGAAATCTGGTTCCATAGAAGAGCAAGAAACAAGATGTGTTTACATCTAGTATAGAATCAGAATATAGAGTTATAGCTCAGTCTAGACGTGAAGAGTTGTGGTATATATCAGTTATTGACTAAGGTTTGAGCTTAAAGATTTGATACTAGCAAAGTTATGGTGTGATGACCAAGCTGTTCTTCATAATCTGTCAAACCCTGTATTTCACGAGTGAACTAAATACATTGAGATTGATTGTCATTTTATTCGAAAGAAGGTACAACAGAATTTGATCTCTATAGGATATAGGAAGATTGGGAACAGCTTAGAATCTATCTTTATGAAGACTTTAAGTGGAACTCGAGTTGATTATTTCTGTATAAAGCTAAGCATGATTAATATTTATACTTCAGCTTAAGGGGAGTGTTATAGAATAGAAATGTGCATATTAGAATTAATTGTAATTATTTCCTTTTATTTTCCTTTCCTATTCTAGAGCTTAGGTTGTATATATATGAACTTATATACCATTGAATCAAATGGCAAGAAAATTCTTTCTCAATTTTACATTTAGTTATAACTATATTTGGAAAGAAAGGAATGAACATAAACTTGGTCTTGATAGAACCTAAGGTTCAATTAGGGCAAAATAGAAGCACTTTTACTTTTATGGAAATTGAAAAATTATATAATTACCAGGGTAACAACTCAAAATGAGTAGATTGCTCGTACTAACTCTCCTCACTGTTTACAAAGTAACTAACCTCCTCACTGTTTACAAAGTAACTAACTGACTTCTACTAATTGAATTTCCCCATTTATAGCTATCCTAATTAATGCAGCTATCAAGTACAAACAGAAGCTTCTAGAAAAATCTAGAAGACTACCTACGTGCATCACACTGCATACATCACTGCACACACATGCATAATATCTAATAGAATTCTAGCTCTCTATGACACATATCATTTGAACATAGCTAACATACAACAAAGACCACTTGCACACCCACAACACACAATAACAACACAGTAAATGGCCTGCTTCTTGGTGCCATAGCAATTCCTCCACCTCTAAGTTTATCCTTATCCTCAAGGACAGATGATAGAAATACACTAGTTAACCTACCCAATATTGTTGAATTTAACTGCATGTGGCAGGGATGCAACATCTTCCATCACTTCCCACTCACAATCTTCCCCCACTAAGTCTTCCTTAAGCAATTGAAGTTGAAGGGATTTATTAGGACATTTGTGATTGGTTGTTAAAGGCTGATCACAACAAAAGCAAAGTCCTTTGGCCTTTCTATTAAGAAATTCAGAGTAGGTAAGTTGTCGTTGGCCACATGCCCCCTTTCCATCTCCCTGTTGCTGGCCATTTTGAGAAGCAACATTACCAATAGTGGCAAATTATGAGTTGAAGTCATCTTGGACTGAAATGACAGTCAAATTGCATTAGGAGCTTGTTGGATCTCTTGATCGTAGACTCGAGAAATGCATAATAGCTAAGTATTACACAGGTGGAGAATACGCAGGCATAGGAGAAGAATATGAACGAACATAACATGTTTGATGAAATGTTCGACTTGAACTAGACACCCTATTGTTCTGATTAGAAAATGGAGCTGAAAATATTCCACTTTCATATTCTTTTTCAACTTTTAAAGCAAGCTTCATAGCTTTCACGGTTTCACCAAAGTGTAAGGAGAAAGTGTATGGACAAGAGTTTGTATATCATCCCTTAAACCCCCTAGGTAATACCAAACAATTACAATTCGAGCAAATTAAGGGCTTTTGATGACAAAGCTTCAAATTCCTCTATGCACTTACTGATAGTGGTCAGTTGACACAGCTATGAAAGGCTCATAAGGAGCTTGCAGCAATCAGCCCTCTGTACCTCTTCATCAATGCATCCTTCATCGTTTCCCAATTAAGATCAAGCTCTCTCCTCTATAGCATTGTTATGGAATGAAATCAATTTAAATTATATTAATATAGAAACAGCTAGGTATATAATTAATTAATATATTTTTAATTTAGACACCGCAAACTTATATATATATATATCTGTACCATTACATATGAAATGAGAAGTCAGGAAATTATTTTTCATCTTTATAGTTTACATGGTATCAGAGCCTTTGCCCTAGTAAGTAAATTAGAGGTTTTTCTTTTTTAACACATGTGAGAGCATCTTTTCTTTTTTTTTTTTTTTTTTTTTTTTTGAGAAACCCTAGTTTTCTTTTCGACACCCTTGGGGTCTATTCCTTCATCACCGTCTAGCTAAGGATACACACCCCATCCCCCACACTATTTGGTCTTCCCCTGAAGCCTCGTCACCTTCATCCGCGTATGAGGCTCACCTGCCACCTACAGCCTTGGGTCTGTTTCTTTACGCGTTGCTGTTGGAGGTTAATTTTATCGACTTGCTCGCAATCCCTGGAAAAGGAACCACCTTCATGATCTCCTCTTGTGTTTTGACATTTCCTTCTATGGTCCTTTGTTTGTTTTTTCTTTTTCTATTTTTTCCCCCTTCCATTTTTTGTTCTTCTTAGTTTGTCGTTCCTTCTTTGACTGAATGTGACTTTTTATTGTTGTTTCTTTTTAGTACTGTATTGTGTATTAAAAAATAAAATAAAAGAAAGAAAGAATGAAAAAATTTTCAATCCAGTAAGGATAGAATATTTTAGGACGTTAATCATGACGGACAATAAAATATCACCTATAATTAATATAATTCTTATGATGTCAAAAATTGTAAAACATGAGCTTAATGGAAATAATTATATGGCATAAAGTAAGATTATTTAAATTTATTTACGAAGTATTGGAAAAGATGATCACCTTATTAATGATTCACAAAATGATTATACTTGGTAGATATGTTAATGATGTTTAGATATTTTTGCAAATTAGGATCCCAATTGATAGTGAGATAATTAATTTAATTTATTATTGTGAATTTGTTAAAAAATTGTAAAATTATTTAGACTTTATATATCTTAAGAAAAAGAATATATCTTGTATTTATGGTATATATGTTATGGAAAGAAATAAATATATACTATTCTAGTGTAGCAATAACCAGGCATACAATAATTAAAAGGATTTTTATTTATAATGTATACTCAATATAGTATAGACACTCCAAACTTATATATATAGATGTATCGCTTCATGTTAAAATATGAGAAATATTTACTTTTTCATCTTATTATGATGATACGAGCCTTGCCCTAATAAGCAATTCAACATTTTTTTCATTGCATATCAGAGTAGTTTTTAAGAGTCAAAACCCTAGTTTGGCCTTAGATGCCCTTGAGTGTGTATGGTTTTCATCATCGCCTGGCTAAGGAGTTTCACCATACTCCAATCATCTTCTTCTTCTATCTTTAGTTTGCCCCTTGAGATTATTCTGGTTTCCTCACACGCTACAAACTCCGAATCTTCTTCTTCATCTTCTGGGTTGTCCTTTGCTATTATTCTGGGTTCCTTCCCCTTTCTCGACAACTTGGAAAGAATCAGCACCTTTTTCTCGTGCTGTTTGGTCTAGGTTTTCTTGATAAAGAATCATTTTTTTTTTTTTTTGTGTTCTTTGTTGCTGTTTGTCAAATTTTTTGGTTTCAGTGTTCTTTTAGCATGTATTTTTATTGTACTTTGAAAGAAAAGGAAAAAAAAAAGAGAGAGAACAAACAATCTTTTTTTTTTTCCTTTAGGGAGTAGAAGTAAAGTGGAGTTATTTTTCTAGATATTAACCATGGTTAAAAACAAATCATTTGCTATAATTGATATGATTCTTACAATGTCAAAAATCACTAAACATAAATTTAATGGCAATATTTAAATTGCTTGGAGTAAGACTATTCGGATTTATTTACAAAGTATTGAAAATGATGATCACCTTACTAAGGATCCACTCAATGATAACACTAGAGAGGCATAAGGAAACATATCTAGTATCTATAATGTATGTACAAGTTTTTATCGAGCTGGACAATAAGATCAATCACTTATAACATACCTCATAAATTTTAAAAGAATTTATGAAGAACTTAATGACCTAATACCTTTTAGTATTGATGTTAAAGTTTAACAAACCCAACGAGGATAAATGGCGATAGTGAGTTCTAGGATACTTGCGTAGAAAAGAATGTCTTTATTCCATCATCTCATCCATCCTAATAGTGTACTTGTCAGTTAAAGTGGAGAACGTTCTTTTTCCACTAGAAAAGGAGGTGATAATAATTGTGATAGATGAGGTCAAGGTTTAGAAGGAGTTGTGTGTTATTATTGTTATGAGTCTAGCCATACTAAGTGTACTTTACGAAATTACAGAATTGCAACCAAAGAAAACCATTAGTTCATATGTTGGTCTCTACAAGTGATACATCCAATTCATCTTCTGAAGAGTCAAATACAATCTCCATAGAAGATTTTGCTAAGTTCACTTGATATTAGAAAGCATTGAAGACTTCATCTTATCTTATCTCTGCTATCATTGAATCGGGTAAACTAGATACTTGTCTCATTTCCTCCTCTTCTAAGTGGGTCATCGATTTTGGTCTACAGATTATATGATCTCTACTTTAGCAGATGGATCCTCCTCATGTGTACTTGGATTTGGCACCAGTAACCCTACTCTTTCTATTTCCTTATCCTCTGTTTTGAATCTTCAATAGTTTGCTTTTAATTTGATTTCTGTAATCAAACTTACTTGTGTCTTGAATTATTGTATCTCATTTTTTCTTAATCACTATTTATTTCAAGATCTTATGACAAAGTAGTTTATTGGTAAATGACATGCATGAGGAGGTCTCTACATTTTGGATACTCAAGTGCCAAGATCTGTTTCCTGTTTTAGCATTCAAACAGCTTTTGAAGCACATTGCCGATTGGGCCATCCCTTTACCAGCATTGAAGAAATCGTGTTCTCAATTTAGTAATGTCTCTTCCTTAGGTTGCAAGTCATGTCAATTTGTTAAGCACCATTGTTTCCCTTCTATTTCTCGAGTCAATAAAAGGGCCAGTTATCCCTTTGAGTGAGTTCATTCTGATGTATGGGGTTCTTGTTTAGTCATGTCAAAAATTGGGTTTCGATATTTTGTTAGTTTTGTAGATGACTACTCTCATATGACCTGGCTTTATGTAATGAAATGTCATTCCAAAATATTCTCATTTTATTACTTTTTGTGTTGACATTAAGACACACTTTAATGTCTCTGTGAATAGATTAAGGAGTGATAATGCCAAAGAATACTTTTCTCATTCTTTCCAAACTTACATGCTTCAAAATGGTATTCTTTACCAATCTTCATGTGTAGATACATCATCTCAAAATGACTTGGTTGAAAGAAAAAATAAGTACCTTCTTAAAACAGTTAGAACTTTTTTATTTCAAATGAAAGTTCTTAAATAATTTTGGTCTTAAGCTATTTTTATAGCATGTTTTCTAACCAATTGTCTATCTTTGTCTATTCTTTAAGGTGACAACCTTATAATGTTCTTTTTCCTACTAAACCTTTATCCCTTATCACACATCGAATATTTGGTTATACTTACTTTATTTGTGATGTTCATCCTCACGTGACTAAACTAGATCCTAAATCTCTTAAATGTGTCTTCTTGGTTACTCTCATGTTCAAAAGGGATATTGATGTTACTATCCTATTCTTGATAGGTATCTTGTGTTTGCTAATGTCACTTTCTTTAAATGATGATATGTTAGTCTATCATATCACCTATCGATCATTGGATGTTCCTATTACTAACAATGCATCACAATTATCGCCACCATTACCATCATCCCAACCTCCTATTCAACAAGTGTATTCCAAACAGTACAATTCTCCTGTTACATGTCCTACACCAATTTCTTCTTCCTTATCAGATCCAAACCATAATAACCTTGATTTTCTTACTGCTCTTTGGAAAGGTAAATGTCAATGTACTTGTCCTATTTCCTCTTTCGTTTCATATGACCACCTATCATCTACTTCTTGTCATTTATTGCTTCACTTAACTTTGTGAGTTTCCTAAATCTATCCACGTTACCTTATCTCATCGTTGTTGGCATGAAGTTATGATAGAAGAGATAAATGCTTTGGATGTTAATGATACTTAGGATTTAGTAAAGTTACCTGTAGGAAAAATGGTAATTTGATGTAAATGGGTTTTAGCTATTAAGGTTAATTTAGATGGATCTATGGCTCTCTTTAAAGTATGTTTTGTAGCTAAAGGTTATGCTCAAACCTATGGCATTGATTATTTTGACACATTCTCTCCTATAACTAAGTTGATAAGTGTTTGCTTATTTATGTCTTTGGCAACTGCTCATTCTTACCCTCTCCATCATTTAGATATTAAGAATGCCTTTTTACATAGAGACCTTCATGAAGAAGTTTATATGAGACAACTACTTGGGTTTGTTGCTTAGGGGGGGTCATCGTCTGTACAAGTCATTATATGGGTTAAAACAAATTCTCTAAGCTTGGTTTGGAAAATTTAGTCAAGTATTAGAATGCTTTGGTTTGTAAAAAAGCAAATTTAGTCACTTAGTATTCTTTAGACAATCTAAAACTAGTGTTATTCTTTTTGTTGTGTATGTTGATGATATTGTTATTACAGGAAGGCCTAATATAGGGATTGCATCCTTAAAACCCTTCCTTCACACTCAATTTCACACAAAGATTTGGAGATATTGAAATAATTCTTAGGAGTTGAGGTGACAAAGAGCAAGAAAGGTATTTTTTTTTTATCTCAGAGGAAATATGTACTTGATTTATTAACTGAGATTGGAAAATTAGGAGCAAAACCATGTAGCACACCTATGCTTCCTAATGTGTAGCTTATAAAAAATGGTAACTTATTTGAAGATCCTAAAAGGTATAGAAGATTGGTTGGAAAGTTAAATTATCTCACGATGACTCATCCAGATATTGCATCCTCAATTAGTATTGTGAGTCAATTTATGTCCTCTCCCACGATACATCATTGGGTAGCTTGGAGCAAATTTTGTGCTATCTAAAGGGTGCTCCGAGACATAGTATATTCTATAAAAATCATGAACGTAATCGCAGAGTGTTTCTCATATGTACGTTTCAAGATTGATAGAAGATCCACTATAGGGTATTGTATATCTATTGGAGGGAATCTAGTCTTTTGGAAGAGTAAGAAACAAAATATTGTATCTTGCTCAAGTGCAAAATCAAAATACAAAGCAATGGCACAATCTATATGTGAAGTAATGTGGATTCATAACTCTTAAGTAAAGTTGGCTTTAAGGTGTCAATACCTACAAAATTATAGTGTAATAATCAAGCAGCTCTCCATATTGCGTCTAATCTTGTGTTTCACAAACAAACTAAGCATCTTGAAATCGATTGCCATTTCATTCATAAGAAGATACAACAGAACTTAGTTTCTACAACGTATGTTAAGACTAGTGAACAATTGAAAAACATCTTTACAAAAGCTTTGAATGGGGCTAAGGTCAATTATATCAGTAACAAGCTGGCATAATCAATATCTATGTTGCAGCTTGATCGAGAGTGTTATGGAAAGAAATAAATGTAGATTATTCTAGTATAGCAACAATTAGGCGTACAATAATTTAAAGAATTCTCATTTATAATGTATACCTAATATAGATACCCCAAACTTGTATATATAGATGTATCACATCATATTGAGATATGTTTACTTTTTCATCGTATTTCATTTCAGTATATTAATTTTTTTATCAAACTAAACAACATAATCAATCTCTTAAGACTTATTTTATGAATTTTAAGAAGATTTATGAAGAACTTAATATTCTTTTGCCTTTTAGTGCTGATATTAAAGATTAACAAACTTAACAAGAATAGATGGTAGTAATGATTTGATATTATTAAATCTCAGATCCTCTCTAGTTCTAAGATTTCAACTTTGCAAGAAATGTTTGTTAAGATATTTTGCACAGAAAATAATGTTTTTATACCGTTATCTCATCCCAATAGTGCACTTGTTAGTTAGAGTAGTGGATGTTCATTTTCTAATAAAAGAGAAGGTGATGACAATAACTGTGATAGTCAGGGTTAAGATTCAAGGAGAGCTGTATGTTATTATTGTCATGAGCCTAGTTATACCAAGCGTACATGTAAGAAATCACAGAATTGCAACCAGAGAAAACAATAAGCAAATGTTGCCTTTACAAGCGCCATACCCGAGTCGTCTTCTGAAAAGACAATTATAGTCCCTGCAGATTATTTTGGTAAGTTCTCCCAATACTAAGAAGCATGGAAGACTTCATCTCATCCTATCATTACTATTGCTAAATTAAGTAAACCAGATACATGTTTCCTTTCCTCCTCTTCCAAATGGATCATTGATTCTAGTGATTATGGTGCCACAAATTACATGATAAGTATTTCTAGTCCATTCTTCACATTCAAACCACACACCTCCTACCAATGTTACTTTAGTAGACAGATCCATTGCATGTGTCCTTGGTTTTGGCACCATTAACCCTACTCCTTCTATTTCCCTATCCTTTATTTTGACTCTTCCATAAGTTGCTTTTGATTTAATTTTTGCAAGCAAACTTATTTGTGCCTTGAATTGTTGCATCTCATTTTTTCCTAATCACTAGTTATTTTAGGATCTTATACAAAAAAGATTATTGGTAAAGGACATGAATCAGGAGATCTTTACATTTTGGATACTTAGGTGCCAAGGTCTATTGCTTGTTCTAGTATCCAAACACCTTTTGAAGCACATTGTCAATTAGGGTAACCCCCTTTACCTGTGTTGAAGAAATTATGTTCTCAATTCAATAATGTCCCTTACTTAGATTGTGAGTTGTGTTAATTTACTAAGCATCATCGCTTGTCTTCCATTCCTTAAGTTAATAAAGGGGATGGTTTTCCTTTTGAATTAGTCTATTATGATGTTTAGGGTCCTTATCCTATAACTTTTAAAGTTGGGTTTAGAGATTTTGTTACTTTTATAGATGATGACTCTAGTATGACTTGGCTTTATCTCATGAAAAATTGTTCTAAATTTTATTTCTTATTTTATTGCTTTTTATTCTGAAATCAAAACACAATTTAATTTCTCACTGCATAATTTAGGAGTGATAATGCCAAAGAATATTTTTCTCAGTCTTTCTAGACTTACATAATTCAGAATGGTATTCTTCACCAATCTTCATGTGTAGATACACCATCTTAAAATGGAGTAGTTGAAAGGAAAAATAGGCATATTCTTCAGATAGCCTGCGCTCTCTTGTTTCACATGCATGTTCCCAAACAGTTTTGGGCTAATTTTATTTTCATAACTCGTTTTTTGATCAATTGTCTACCTTTATTTGTTCTTCAAGGTCAAACTCGCTCACGATGGTCTTTTTCTTACCAAACCATTGTTCCTTAGTGAACCTTAGATCTTTGGTTGTATTTGCTTTATTCGGGATGTTCATCTTTAGCTAACTAAACTAGATCCTAAATCTCTCAAATGTATTTTCTTCAGTTACTCTTGGGTTCAAAAGGGATATAGATGTTATATTTTTAGAAAATACTCCTTTTTTCTCTTTTTCCTCTATTTCTTCAACATAGGATGAGAATGATGACATGCTAGTATAACATATCACCTATCCATCACCAGATGTTCAAATAGCAACTGGTATGTATGCCATTGCTATTGTTGCCACCCAGATCTCATACTCAACAGGTGTATTCTAGATGGTGAAACTCTCTTGCTACATATGTCCTCCACCAATCTCTTCTTCCTCATAAAATCCAAACCCTAGTGATCTTAATCTTCCAACTGCTCTTCAGAAAGGTAAACGCCAATATACTTATCCTATTTCTTCTTTCGTTTCTTATGATCACTTGTCATCTACTTCTTGTTCATTTATTGCTTCCCTTGATTTTGTGAGTATTCAAAAAACTATCCATGCTGCCTTATCTCTTGGTTGGTGTGATGCTATGATAGAAGAGATGAATGCTTTGGATGCTAATGGCACTTGGGATTTGGTAGATCCACTTACAAGCAAAAAGGTGATTAGTTTTAAACGGATTTTGGCAGTTAAGGTTAATCTCGATGGCTTTGTGGCTTGTCTTAAAGCACATCTTGTGACTAAAGTTTATGCCCAAACCTATGGATTGGATTATTTTGACACATTTTCTCCTGTAACTAAGTTAACAGGTGTTCGTTTATTTATATCTTCAGTTGCCACTCATTCTTAGCCTCTCCATCAATTAGATATTAAAAATACCTTCTTACATAGTGATCTTCATGAGGAAGTTTATATGGAGCAACCACCTGGATTTGTTGCTTAGGGGAGTCTAGTAAAGTATGTTGTCTGCATAAGTCCTTATAAGTATTAAAACAGAGTCCTTCAGCTTGGTTTGGAAAATTCAATCAAGCGTTGAAGATTTTGGTTTAAATGAAAGTTTAATCGCTTAGTAATCTTGAGATAGTCTAAATTTGGTATTATCTTTCTTGTTATGTATGTTGATGGTATTGTCATTACAGGAAGTAATGACGTAGGGATTTCATGTCTCAAATCCTTCCTTCACACTCAATTTCATACAAAAGATTTGGGGATAGTGAAATATTTCTTATGAGTTGAGGTGACAAGGAGCAAGAAAGGCATTTTCTTATCTCAGAGAAAATATGAACTTAATTTATTAACCGAGATAGAAAAATTAAGAGCAAAGCCATGAAACACGCCCATGCTTCCTAATGTACAACTTACAAAATATGGTGACTTATTTGAAGATTCTGAGAGATATAGGAGATTGGTTGGGAAGTTGAATTATGTCACAGTGACTTGTCTAGATATTGTATACTCGATTAGTGTTTTAAGTCAATTCATGTCCTCTCCAATAGTACATCATTGGGCAGCTTTAAAGTAAATTTTATGCTATTTAAATGGAGCTTCGAGATGTGGTATACTGTATGAAAATCATGGACATAATCATATAAAAGATTTCTCAGATATAGATTGGGTAGGTTCTAAGATATATAAATCCACTAAAGGGTATTGTATATTTGTTAGAGCAAGAAACAAAATGTTATATCTTGCTAAAGTACGGAATTAGAATATAAAGCCATGGCACAATCAGTTTGTGAAGTAATATGGATTCATCAACTCTTAAATGAAGTTGTCTTTAAGGTGCCATTACCTACGAAACTATTGTGTGATAATCAAGCAACTCATCATAGTACATCTAACCCTATGTTTCATGAATGAATCAAGTATATTGAAATTGACTATCATTTCATTCATGAGAAGGTACGGCAAAGTTTGATTTCTACAGGACATGTGAAGGTTGTGAACAACTAGGAGACATCTTCACAAAAGCTTTGAATGGGGCTAAGGTCAATTATACTTATAACAAGCTGAGTATGATCAATATCTATGTTTTGACTTGCGAGGGAGTGTTATGGAATGAAATCAATTTAAATTATATTAATATAGGAATAGTAAGGCATTACAATTAATTAGAGATATTCATTTATAATGTATTCTAATTTAAATACTTCAAACTTGTATATATATCTGTACCATTACAAATGAAATGAGAAGCTAGAAAATTACTTTTCATCTTTATAGTTTACAAGCATCTTTAGCCGAGGAAAGCAAGGCCCCCTCATACATATAGAAGCAAGCTCCACTATTCTATAACCATTCGCCTTTTGCACCTCAAAATTTCGGTCAGTCATTGTTATCTAAGTAATAGGATCAACATCAACAAATAATGGAATAACAACACATGCTTCATTCATTTTACAATCTTCATCATGTTTTACATCTCCAACACCAATCGTTGAACAATTTCAAATAGAAAATTCAAGATCTCCTTCATCATGACAGCCTTTTCCCCTTACGGCATCAATGTTGGAAGTCTCTTTAGGTATGAGACTGTTTCAAATGGCTTGCTACAGATCTTCCAACATTCTCTACATTATTTACATCATTCTAGCCAAATTCTTGTTATGTTATTCAAAAGAAGCTAGGTGATGCTAGATCTTAGTGATTTCTCCACATACTTCTTCCATGTTCTTCTCAAGTCCCTTTACTCATGCCTCCATACTTGCCATTACTTAACAAATTTCAGTAATTTAATATGAAATTTCCCAGTAAGCATCGCCAATTGATAGAACCTAGGGTTCAATTAGAGTAAAATAGAGGTATTTTTACTTTTATGGGATTGAAAGATTTCATGGTCGCCCTCTTGGCAACTCCACATGAGTAGATTGCATATACTAACGCTCCTCACTGTTTACAAAGTAACTAGCTGACTTCTATTAATTGACTTTCCCTATTTGCAGCTGCCTTACTCAATACAACTATCAAGTAACAATCAGAAGCTTCTGATTTTGTTGAATCTTTAGCTAAACGTGTTTTCTCTTGGATTTTTGCTTCATATTAAGGATACATGTGCTTGTATTGGCAAGATATCTATATATTCATCCCTTTTGTTTTTGGGTAGTTATATCAATATCTTAGGTCTCTTTGTGTTTGTTTTGAAACAAGGGTATTATCCTCTTCTTTGTAATTTCTTTGTACCTATTTTTCTATAAAATTTATAAAATCTAACAATATTGAAAAGAAAAAAAAAGGAAAGGAAAAAGAGAAAAAGAAAGAAATGAGGCTTTTGCACAGGTGCAACTCTTACCCCAAAATTAAACGTATGACAACTGGGAGGCTAAAAACTCCACTATCATGGCTTGCTATTCATATCCATGGAAGCCTAAGATTGGTTGAATTTATCTCTTCTATGAAGGAAATTTGGGATGTAATTCAAGAGAATTATTTTGGCCATAAGAACTTCTAACTGATTTGAAATTCACTCCAAGCTTCATGGTACGAATTAGGGGAACCATAAGCATTACTAGCTATTGCAACTAGTAGATTTTGGCAAGAGATGAACCTATTTTACAACATGGCTTAGAAATAACGGAGAATGGAGCAAAGTACTCCAAAATGTCAGAAAAGGACAGTAGCTTCAACTTTCTTCAAGGATTAAGCCCTCACTAGAATAAGTTCAAAGTCGTTTGTTAGGGAAGAAGCTTTAAGAGGCATTTGTGGAAGCGAGAAGGGGGGAAAGTTCAAAGGAGGTTGTGCTGAATTCGTTCCTTCTAGAGACTCAAACATCTACATTGCTCGTAAAGAATGAATCCTTATGTGACAACACAAAAAGACAGTCCTTATTGTGTCACCGTTGTAAACCCTATCAGACTAAGAAAATGTGTTGGAGCCTACATGGCAAGCATGCAAATTGGAAGTCCAAAAAGCAGCAGGGACTAAATAGAACAACCTAGGCTACAAAGGCAGGCTTTGGGAAATGTTCCTAATTCAATCTTTCAAATGAACAGATGAATGTGCTCAAATAGTTGCTCAACATGGAAATTATGGCATGTAATGATTCAAACCTGGCAGTAGATCATGGAGGTAAGATGAGTTTGTCTCCTTTCTATTTCTGAAAATTGGTAAAGATAATTTCACAACTTATGAGACTTGTGCCATTAACATGCAAATGCGGGTAGCGGATGGATATATGTCAGCTACGCAAGGCCATGGCACAATTTGATTGTCTAACTAAATTTTGAACTATTCCTATTATGCACCTAGATTGAAATATAATTTACCATCATGGTTGGTCAGAGTAAATAATATATGAATGCAAATTAATTGCTCCCCATTGTTGAGGATTCTAGGAATTGCCCTTGGGGAAGATTGTTGGATTATTGAGGAAAAAAATGGTCTATACTATTTTTCATGAGATGCCATGCCTAAGTCTTCATTAGAGTCTTTGACCAAGCTACTTTTGAGCCCATGTCATAGGAATAAGTCTTTGTTATTGGTTGTGTCAAGTTTTGATATCGTGCTACTTAGTAAATGCTTCTTTGGACATATAAACTTCTCTTATTAGAAAATCTTGTATCCACAATTTTTCATTAATAAAGAAAAAGAAAGAGAAAATTTTCATTATTTGTCACTCACAAGGCCAAACATGATGCCCAATTATGTGAGCTTAGTCAATTAAGTCATGTACTCTCCAACCAAGAGACATATGGCAGCTGCTGTAAAACACATCCTATGCTACCTCAAACAATCTGTGGGAAGAAGGTCTTCCTTTTGAAAAATTGAAGGCAGGAGCATTGAGGGTTCTATAGATGCTGATTGAGTAGGTAATCATGGGGACATCAGGTCAACTCCAGATATTGCACAAAAGTTTGGGGGAATCTAGTCACATGGAGAATAAAAAAGCAACCTGTTTTGTCGTAAAGCAGCACTAAAGCTGAGTTCAGAGCCATTACTCATGGTTATCTACAAAGTCATTCCATTGAATGATTAATGAAGGACCTAAAGATTTCTTAGTTAAACAGTAACAGCAAACATAAGTCAAGAATCTAGTTCAGCATATAGACCAAGCATATCAAGATTGGCATGCATTTCATCATGATATTGAAATTTCTGATATCCCTAACCTGACTCAAGTTGCTGATGTTCTCAAGAAGTCATTATTGAAGCCAAAAACCAGGGTTCATTTCAAGCAAGCTAGGAATGTTTGACATTTATTCCCAAGCTTAAGAAGGAATGTTAGAGAATATAGCTTCCAGATATTATCTAATAAGATTGTTAGGATTTAAGATTTTTTCTTACAGTTATATATTACTGCTTTACTTTTTATGGTATACCTGCTAGAACAATAATATCTACCAGAAAGTAGCTATAGCAGATATTGTGGTATAGTTATTTTTCCTTATCTAGAATTCATATGTATTCTGTATTTAAAAGGCATGAAATTATGAAATAACTTAATTTTTTCTGCCAAAGTTTTTTATTATAGAATGACAATGATGTGGAACTACATTCCAATCATCTCAGTGCTTCCCTGGCAATTGAATGTCAGTACTGCACAATAAAATTTGTCATCCACAATGATGTTGGCATTTCAATTATATTCCAAATACAAAGCAGGAGAAAACAGAGAAACTCACTATGAAAGGAACCGGGGCATCAAGAAAATCAAGCATTTTATCTGGCAGAACCTGAAGAAAGGATAGTCACAAACAATGACCCTCCATTAGTTTATTAACAACCTAAAGGATGTTTTCACATAAAAATGGAAGTTGTAACAACAACCAAAACTTTTATTAGTATGAGCATTGGATGATGCAAGCTCCAAAGCCAAGAGAGAGTTTATGTATTTATAATATACAGCTATATCCAAACAATTATAAATACTAGCATGGAAATTCACTAAAAAACTGTTATATTAATAAATATAATAGTCTATATTGTTTCTATAAGCTTAAACTTTTAGATATGATGATTCTAACACTATTTATAACATGGTATTAGAGTAGGAGGTCTTGAGTTCAAATCTTTGCATCATTAGTCAACCCTTGTCTAATAAATCATCCACTTGTTGGGTTTTAGTCAAAGCTTGGCTACAAGTGAGGTGGAGCATTATCCAATAAATATAATAGTTAACGCCATATCTATAAGCTTAAATTTTTAAATAAGATGATTGTGATACTAATCATAATAAAAACTATATCAGCGACTCTATAACTCCTATAGAAGCTCCTACATGCAAGTGGATCGAAAACCGAATTCTGTTTGTTGTTGATGAGCATATTGTCCATGGAAAATAGATTCTGAAGCTGCACTTAAATAAAAGAAGTTAAGGATGACATTCATTTGTCATTTAAATATCAGCAGTGGTCAACTGTTGTGTGTAATCAGGCATTGATCTACTGCTACATGCAAGAAGCAACAAAATGTGCATTAAAGAATCTTACTGGTAGCAACAAACTTTGCCACTCAAATGGACGAATCATAGGAATAACAGATAGCACGGCTGCCGACAAAACCCCCTGCGATATATCTACTTATCAAAGCCACATGAAGGTAGAAAATGTACTTCTAGATATCCAGAACAAGTGGGACCTTCATAGTTCATGAATATAATAGAGCACATAACTTAATATCTTCTCTAGTAAGAAAACACTACTCACAAGGTTTGGGCACACTAAAATAAGTTGTTTCTCCAGCAAAACCCCAGCAACCAATGCCAATATCTGAAAAATAGCAGGAAAAAAATAAGATAATAAATGCGTGGCAAAATCATAACAAACAAAGGTTTCCATCCATTACATTAGAGTTATTTACATCAATTAAAAATTGATGGTGTCATAGATCCACTACTAGATAGTCAATGGATCTTGTAATTAGCAATGCATGAATGTTTTCATCCAAAGATAAGGAGATATGGGATTTCATTCTTTACACATAATTAAAGGCTTGTGATGTTGCCCAAATATACTAAATTAAGGTTAAAACAGCAACCACTAAGCAAGGAGACAAATCTATAATGGAGTATGCAAACTTGTTGCGAAATCTAAAGCACGAACTCAATAATTACCAGGTTTTTGAGATGAGATGTACTCAGGACGCCACCATCTTGCAGAGCTTTATTGAAAAAGACCATTTTTACGATGTTTTGGCTGGATTTTGAATTTAGAGTTCGATCAGTTAAGGATTCAAATCCTTACTAAAGAGGAAACACTCTATCTAAAAGAGACAATTTCATTGGTTAGAGCAAAAGAAAGTAGAGGAGTCTTATACTTAAATTTCAAACCATGGATAGACTAGCCTTAGTAGCTAAAACAACCTAAAGGGAGAAAGGAAAGAGCAATCGACCAAAACACCAACGTAAAGAGAACCAATGGAAGGAGAACAAGGACAATTTATGATGCACCTATTGCAAAAAACTAAGGCACATAAAAGAGAAGTATTGGAAATTGAATGGTAAGCCACCAAGCCAAGGTTGGAGAAACCATGGGGGGCTATAAAGACCTCAAGTACTCATGATCGAGCAGTTTAAAATTGAGGAAAATTCAGTAGTTTGGTGGTTCGATAGTGAAGACATTAAAAAGGTAAAAACCTTATTGGGATCTCTTGAAAAGTCTTTTGGAGCCTTTTTTTTTTTAGCCCTCTCAAATACTATTCCTTTTTTGCATGAATGCCAAAAAAAATCTTTATACCAACTCTTGGATAATGAATTGTAGTGTCGCCAATCACATAACTCCCACGTTTTAACTCTTCCAAACCTATACTCTACATTTAAGTAATAGGAAAATTGCAGTGGTTAATTGATTTTAGTTACTGGTGTAGGATTTGGCGATATATAGATTATGCTTACCATTATCCTTAAAAAGGTCCTTAATGTCCTAAAACTATCACCTAATCTTGTTTCCATTAAAAAACTTACTCATGATCTTAAATGTCATGCTATTTTTTCCCCTTCTTACTATGTTTTTAAGGATCGGGACTCAAGGAAGAGGATTGGACTTGCTAGGGAACAAATTATTTCTATCATCTTGAATCATCTTAGAAAACTAAAAGTAATTTGTCTTTTTCATTTCTCTGTTCAAAAAAGGATGCCATTGCATCCATCTTTTAAACTCTTGAAAGTTATGCTTCCTCGTTTGTTTGAAGGATTAGATATCTTAAGTTTCATTGTGATATTTATGAACTGGCAAAACACTTTTATGTATCTTTTCTTGTTAGTAAGAAAAGTTCCCATCCTTTTTTCATTTGATACATAATGACATATGGAGTCCTTCCACCATACATAATGTTTTTGGGGCTTGGTGGTTTTTATCTTTGATTGATGGCTACATTTAGGTTATAAGGCATTTTGTTATTGTAGGAATGAAATATGTTTTGCATAGTTAATTTTTCCTTGTTTTTGGTAGCATTTATTGTTGTTGGTTGGTAAAATAAATGTTGTTAGGTAACAAGGGTTAGTGTAATAATGTTTGTTATATCAACCGTCTCAGTATTATCTATAAATAAGTCATCCCATGTAGAAACTCTTATGACTTCAAATGTACAATTGTGAATCGATCTTCTTTGTTTTTTCTTCATGGTATTAGAGCCCAGTTGATCCTTATTGACTAGGATTAATCTTGAATGAGTGACACCATTCAAAAAATTAAAGAATTGACATTAGGATCCAAACTTGGATCTTACTTACTTGAAAACTCTTTTAGTAGAACTTAGAATTCTATTCCCTCAATAACTTCTCTTACGATTAATCAAATACTTCAACAAGTATTGAGCCAAATGAAAATAAGTGATGGTAACGATAACAAGCAGCAAAAGGAACAATAACGAAGGTCAAAGACTCTTATCAACTAGAGCATCCTTTTCTTAGTTACAAGTACCATTTTCCATATGAGAAACTCTAAAGAGAGAAAATCCTCTCCCTTCTCTCTAGATTTCCCTTTCCTTTAGATCTCCCTTCCTCTTCTCATCCCTCTAGAAAACCACTTTTTCTAGAGTTTAAATGCCCAAACAAATTCTACCCTACCTTACCCCTTAAATCCTTACCTCTTTTCTTTTCGCTTTAGTCTCATTTAGTAAGTTTTCTCAGGTGTGATTTCCATTCTTGAGTTGTTTTAAGGTGAGTTTTAGGTTTGTTTCCCGTGAGGACTTTTGTTCGTTGGAACAAGAAGGTCTCCTTTGGAATTGCAGCAGCCACTGCTATGGCTTTGAGATCAGTGATTGTGTCTGGTCAAGGTAAGCAAGGAAGCAAAAGAAGAACTTCTTCTTTTGCCTTGGCTAGAAGTCTGCCTAAAGCTAGTAGTGGAGTAGTTTTCGCTGAGAAAGGGAAGAAGTCCAAGGTGGTTCTTAGCACAAATAATAAGGTTATTGAGATGTCTTATCAAGTTTCTGCTGAAAAGGCAGTTAACATGGTAGAAATGGACATATAACGCCTTTTTCCTTTATTAGTCACGAACCAAGCTCCAGGGAAAAAGAATAAGCTAGAGATGTTTCCTTTTTGCATGAAAGTCAAAGCTCCACTAGCTACTTTACTTTAAGAGCTATGGCAAATGTAGTAGAGGAAATAGAAAAGTCCTTTAGCCAAAGCAAAAAGGAGTTTGACAAAAGAGGAAAACTGGAATAAAGCAAACCGTTGTCTTTTGCTCTAGTGGTAAACCAGAATTTCGATCCTTCGATTTCTCTGTTAGTGGATGTGTCCCTAGATTACTATCCTCTCTCTAAGAATAATGACCTTATTTATGTGGAACTCTTCAGTTTCTCAATTTGGAGAAAAAATATAGAGAAACACTATTGTCGGTTACTTCTTCGATCAGGATCTTTCCTTTCTCTTAGTTCAAAAGATTGCTTTGAACTTTTGGAAGGAAGAGGGTCTGGTGGAGGTCTTCACCAATGGGTGCAGTTTTTTCTTCTTCAAGTTTAAAGACGAAGTCTCCCTCTCTAAGATTTTAGGGCAGCCTTGGATGTTTGCGAACTAACTTATCATTTTGGGACATTGGTCTTTGAAGGTTGACTATAATAAAATTACCCCCAAAAGGCTCCTCATTTGGATCAAATTGTAAGGAGTACTAATGAAATTTCTACATAGAGATGGCATTGGTTATGTAGTGAATGCTATAGGTTGCCCCCTTCAAGTGGATTTAGTTACAGCAAGAAATGAACAAATTAGATTTGTGAGGGCTTTTATAGAGATAGAAGTTGATACCAAGCTTTCCTTTTTGTTTGCAGTAAAGAGAGCTAATGGTAAGATTGCTACGGTTGACATGGACTATCAGCATGTCCTACCTCTTTGTTCACATTGTAAGGTGTTTGGACATGTGCCTAACTAGAGTAGTTATGATAAGGCGTGCGATCAAGTGGTTTTAGATAACCCTACAGAGGTTACTAGAGAAAGATTGAGAGAGCCAGTGATATTGAAACAGGGGCAAAGGGAAGAGGGGGCTCTACATTTGTCCAAAGGTATGGTCATAAAGGATGGGGAACGTGGTCAGCCTTAGAAACCAATGACTCCCAACAAGATAAAAGATAAACATGCTGCTATTGAACCCTCATCTTTGGATAGCTCTTCTTTTAGCCATCTAGTGGATGTAGGGGACTGCTTTCACATGGTTCCTTTGAATGTAAGCTCGGATTCCGTTGGGAAGAAGGAGGTGCCTCACAGCGATCCATCTCCTATAGATTCTTTTGAGTCTATAGTCCCTGAAACTCAAGACAACCAAGTGGAGTTGCAACCCAATGCCGATTCCTCATGGATCACAATCAAGAAGAAGAAGACTAAGAAGAAGAGAATAGGAAAGGTCGAAGTTAGCTTTGGTAACTGTTTTGCTTAGTTTGGGCTTGCCCTTATTTCCTGTTTATTATGTTAGCAATGTGGAATATTAGGAGGCTTAACAACCCTCAAAAAGCAAAGGTAGTGAAGTATTTTTGTGAATTGAATAAAATCTCCTTATTGGGTTTGGTAGAGACAAAAGTAAAATCAAATAAAGCTGTAGTAGTGTGGTCAAAAGTTTTTCCGTCTTGGAAAATGGAATGCTATCCAAGCGGTAGGGTTTGGGTTGCTTGGAATCCCCTATTATGGCGAGTAACTGTAACTTCATCTTCTAGGCAATACATCCATTGTCAAGTCCAGCAAGTAAGTAAGGATGTTTTGTTTTGGTTCACCTATGTCTATGGAGCAAATTCAGCTATGGATCGACTGGCCTTGTGGTCAGATTTGTTGCATGTCAATGGGCTTGAGTCAAGCTATGGATCGGCTGGCTTAGAGTTCCTCTCATTTCTATAAGATTAACTCAAGCCCATTGCCACTCTTTAGTGAAAAGATTTGCCTCTAAAATTAACAGTGGGACTGCTAAACATTTGTCTTATGCAAGTCATATCTAACTAATTACAAGTGTTCTCTTCTCTTTACAAGTTTATTGGGCATCTATCTTCATATTCTCGAAGAGAATTCTAAAGGAGCTAAATGCAAAGATGAAGCATTTTCTATGGAACGAATGGGATGAACTTAAGGCTAAAGCTAAGGTTTCTTGGGACGAGATTTGTTTTCCTAAAAAGGAAGGGGGCCTAAGGATTATGGACATCACATTATGGAATAAGGTGGCCTAGTTGAAACACATATGGCACTTTTGTGTCGATTCCAATAGCTTATGGCCGGTTGGGTGAATAGTGAAATCCTTAAAAAAAAGAACTTTTAGGCCATTCCAAATTTTTCCTAAAGCTTCTGGTCATGACACAAGATCCTCCAAGCAAGGAATTGGGCAAGACCTTTATTTGCATGGTACATAGGAGAAGGGAAGAACATCTCTCTATAGTACAATACATGGCACCCTAATAGTCCAATTGCTAATTTGATTGGGGAGAGTTCCATCTATGACATAGGCTGATCTAAGGAGGTAAAGCTGAGTGACATCATCGAGGGAGATTAATGGCAATGGCCAAGAAGGGAACACTAGAATACCATTAGATCGTTGCTATCAACCAATATGGTACCGAAGAGGGGAGTTAAAGACTCTTTTTTGTTTGGTTAACTAAGCTACAAATGGTTTTTATATCAAATCAGCATACAATTACTTAAGATTATGGTAAGCTCTTACTTACCTTTTCACACAATCAATTGAAATCTACTGACCTAATAGATAACCTTGACCTTCCAATCACTATTAGAAAAGGTACAAGATAATGCAATAAATGACCACTTTATCCAATTTCTAACCATGTCTCTCTTAAGCACATGTCACCAACTCACAAAAACTTCATTGTGAGTTTAAACAACATTACCATCCCGAACACTACTTCTAAAGCTCCGTCGAAAAGTGAATGGAAGGATGCTATGAAGGAGGAGATGATTGCTTTAGTAAAAAATAAAACATGGGAGATTGTTGATAAACCAAAGGGGAAAAATATTATTGATTGTTAATGGATTTTTACATTGAAACACAAATTTGATAATCTCTTGAAAGATATAAAGCAAGGTTAGTAGCCAATAGGTATTCTCCAATTCATGGGGTAGATTGTTAGGAACCTTTTCCTCCATTTGTGAAAATGAAAACTATGAGAATTTTAAGATTGCTGATTGCTCACTTCAACTGGTAACTCTTGCAATATGATGCTAAAAATGCTTTTTTTTTCTATGAAGACTTAGGTGAAGAAATCTACATAAATATCCAATTGAGATTTGAAGTTAATATGGGTAACAAGGTGTATAAGTTGAAAAGGGGCCCTTCCAAGGTAGATTATTTGGAGACTTTTCCTCCAATTGTTAAAATGAATACTGTGAGAATTTTATTATCACTGGCTGCTCACTTCAACTGATAACTCTTGCAATATGATATTAAAAAAATTTTTCTCCATGGAGATCCTACTGGGATTTGAAGGTGATATAGGTAATGAAGAAGAATTTTATGATTACTTATTATTTTCCTGTTATATTTATTTTTCTGTCATGTTTTATTTTTTTCTTAGCAGTATAGGTGTTGACTAAGGGAGAATATTAGGGATAGATATCAATTGGTAGAGATATATGTTGATAAGGTTGTATTCCAAAATATTAGGGATACATGCTTTATCCAGTGATGTCCACAGTTTGTATATGTTTTTGACATGGGAGATGAATAAACTTTAATCTTGTTATTTCCTCAAAAATCTTCATGGTATTAGAGCGACAATCGATCTTAAATCGACTAATTTAACACCACCATGAGTGGATCTATGAACTCACTAGGAGTGGCCTCCGCAAGCAAGGTTAGGTTCAACTCCTTGGATGAAACTAACCTGTCAGACTAGCCTCAACCAAGCCCTAAAGCAACGGTCAACAATCTACACTCAATTCATATTACCTAACATAAAATCAATGCGGTGAATTTCCGAGAGTAGTTTCAATCTGTGAAATTAGTGATCTGTGGCAAAGGGAAGTTAAGGTACCTAATTGGGTCAACAACCATGCCAGACAAGAATACTCAAGAGTATGGAGTATGGGAAGCCAAAAACTCCATGGTCATGGCTTAGTTGATTAACTCCATAGATCTAAAAATTGGTAGAATATATTTATTTTGTGAAACAGCCAAGGAAATTTGGGACAATGTACAAGAGATATATTTTGACCTATTGAATGTGTCACAATGTTTTGAACTCAAGTCAAGGATTCGTAAGACTACACAAGGGGAGATGACTGCAACTGAGTATTATAACTCCTTAGTTGAATTATGGCAGGAGATGGTTTTGCTCTATGAAGTTGCATGGAAAAGTATGGAGGATGGCTTAAAGTATAACTCCATGCTTGAAAAAGATAAAGTCTTTGACTTCTTACATGGATTGTACCTAGATTTGGATGAAGTTAGGGGATGGCTGCTAGGGAAACAACCTTTTCCCAGTCTAAGAGAGGTGTTTGCAGAGGTCAGGCCAGAAGAGAGTTGATGGAAAGTGATGTTGATATCTGAACGCCCAGCTCCGAGCTCAGCCTTGGTGACAAATCAGAGAGGAACTGGTGGGACACCTATGAAAGACAAGGTTTGGTGTGATTTCTGCGAGAAACTTAATCACACATGAGTTACCTGTTGGAAATTGCATGGTAAACCTGAGAACTCCAAAGCTAGGAAGCCAGGGGGAGGTCAGGCCTGGAAATATGTTCTTGGCAGAGAGAAGTTAGTCGAGGTAGTTGAGGTGGAAACCAGTTTGACAACATGCCAGAATGTCATCCTCTCTGTTGAACAAATTACTTTGTTGCAAAATATTCTGGGTCAAACCCAGATCAGTTCCAACAATGTCCAAATTGGTGCCGGGGTTTTTGCAGTTGTAGTGGCTCAAAAAGGTAAGTCTTCAAACTCTTTTTGTGAAATAGAAAGGAGTACTTAGGTGTTTGACACCGGAGTGTTAGACCACATGTGCAATTCTTTGGTCTATTTTGAGAAATTAAACTCATGCAATGGTCTCCATAAAGTGTTAGTGGCTGATGGGAAGAGTATTGTGGCTAAAGGAAGAGGTGATGTTACTATTTCTGACTTGAGGATAACAGATGTACTATTTGTACCTGAGTTAAATATAACTTAATCTCAGTGAGTAGATTAACTAAGGATATGAACTGCCAAGTGGTTTTCTCACCCAATGGTTGTATTTTGTAGGACCTAACTTCGGGGATGACGATTGGCAATGTTGAGGAATGCAATGGGCTATACTACCTGTCAAAAATAAAGTCTAGGTCAAATTTGATGCTAACCACTCAATATTTTTTATACCGGGATTTCATTAAACAAGTTCTATATTGGTGTATATTTTAAGAAGCTAACAATTGGTACAAAAAGTTATTGGAAAGAAATTACCCAAAGGAGTTAATGGAATCCTTGGAAATAATATTACCCTAGTTTAAAGAATGTTGGCTAGCATAAGGTGTCGGATTTGACATTTTGTTGAAAGGTTAGCTTTTATACTCTAGAGGACAATTTTGCAATCTACCTTTATTCTTTCTTCCTTTCTCCTAGCAAAATAGCACCTTCATTATGGGCTTTATTTCCTTTCTTTTGTGGTTTCAAGGTAATTTTTCAATAAATTCTAAGTGATCGAGTGATTCCATCCTCACCAAAACTACCAATAATCTAACATCATCTCAGAAAGAAATTTTCAATTAAGGCAGATTATTAAAAGACCTAAAAACATAAGCAGAAACAAGAAAATGTGCTTTTGAGAATTTTACACTTTCAAGGGAGAGAACTCGGCATATAGTTGCAACTGTCCATGTGGAGAGTGCCAATGCCTCCTCTGCAGCCGTTGACTTTGAATTAACCTTTCACCAAAACCACCATCCTTTTTTTAGGGGCATAATGTATGGTAGAATTTATAGTTATGATGAGAAAAGGTACCTGGGTTGAGTCCAGTAAATCTATACCCAGTTTACTTAGACCAAGAGCAGAAACTGGAGGTCGCCTATAAGAAATAACCTGTAGATGTTCAAGAGGCTGGAAAACCAACTCACTTCCCCGTGAGGGAATGGGCAAGGCATGATAACTACAAATTATTTGTAGCAATTCATTCTTATTCTCCTATCAAAAAGATCAGAGAGTAGGAACAAATTAATTATATGTTACAAAGATCACAGACAAAACCATAATATGGGTACTAGTAAACCCACCCTAGCCCATTCCATCATCACATCATCCCCAAAATCCTTTTCACAGGTTGAGAAAAATTCATCAACCTCATCTTCAGATGCCATACTTTTGACTGGACTGCAAAAGAGACATAATATACTTCAGTTATACAGAAAAGATACGTATTGTTTCTTAACTTAAAAAGAGAAGAAGAAGAAGAAGAAGAAGAAGAAGAAGATATGCACTGTTTTTTTGGGTAAGGTCAGAAATTTATATATAAAAAATTAGAACAGTTAGGCTGTACAAGAAATGCTAAGTTTGCTATCGACAACCGTAAACACAAAAGAATGTGGATGTCAAACTTGGAGAGCTTGAATAGTGCAAAAACTATACATCTAAAAATGACAAAATGGTCCTAGCTAAAGCGAGCGCTGTAGATGGATGAGCACCTATGCGTCTAGAGTTCCTTTCTCTCTATATATGATATAGCACAATTGATGGAATCCTCCTCCATTTTTGGACCCCACATCTCTTGAATTTCTCCATCAAAGAAGATAAAGACCTTGAAGCATAAAATAGCTTATGAGATGGAAGGTAACACCTTTGGATTTCTCCCTAAATAGCCTTAGCATTCTGACACGTTAAGAATAAGTGATTATGGTTCTCTTCCTCAATGGAATATAGATGGCAACGATTGTGTGTTATGATACCCCAATGAAGTAATTTGTCTTGGTTTAGAAGCCTTTGCTTGACAACCAGCCATAAAATGAAGGAATGCTGCGGGAGGTTATTCTTGTTCCAAATGATGTCGTGGCATGGGATGGAAGGATGCTTCAGTCTCAAAAGATCGTATGCGGATTTGATGGAGAAATCTTTTGTGGGCTTAGCTAACCAAACAAAGGAGTCCTCAACTCCCCTCTTAGGAACAATACTAATCAGTAATGACTATCTAATGGTATTCTAATGTTCCCCTCTTGGCCATCGCCATTTAGATCTCTCAATAATGTCACACAGCTTTGCCTCCTTAGACCATTCCATATCATAGATGGATCTCTCGCCAATCAACTTAGCAATTGGACTATTAAGGTGCCATAAGTCGTACCATAGAGAGATGTTGTTCCCCTCCCACATGCGCCATCCAAATAGAGGTCTTGCCTAAGACCTTGCTTAGAGAATCTTGCACCATGACTAGGAGCTTAGGGAAGGATTCGGAGTAATCCAAAAGTTCTAACCCTTAAGGATCTCATTATTCACCCATCTCGGCCATAAGCTATTAGGATCCACACATAAGTGCTAAATACGTTCAGTTGGGCCACTTTGTTCCATAACGTGATGTCCATAATGCCTAAGCCCCCTTCCTTCTTAAGGAAACAAATCTCCTCTCAAGAAACTTTGGCTTTCGCTTTTGCTTCATTCGAGCCATTCCATAGAAAATGCTTCATCTTTGTATTTAGCTCCTTTAGGATACTCTTTAGGAGTATGAAAACAGATGACTAGTACACTTGTAGGGAAAAAAGAACACTTCCAACTAACTGAACATGACTTGTATAAGATAAATGCTTAGTAGTCTAACTATTAATTCTAGTGGCAAATCTTTCCGCTAAAGATTAGCGGTGGGCTTGAGATAGTCTTGACAGAATGAGAGGAACTCTGAGATATTTAACCGACAATTGTCCTTTATTAAACCCAAGCAGGGAAGAAATCTGAGACTTTATTGTTGGAATGATGCCATTGGTAAAGAGAAGACTCTTGGATTGACTTGCCCTTAAACCCGAGGGTTGGAAGAAATCCTCCAAACAATGTTTGATTAGTGATAGCGAGGGGATATCCCCTTTTGAAAAGATGAGCAAATCGTTAGCAAAACAAAGATGGATGATCTTCTCTCTCCCACAATGCTAATGATGTTTGAAATCCTTATTGGTATTAAGTCTTTTGAGTAAGCTGGATAAGGTTTCTATAACTAAAACAAATAGGTACGGGGAGATAGGGTCATCTTGTCTTAAACCACAGGAGCTAGCAAAAAAACCTACCAACTCCCCATTTAAACTCAGTGAGAATCTCGAAGACGAAACACATTCTATGATCCAACGTCTAAAAATGGGAGGGAAATTCAATGCCTTGAGAAGACTTTGAAGAAACAACCAATTTACGTGATCATACGCCTTCATGATGTCGATCTTCATAGCACATCTAGTATCGTGTTAGTCCTCGTGATAACCTTGCATAAGCTCTTAGGCGATCAAAATATTATTAGCTATTCTCCTTCCTTTGATAAAAACTGATTGCTCTCTCCTTATAAGCTTAAGCAAGACACTTTAGATGCGATTTGCTAAAATTTTTGAAATGCACTTGTATAGGATATTGTAACAAGCAATCGACTTGAAATCTGCAAAAGTTTCAGAGGTTTTTACCTTAGGGATAAGGGCAAGGTAGGTTGAGTTAATAGATTTTAAGAGTTTCCTAGAGGCAAAAAAATCTTTGATTGCCAAGTTGACTTCCTCCCCAACGATGTGCCATGTCAACTTGAAAAAATTTGTATTATAACCATCCAGGCCTTGGGCTTTATCCTTCGCAAGTGACTATAATGTTTCCTTAATTTCACTGTTGTCCACTAATTTAATGAGGAACCACCAATCCTCCGGTTTGACTTTCATTTCCATAGGAGATAGGATGCTATTTAACCCCGAAGGAGGTGATGGGAGAGGAGATAACAGGCTCTTGAAGAAGGAAATGGCCTCCTCATGTACTTGCTTCTTGTTGGAGATTTTGAAGCCATCGTCTAGCACAACCGAGTGGATGCCATCACGCGAGTGCTTCTATTTCAAGGAACGATGGAAGAAGGTAGAATTTCTATCCCCAAGATTACCTAGATTTCTATCTTAAAAAGGCCTCTTTAGCCACTGCCAAAAAGTAGTAATCTTTGAATTTATGCTTTTCTAACTCCCAATCAGCAAATGAAGGATTGGTCCTATTTGCTAGTTGTGTGCTCTTCGACAAAATAAGGCTAAGGTTAACTTGTTTGGATATGTCTGAGTAGAACCTCTTATTAATGTCTCTCAATTCCTTTTTGAGCAATTGAAGTTTTGACACCACTCTAAACATAGTAGATCCTTTTACCTTTGTGCTCCAAATCCGTTCTACTGTGGGGTGGAAAAGAAAGTCTTCGCTCTAAAAGTCATAGAATTTAAAAGGATTATTTCTTTTCAACGTTTGAAGATGGAGATTAACAACTAGGGGACTGTGGTCCAAGATACTCGGCAGCCCCATCATAACTTCGGACCTCGGGAGCAAGTTCAACCATTCTACATTGACTAGAACTTTATCTAGTCTCCTCATAAGGCAGTTCGTAGTGCATTTGTTGGACCACGTGTAGAGGGGACCATTGGTACAGGTATCTTCAAGTTCTGCCTCAAAGCAAAAATTGTTGAAATGTTCCATCCCTGAGGTTATTACCTTGTTTCCTCCTAGCTTCTTCTTAATGCGATGACACTTGTTAAAATCTCCTCCAAGTAACCATGCTCTTTGGCAAGTAGACTTGATTTGTAGTAGATCCAACCATAAGGCTAGCTGTTCCGTAGCAATGTTTGCACCATAGACACAGGTGAACAAAAAGAAACATCCCCTCCAACTTTTTGGCAATGGCAATGGATGTATTGCATAGAAGATGTAGAGATAGAAACTTGCCAAAATTAGGGATTCTATGCAATCCAAATTCTACCACTTGGGTGGCTTTCTAATTTCCAAGATGGAGAAATTTTAGACTACACAACTGGAGCTTTATTTGATTTTACCTTAGTCTTTACTAAACCAGTCAAAGAAATATTATTCAATTCACAAAAATACTTCACTGCCTTTACTTTTTGGGGGTCGTTAAGGCCCTTAACATTCTACGTAGCTAACATAAAAAACAGGAGAAGCTAAGGAGGGGAAACTAAGGGCAAGCCCGAACTAAGTGAGACTATTGCCAGAGCTATCTCCGACCTTTTCCACTCTTTTTTTCTTGGATTTCTTTTTCTTGATAGTGATCTACGAGGAGTCAGCTTTAGGTTGCTACTCCACTTGAATGTCTTAGGTTTCAGGGACTATAGATTCAATAGAATCTATAGGAGATAATTCACTATGAGGCGTCTCCTTCTCCTCAATGGAATCTAAGTTTACATTTAAAGGGATCATGTGTGATTACTCCCTTGCATCCACTGGACTATCTGTTGAAGAGCTAGTCGCAGATGAGATGTCTATAGTAGCATGCTTATCTTTTTTCATATTAGGAGTCATTGCTTTCTGAGCTTGAATACATTCCCCCTCCTTGATGACAATGCCTTTAGACAAGAGCGGGGCCCCTTCCTCCTTTTGCCCCTACTTCGAAGTCACTATCTCTTTTAACCTTCCAGTACTAACTACGGTAGGGTTATTCGCCACCATTTGATCGCACGCCTTGTTACAATTGTTTTGGTTGAAATCATGTCTAAACACCTTACAATGTAGACAATGAGGTGGAACATGTTGATATTCCACGTCGACCATGGCTAACTTACCATTAGCTCTTTTCACCGCACAAGAAAATGGAAGATTTGCATCAGCTTCAATCTTTATAGATGCCCTCACGAACCTAATTTGTTCGTTCCTCGCTGTGACTAGGTCAACTTGAAGGGGGCGACCTATGGCACTTGCCACATACCCAATTCCATCTCTATATGGAAACTCCATCAGGACTCCCCATAGTATGATCCAAATAGGTAACCTCTTAAGGGTAACTTTATTGTAGTCGGCTTTTAATGACCATCTTTTCAGGATGATAGGTTGGTTTGCGAACATCCAAGGTTGCCCTAAAATCCTAGAGAGGGACCTATTGTCTTTGAATTTGAAGAAAAAACAACACCCATTGGCAAGAACCTCTACTAGTCCTTCTTCCTTCTACGATTTCCATGCAATTTTTTGGACAGAGAGAAAAGAAAGTCCCCTACCGAGAAAGTACTTGACAATGGTATTTCTCTAAATTTTTTCTCCAAATTGAGAAACCAAGAGCGGGGGTTTTACATAAATGAGGTCACCGCTCTTGGATGGAGGATAATAATCTAAGGAGACATCCACTAAAGGGGATTCCAAATGTTTGGGTTTTTGATTTACCACTTGAGTAAAAGATAGTGGTTTTGTCAAAGCTGGTTTTCCATTCTTGTCAGTCTCTTTTTTGCTTTGACTGAGGGACTTTTCTATCACCTTTGCTACAGTTATCATAGCTCTTAAAGTAGAGTTGCTAGTGGAAATTTGACTTTCGTGCAAATAGGAAACTTCTCCAGCTTGCTTTTTTTCCTTAGGGCTTGGTCCTTGGCCTAATGGGGAAAAAAGCTCATTTTGTCCCGTAGATGAGGGCATGACTTTTCCTGCTTTGTCAACAGCTTTATTAGGAGAAACATGACAAAGCTCCTCTAACCTTGTGTTATCTATACAAGAAACCACCTTGGTTTTATACCCCTTCTCAGCAGACACTACTCTAATACCAGCTCTAGGCTGACTTCCAGCTGAAGCTAGAGAAGAAGACTTCTTCTTCTTATGCTTCCCTTACTTACCTTGACCGGCCACCACCGCTTGTCTAAAGACCATGGTAGTGGCTATAACAGCTCCAAAAGAGACTTTGTTCCAACAAATAAAGGTCCTTATGAAGGAAACTAACAAGCACTTCTAGCAACATGGAAAACGTAAACAACTTGAAAGAACAACTAAAGAAACTAAAATGCCAGAGAGGATATAGGAAAAGAAAGCAATGGGGGTGGGTTTGTGTATAGATTTTAGCTCTAGAAGAAGTGGTCTTCTAGAGGGGTTAGGAAGACGGAGGAAAAGAAGAAAACTTAGGAAGGGGAAACTAGAGAGATGGGAGAGAATTTTCTCTCTCTAAAAACATTCTAACTCAGCCAGAATGTAAAGTAAGATATACACTGTTGTTGCAAAAGAAAAATAAAGAAAAGATGTATCGATCTACTATACAAGCAGAAGATCTACATTCAGCAATAACATGAGAGATTTTGCCATTGGATAGCAATTTGTTTATGCAGCATGACTGAAGCAAAAGATTAGACCAACTTTTAAAGCTTACACTTAATGTACTTACCTTAAAAGAGATTCAGAACTTTCTAGCCGATCCATAGTGTGACTCCTTAAGAGTGATCGAACTTCTGGAGAAGCATGATTGTTTTCAGAAAATGGGGACATTCTTTCAAAACAGTCTGAACGACTTTCTGAGGTTTCTGAAGTATAATCATCTATAGGTTGCATAGTCCTTCCCACATCCTTGTCTGTCTCTCTTGTGTGACTTAAATCTGATGTCTCACTAGCAGCAATACTTTTAGGGGATAGAGGTTCCCAGAATTTCATTGAGGGAGATGGGATCTCATCTTCTTGTACAAGTCCAGCAGCAGCAGCAGTAAGTGCAACTGCAGCATTAACAGGTATTGCAGCTGCCATCCATTCAGTACTACACTCACTATCAACAGATCCAGTGTTCTCACTCATTTCATCATGTTGGTACTGTACAGGAGGGATATAACTGGCAAGCGTCATTTCATTAACAAACTGTGTGATTCTATTCAGACGCTCCTGTGCAATAATACTGCATCCAAGGAATGTCCTTAGAACCTTTCTCCCTTTAGATATTGTATATATAGAATGTTCCAGAAGACTTACCCGTTCAACACCTCATAGTGCAACTCAAAAAAGGGAACTTTAGTTAATACACAGTAACAACGAGGTGCTGAAACAAGAAAACGACATCCTCCAGATGATAGTGCAAGAGGTGATGAGATGCCTAAAATACCAGGTGGTCTCTGAACAATTTCTGGTACATGTAAACAAATTCCATAGAGAGTAGAATTATCTGCTGTCTGCAATAATACTGTCCTTATTTTAGTGAAGTTAGAAAACTGAGGCAAAAATAAAGAATAGTTTTAAATAAAATACAAATGTTAGAAGTCTTTTGTTTTAAGATGATATTTCTCATCATAGTGAAGCCCTTTTCAACATCATGCATCCTGTGAAATCCATAATCTAGATCAACAGGCTATATGTATTGTCATAATGATACTTGAAATATCTACAGAAAGTGATAATTAGCAATTGATCGAATAAATAATGCTGAATTTAGTAATAATGCACTCTGAACATGGGGAATATAGGTAATTTTTGAATAAATTGCATGGGCTGCAATTTATATTCAGTCTCTTTAGTATCCTCTTCAATGGAAAGAAGCATAATTTTCCCTGTTGTGGGCATATGACAGATTGCTTGTTAACATAATGACATTTTGATACTATCTAGAAATATCCCATGTTGGATTTTTAAATAATTATTTGCAATAAAAGATGCATATATAAGCAACAAACTTTTCTCAAAGGAATAGGCAAAAGAAATGTGCACCTTAAGTGAGAAAACAAATGATAAATTATCTCTTCCCAAATGTTCCTGTCACAGACGAGTGAAAGGGAAATGTTATTCTTTATAAGAAGAAAACAGCATATGTGAAGATAATTCCACATATTATATCAGAAAAAAAAAAAGGGGAAAGAGACAGAGACAAAGTATAGTCACCACTTGTAATTAAGCCAGTAGTGCCTACTACTTATCTAAATGTTCAAGATTAGCTCAATCCTAACTGAATTCAAGTAATCAAGTTGATTTGAGTCAACTCAGTCCAAGTTAAAATCCCCCACAACTGTTGTATCTGATTTAAATGTCATGCTTTGGTATCATCATTTAGGTCATCCAAAATTTTCTTATTTGCATTATTTTGATCCACATTTATTTGTCAATAATAAATAGGAATCTTTTCAATGTGAATATTACACTAGCTAAACTTTGTAAGAAGACTTATCTATGCATTCCTACAAGTCCTCTTTACCTTTTTATATTCATTCATAGTGATATATGTGGGTCCTGCTCATGTTCACAGTTATCTAGGGTCATTACCTTTATTGATGACTACACACGTGTTTATTGAGAATGTCTTTTAATCATCACTTCACGTTCTTCATTTAGATAATGGGAAAGTGTACTTTTTAAAAGGTCTTTTAATGTACCTAATAGATAACGGTATTTTCCATCAATGTTCATCTGCTTCTGCACCACAACAAAAGGGAGTATTAGGCAGAAAGAATTGTCATATCTTAGGGATGGCTTGGCCATTAATGTTGTCAAGTTCTGTTCCTTATTCCTTTTAGGGGAAAGTTGTCTTAACTGCAGCTTATTTTATTACTTATTTTCAATCTAAAACACTTGACTTTCACACTAGTATGATTTACGATCTGTTTGTTGAAACAATATCCTCATATTGTCATTGTTGGATAGTATAAGTTGCAGTTGGTCTGGAAATTATGAATTACTGACATTGTTTCTTTTTTTTTTTTTTTTTCTGGTTGCTTGTGCAATTATCTTTTCCACGTGTGGGTGGATTAAGTGGTTAGTTCAGTGGGTTAGATTCATACGTTTGTGGATAAGTTTTGGTTTGGTAGTAGATCTAAGCTTATCCTACCAGTAAATTACATTATCCTGGGATTACTTGTGTATGTATTCAGATATGAAGGAATAAAATCATTAAGCTACTGAATCATTTTTTCCACATGGTATTAGAGCCATAACCTAAACAAATTACTCCAAGTTAGGGATGGCTGACAGTTCCTTAGGGGAAACGAAAATCCCTGATTCAAAGTTTAGATTTGGCATATTCCATGGAGAAGAATCGGATATTGTGACGAACCCGAATTCAAGTCAGCCCAAGATGGCTGTTGTGTTGGGCAAAACTTCACTTGTGATAACTCAACACAAGTTGAATGGCAAAGATTTCCATGAGTGGTATCAATCCGTCAAGTTGGTAATCCATGGAAGGGGTAAAGCTGGATATCTAATGGGGACATGCCAAGCCCCGAACCAAAATTTACCAGAGTATAGTGTTTGGGAGATCGAAAATGCAATGGTGATGGCTTGGTTAATCAACTCGATGGAACCAAAGATAGGAAGACTCTATTTGTTTTGCAATACAGCAAAAGACATCTAGGATATAGTACAAGAGATGTACTTTGACATGGAAAACACATCACAATACTTTAAGCTTAGTTGAAATTGAGGCTCACGACCCAAGGAAATTCGAGAGTGACAGAATACTACAACTCCCTGATGGAATTGTGGCAGGAGCTTGATTTGTTTTATGACTTACAATTGGTTATGCACAGAAGATAGTGCAAAATTTGTAAAATTGCAAGAAAGGGACTGAGTATTTGATTTTTAACAAAGGCTAAATCCAGATTTGGATAAAGTCAGAGGGTGTTTTCTAGGGCAGAAGCTGCTTCCTAATTTGAAGGAAGCCTTTGCCGAAGTAAGAGGAGAGGAAATGAGGTGACACATGATGACAACAACACCACCATCTGATCAAAATCAATCAAACTCAGCCTTAACAGTTTGAAAGGAGACCATGTGTGACAAGGCATAGTGTGACTTCTGCAAGAAACTGTACCAAATGAGGCAGACTTGTTGGAAGCTTCATGGGGAGCCAGTAAAGTCTAAGAAACTGAAGGGAACTCCAAGAGTGGCTCAAGTTGCTGAAACATCTAATACAGAAGAACAGGAGACCAGGTTGAGCTTTACTCCTAGTCAGATGGTCTTACTTGAGAGACTCCTAGAGAACGCTCGGATGAGTGAGGACAAAGGAGAAGCAGAGGGAATAGCTTCTCTGGCTACTACAACCCAAAAAGCTATTGATCTATCAACCTTAAAAAAGGGGATAAAGAGCAAATGGGTGATTGATACTGGTGCAACAAGCCATGTGTAACTCATTGCACTGGTTTAAAAGTTTTTCTCCTTGTACTCATAAAGTACAAGAAGCAAATGGGCAGAGTGTTTCCTCAAAAGGAATGGGTGTGGTCCAAATTGGTGATTAATATTTAAGAGATATCTTATTTATGCCTGAGTTAAAATGCACCTAATTGTCTATTAGCAAGCTAACCAGGGATATGACGTGTGAAGTGATATTCACATCTTCTTGTATTTTTTAGGACCACTCTTTGAAGATGATGACTGGCAGTGCTGAAGAAGCAGGTCTTTATTATTTGGAGAGTCATGTTAAGTCTAGGTCTTTAGTATCTACTAGAAATAAAGATGAAATTTTGTTTTAGCACCCATGCCTTGGCCACCGAAATTTTCATTATGCGTCACATTTATATCCAAAGTTAGTTTTGAATAAAGATGTCAATGATCTTAAATGCAAGCATCGCATTGTTGCTAAATTTTCGAGAAAACCCTATCCTTCCCTACCTTATAAAGCATCTAAACCTTTTTACTTGATTCATGGTGATATTTCAGGACTGTCGAGGTTCAGTGCTTTATTTGCATACTAATGGTTTATAACCTTTATAGATGACCATTTTAGAATGTGTTGGGTGTTTTTGTTAAAGGAGAAATTGGAAGCTTACACTGTATTTACAAACTTTCACAAATTTCTGTTGAATATGTTCCAAACCCATATACACATTTTGAGAATTGATAATGGGAGAGAATACTTCTTTAAAGACTTTGAAAATTACCTCAGTTATGTGCTTGACTCTACAACAAAATGGAGTATCTGAAAGAAAGAATAGGCGCCTAATTGAAACTGTCTGATCCTTGATGATAACAAGCTTAGTTCCTCATCATTTTTAGGGAGATGCTGTACAACCTCAGCTTATCTAATTAATCGACTCCCATAAAAAATCCTGGACTATGAAACACCACTGAGTGTATTCCTCAAGTTTTTTCCAAACACATACCTATTCCACACATTACCCCCAAAGATCTTTAGATGTACTGCGTATGCTTCTGATCACTCAACAAATGCAAACCGGAAGGAAAAGCTCTTAAGTTTATTGGGTGTTCACTTGTAAAGAAAGGATATAAATGTTATTAGCTACCTTTGCAGCGAGTAATAGTCACCTAGGATGTTGTGTTTCTTGAGCACATCCCTTATTACAGCTCGAATAATCAGCAAATCATTGCTGATAAACTTGACAAAAACATGTGTTTGCCACTTTCTCTAGATACATATGACATCACACTTCAGCCAAAAGTGAGTGATTTGAGAGATGAACTAAACACCAGCAATTCCCTTGAACCTGTTGTATCAAGGGAGGGTAGTAGTATAAGACCTGAGACTTTGTGTGTCTACTCCAGACAGCTTAAGCACACTCAAAATCTGCCAGCATTTGATCCTGAAGGTGAGTCCAAGACTAATGAAATGTTGCTGCAGCAAGTAACAGATCAGGTTTCTGATGAAACACTAATGCTTGGAGGGACAAAACAGGTTGGTTATGGGTTATGTGATCAGAAAGTGACAGAAGACAGTGAAGACTTGGAAATGCCAATTGCTCTATGTAAAGGGAAGAGAAGCTGTGCCAGGTGTCCTATTGCAAATCAAGTGTCATATAAAGCTATTTCACCTGCTTTTAAACTGTTTTTAACATGCCTGGATGAGGAAAAGATGCCAAGGAATATAGGTGAGGCATTATCTCAAAAGAAGTGGTAGGAAGCTGTCTTAGAAGGGAAGAGAGCTTTACATCAAAATGGAACTTAGGAAATGTGTGATTTGCCAAAGGGAAAGAAAACAGTTGGCAGTAAGTGGGTACTTAGCAACAAGTACAAATCTGATGAGAGTGTAGAATGATACAAAGTCTGGCTTGTTGCTCAGGAATATGCTTAAACGTATGGCTTGGATTATGAGGAGACTTTTGCACCAGTGGCTAAACTGAATTCAATTAGAATTTTGTCATTAGCAACTAATTTAGAATGGCCTCTACATCAATTAGATGTCAAAAATGCATTCCTCAATTAGGAACTTGAAGAAGAGATACAAGAGAATTCCGCCTAGTTTTGAAACAAAGGAAACAAGAGGAAAAGTTTGTAGATTGAAGAAGTTACCATATGGTCTAAAACAATTGCCCAAAGTATGGTTCAAGAAGTTTAGTGAAGCTCTTAAGGTATTTGGATATCATCAGAGTGCCACGAACATACCCTCTTTATTAAATTTAGAGAGGGAGGTAAGAAATCTATGTTAATTGTGTATGTTGATGGTATCATTGTCATAGGTGATGATGAGTGTGAGATAATGCATTTAAAATGGAAGATCAAAGAGAAATTTGATACTAAAGAGTTGGGAGATCTCAAATACTTTCTAGGTATGGAAGTTGCTAGAATAAGGAAGCGCATCTTTATTAGTTAGTGTAAGTACATTCTTGACTTGCTTGAGGAAACAAGGAAGCTGGGGTACAAGTCGAAAGACATTCCCTTATAGCGAAATTGGAAGAATTGGTCTCCAATAAATAATTCTCTGGTTGATAAAGAACAATACTAGAGACTTGTAGGACAGTTGATCTGTTTATCTTTGTCAAGGTTAGGTCTAGCGTTTGCTATTAGTATGGTGAGTTAGTTCATGCACTCACCAACAAAGCATTGTGAAAAGACTATTCATCATATCTTATGGTATCTTAAAGGTATACCTAGAGAGGGAATTTTTATCTGAAAGATAAATTGTAGAGATCTCGTGGCACTTGTTGATGTTGATTGGGGTAGAGACAAAATTGATTCAAAGTCTACCGCTGGCTTTTGCTCTAAAGTTTGGGGTAATTTGGTGACTTGGTAGAGTAAAAAGCAACCTGTTGTTGTAAGGAGTAATGTTAAAGCAAGGGGTGTGTGAAATTATTTGGTTGCAAAGTTTGTTGACAAATTTAAGAGTTACTTGGACTTTGTTATAGAATAGGAATAAACGTTTAAATAATATTGTATTTACTGGATAGTATAATTAATGTAGTGTTAGGTAAGGGTTAGTAAGAAAACACTATCTATATATCACTCATTGTGTGTACAGAAAATAGATTAATATACACTTATATTATATTTTCTACATGGTATCAGAGCTATAATTTTGTGGGTTTTGAGGAATCATCTGTAGTAATTCTAGCTTTTGTCGAAAATTCCAATAAATCTAGATCCATTTTTCAACTTCATTCTTTATCGACACAGCCCATATAGGAGGAAGCATCATCCAACAATTGGTGGATCTGGAAAGTTTGGCGGCCAAACGTGCAGTGCATAAGCTACATGAGCTGCCACAAGTCTCGTACCTTGTTTCATATGCCAGTGTATGGGACAACAGAAATCCTTCCAACCGGCATCAATTGTCTTGTTTGGTTCTACATGACGCGTTTGTGTGGTTGTTTTTGTTGTTATCTCTCAAGATGTGTGACTTTTGTGAAAACAGAGATTGTTTGGTCCCTTTAGGTCTTATGGCTCCTTTGTGTAGATTGAGATTGAGGCTTCTAATCTTATAGCAAGGTTAGACGTTTGCTAACCGCTTCTTCTCAATGTTGCATTTCTTTGTGGTCTTGTTCTTTGATATGTAAGTATTTGCTTGAGGTTCTGGTGTTGGTTTAATTTTTGTTCTGAAATTTGGAGCCAGTTTTAAGATTTTTTAGTTGTGAGAGTTTGAGTATCCATGGGAAAAGAATAGAAAATTATTGTATTTGCAAAAGAATTTGTTAAATTCCTTAAATATCGGGAAGCTTTGAAGAATTTAGCTCACCCTATTACTGCAATTGATAGGTTAGGTAATCCGAATAAGTGTGTTGTTTCCTCCTCTTTGCAATGGGTCATTGACTTAAGTGTTACTGATCATATGACAGGTAATCCTAATTTTTTCACAACTTATAACTTACATGCTTCTTCTTCCTTAGTGATTTTAGCAGATGGTTTCACATAATTTATTTTGGGGTCCAGCATTGTTTATCTTGCTTCATCACTTTTTTTTATCATCAATCTTAAGTTTACTTGGTTTTCCTTTTAATCTAATATCTATTAGCAAAATTACTCATTCTCTAAATTGTCATGTATTTTCCTTTCATGATTATTTTCTGTTTCAAGATCTCATGACGAAGAAGATTATTGGTAAAGGATATGTTTTAGGAGGTCTTTATGTGCTGGATACTCAAGTTAGTATGCCCAAGTCCTTTGTCAGCTTATGTACTTTAATTCCTTTTGAAGCTCATTGTCAATTGGGACATCCATCTTTCTCTGCTTTAAAAAATTGTGTCCTTACTTTCAGAATGTACTATCTCTAGAATGTGAATCATGTCAGTTTACAAAACACCATCGTCAGTCTTATGCTCCTTGTGTCGATAAAAGAGCGAGTGCTCCTTTTGAGTTAATGCATCCTAATTTTTGGGGTTCTTATCTAATTACGTCTAAAACTAGATTTCGTTATTTTGTTATGTTTGTTGACGATTTTTCTAGAATGACTTGGCTTTATTTGATGAAAAATCGTTCTAAGTTGTTTCTTACTTTACTGCCTTTTATGTTGAAATTCAAACACTTGTGCAAATTTTGAGAAGTGACAATGCTAAAGAATATTTATTTGAGGTCATCGTCTCATAAAGGTGTAGTTGAAATCAAAAATAGATATCTTCTTGAGACAATTGGGGCACTATTATTTCGAACACATGTTCTTAAACACTTTTGGGTAGAAGCTGTTTCAACAGCTTGTTTTCTCATTAACCGTATGCCATCGTAGTTCTTTAAGGTAGGGTTTCTTATAGCATACTTTTTCGCACAAATCCTATCTTTTCTATTTAACATTGCATTTTGGTAGCACATGCTTTGCTTGAGATGTTTGTTCAAATGTCACTAAATTAGATCCTAAATTTGTAAACTGCGTTTTCTTGGGATATTCTTGGCTACAAAAAGGGTATTTGTGTTATTGTTTTGATCTTAACAAATATACTGTGTCTATTGATGTCACTTTTATGGAGCATTGTCCTTCTTTTCCTTCTTTTGAATCCCCTGAGTAAGGGAGAGAGTTATGATTTATTGGTTTATTACATTATCTATTGATCACCTAATGTTGTATCTATAACAACACCATCACCCCCAGATCACTTCCATTACCACCACCACCACCACTTCCTCCACCAATTCACCATGTGTATACCAGACGTTAGAATCTTCCCATGACATGTCCTGCACTAACTTCTTCTTCAACATTAGATCCACCTGGTAATTATCTTGACTTACCAATTGCACTTTGCAGAGGTAAACAATAGTGTACTTATCTTATTTCATTATTTGTGTCATATGATCAATTATCAACTTCTTCATGTTTTTTTGTTGCCTCCCTTGATACCATATCCATTCCTGAAACTCTTTATGAGGCCTTATCTCATCTTGACTAGCATGCAACAATGATAGAGGAGATGAATGCTTTAAATGCTAATGGTACTTGATAATTGGTAAGTTTATCTACAGGAAAAAAGGCTATCGGATGTAAATGAATATATGCCATTAAAGTTAATCTCAATGGATTTGTAGCTCAACTTAAAGCCCATCTCGTTGCTAAAGGCTATACTAAAACCTATAGTGTAGATTTTTTGATACTTTCTTACCTGTTACTAAATTGACATTTGTTCGTTTGTTTTTATCAATGGCAGTTACTAAAAACTAGCCATTGCATCAATTAGATATAAAGAATGAATTCTTACATGGTGATCTATAGGAGGAAGTCAACCACTTGGGTTTGTTGCTTAAGGGGAGAATGGGAAAGTTGTTATCTTTAGAAATTATTATATGGTTTGAAGTAGAGTCCTCGACCTTGGTTTAGCAAGTTTAGTCATGCGATTGAAAGGTTTGGTATGACTAAGAGTAAGTTTGATCACTAGGTGTTTTATAAACTTTTTTCGTCTGGTATTATCCTTCTTATTGTGTATGTAGATAATATCATTATTACTGGAAGTGATCATATAGGAATATCTTCTTTGAAAACTTTTCTCCAAAGCCAATTCCATATAAAGGATTTGGGGCCTTTGAAATATTTTTTGGGAGTTGAAGTTGAAGTGATGAGGAGTGAGAAAGGTATTATCTTACCTCAAAGGAAGTATGTACTCGATTTGCTAAAAGAGATGGGGAAGCTAGGTGCAAAATCGTGTAATACTCCATTGCCACCTAACATACAACTCACCAAAGATGGAGATTTATTTGATGATCTTGAAAGATATAGGAGGTTGGTGGGAAAGTTGAACTATATGACAGTAACTCATTCTGATATTTCATATTTTGTTAGTGTTATAAGTCAAATTAATGTCTTCTCCAATTATTCATCACTATGCTGCATTAAAATATATCTTATGTTATTTGAAGGGTGCTCTCAGACGAGATATATTGTATAAGAATTATGATCACTTTTGTATAAAATGTTTTTTAGACATAGATTGGGCTGAATTTAAGATTGATCGGAAATCAATAATGGGTTTATGTGTTTTCTTTAGAGGAAATTTGGTTTCATGAAAGAGCAAGAAATAAGATGTTGTATCGAGATCTAGTGCAAAGTTAGAGTATAGAGCTATAGCTTAGTCTATATGTAAAGTGTAATAGATATATTAGTTATTGACTAAGATTGGGTTAAAAGTTTCAATACTAGTAAAATTGTGGTGTGATAACCAAATTGCTTTTCATATTGCATCAAACCTTGTGTTTTGTGAACGAACTAAACACATTGAGATTGATTGCTATTTTACTCAAGAGAAGATGCAACACAATTTGATCTCTACAAGATATGTAAAGATTAGGGAATAACTAAAAGATCTCTTTACAAAGACTCTAAATAGAACCCAAGTTGATTACCTTTGTTGCAAGCTGGGTATTATTAATATCTATACTCCAGCTTGAAGGGGAGTGCTATAGAATAGGAATAAGCATTTAAATAATATTGTATTTACTATAGTGTTAGGTAGGGGTTGATAGGAACATATTATCTATATATATCACTCATTGTATGTATAAAAAATAGATTAATGTACACTTATATTTTATTTTCGATAGACTACAAATACTTTATATTGTGATAGTAAATTTGTAATCGAAGTTGTGAGGAATCCAATACAACATGAAAGGATGAAACATGTGAGGATAGACAGAAATTTTATTAAGGCATAAATTGAGGATGAAGGCATCAAACTGGAATATGTACCCACCAAATGCCAGGAAGCTAATGTGATGACCAAGTCTCTTGCAAGACCACTATTGCAGGAGTTATTATGCAAGCTAAGAATTATTGATATCTATTGCTTTGCTTGAGGGAGGGGGGGGTAGGTATAAGTTGTAGTTGGTCTAGAAATTATGAATTACTGGTTTTTTTTTGTCAACCTTTTTTCTTCCCTCTAGTTGCTTGTATAATTATCTTATCCATGTGTGGGTGGATTAAGTGGTTAGTTCAATGGGTTAGATTCATATTTGTAAGGATAAGTTTTGGTTAGGTTAGTAGATCTAAGCTTATCCTACCAGCAAGTTACGTCATCCTAGGATTACTCTTGTGTATATATTCAAATATGAAGGAATAAAATCATTAAGCTTCTGAATCATTTTTTCCTACAGTCATATTTGTCTTCTTGATGCTTTGCCTCTAGAAGTGTTTGAGTGCACTATTTGTGCTGTAAGCTGGATGCCAAGGTTCTAAAATGTGTTTTAGTTAGCTCTTCTATAAGTTGAAGATGGTACAAATGCTATCACCCATCATCTCAAAAATTCTGTCTCTTATGATGTTCACTTTCTTGAGATTAATATATTATGTTGAAACTCTCTCCACAAAAATATCAAGATGCTACAAGTCCTAGTGAGAGTCTTAGTCTCACTTCATCATAGCTAATACTGTTGCCTCTAACTTCTTCATCATCATTAGTGTCGTCCCCATTACACATGTCATCTCTGTCATACACCAATCAAACTCCTACCTCTTTAGATTCTGATTCATCCTTTGAGCCTAGCTCTACTCAATAACAAAATTTTCCCTACTCTGACTCTTGTGCTAATTTGGATTCATTCAATTGAGTATTAGAGCATTGATAAACTTGTAGCAAGAATTAATCATTGGACAAGCAAAGCACTCCCTTATGTAGGTTGCATCCAATTGTTCAAGAGCATTTTACTCCCTACAATTGTATTGGTCTTCTATTTTTCTTCTCAACATACATCCTTACTTTACTTAATTCGAAGCTAAAACGATTGTTATGGAATGGTCATGATGAGAACAAGGTGAAGGAAAAAATTAGGTGTAAAGAATGTATGTAAATTTAAGAGTTAGGGTGATACAAGATCAATCTGTATTATTGATCATGCTACATCACTTCAACAATTGCATCAAGATCTTCTGCTCTATCTTTTACGCTAACTCCTTTTTTAAGAGGATTCATCTCTAATCTCGTAGTCTTTACACCATTTAAGCTCAAGGGTATTAGTGCTATCCTTTTTCCACCTTTCTTGAAATAGTAGATATTATGACAATCATCATAAATAGCCTCATTTCACATGCCCAACGAGTTTCCAAGCAAAACACAAGACCAAGTAATAGCAACTACATCATACATGAGCTCATCAAAACAATTGCCTAGAATCAAAATTGGCACCTTTACTTACTTGGTAATATAAAATAATTCCTTGCTATCTACCCATCGAGTATAATATGGTTGTGGATGTACATAGTTTGTAATTTCAATTTGTCAACCATAGCCTTAACTGCAATGTTAAGACAAATCCCATGATTGATGATGGTAGCACAAATTGAGTTATTCACAAGGCATTTAATATGAAATAAATTCTCAACTCACTTATCTCCAATGGACGATGTTGTAGATAAAGTGAACTACAACCCCTTAGGCTTCAACAAACTCCCCTTCTCATGTGCTACAAGAACCCATATCAAAACTTGTGATAACTTTTTCTTTTCCTTAAATCATAAACCCTAATCTCCTAAAACACAAAAATTTAACAAATAGTGAAATCATAACTTACCCAATTAAAGCACACAAACGGCAACTCCAATACCAAGATGATGCGGGACGCGACTGATTTTATATGATCTTTGTCTAAAGAATGTCTCTCAAGTAGTTTGCTTGGTAAAGGGTTAAATTTTTATGTGTTTTCAATAAAAGAAAGTTGAAGGATATAAATAATCTCTCAAAGATATTATGTACTAAGAGATATTGAACTAGTGCTTTATCTAGTCAATACTACGTACAAATAGATTAAATACAATGTTGAATTGATAATAACTAGATAGAGAAAGAACTCTCAAAATGTCAATTTGCCAAAAGATCCAATAGCAATGTTTACATCAACTATTTATAGTCTAGGATAAACCAAAGGACAAAACTATAATTAAAGAAATTCATAAAACAATTAAAACCCTAAGAAATAACACAAAATAGCTCATCATGTATTGTGGCCATATATCTCTTGGCAATCAATCTCCAAGTATATGGTTGGCTACATGGGTGTGTAGCCTCTCCATTAACTCTCAGCTTGCTCTTGTCTCCCTTGCTAAGTGCACAATTAGAAGTTCACAGGCATGTACTAAACTTTATACCCTTCTAATCATCCGTTTCCTTTGTAAAACAACTCGAATCACCTCTTAAGTCAATCACAGTGTAACCTCTTAAGCTCTTCAAATGAGCTTAACTTTCAACAAGCTCTTGTTCATCCTCCATTGGCTTATTTCCCAAAATTCGAACCACTAAGTTTTGAAGTCTTTTCATCCTCGTTTGAGTAATTGGTCCAAGAGGAAGTTAATTCCCAACAAAGGGTAGGCTAGGTATATTAGATTTGAACTTATGGAACAAATTAGTTGAGCCTAAGCACAAATGGGCTAAGAGAATCTTTATGGCCTAGCTGGACGTGAGCAGAATTTTTGAAGGGTGAAACATCTAGCAAATTAAAATCTGGAATGATGCCTCTTAGGGCATCTTGCAATCCAAGCATCTTGTCCTACAAATTATGAAATGGCAAAGTGGGAAAGGGAGCCTAATATCACTTTAGCATGATCCTTTGCATTTTAAGGGACCTTTGGTAGGTTAGCTTGGGGAGAGAACCACTTTAGAAGTCAGCTGACCAAAGGGAACTCTTCTTTGCTCCTTTATGAGTAGAAGAGATTGGGTTTGATTGAAGGGGGAGCTCTGGAGATGCATTAGTTGCAGCTTGCACCAAGCTAGACTATGGAGAGATGTGTCATCCAAGGAGTCGTCTTTTAGAAATGCATATCACCTTGCTAGAGAAGGAAATACAGCAGTTCCTTGGGGCCCTACAGTCTTGAACTAGACATCCATCCATCAACATGCATTTATTCACTGGCTCACTGCTCAACAGCATCTCCACACTATGGACAAGCTAGAATAATGGAGGCTGAGAACAACAAATTGCTGTTTCTTGTGCAGCAGGGAACTTGAGAATCACAATCATCTCTTCATGAATTGTGACTTATAAAAGTGTGGGGAAGACTGGGGAGGTTTGTACACTGGCCTTTATGGGCTCCATCAACATTGGACTCCATATCAGACCTTTCAACCTTGTCTAGAAGAAGTTGGAGAGCTTGACACAAGAAGATTGTTGTTGCATTGTTACCGTTTATGGAAGGAAAGGAACACCAAATTTAGTCCTTACCCAGCACTATACATTCTTATATTTTGTGATCTTCATGCATATCATTCTTTTAAGAAGCAATTTTAGGCTCTTTGATGGCCATTTATTCAGCCTAGGCATCCTTTTGTTTATTGATGCTTAGTTCGACATTATAGGTTTCATGTGTGCTCCCTTATTTCGTAATTGTCCATACATCTTTAATGAAAATACAAAAAAAATCTTACTTTACCCAAAACAAAGAGAATGATTAGTCATTATCCCCAGAAAATGTATCTAAACCAGCTAGTAATGAAGCCCAAATGATGGACAAAGTTGAGATTGTTGAGGATGGAAATTAGGAAGTTTTAGAGACCATAGAAGACATGCCAATTGCCTTAAGGAAGGAAAAGAGATTGCATGTAAGGTGTTCTATTTTAGGTCATTTGACATATAAAAAAATTTTTCCTAGCTTATCAAGCTTCTTAAGCAAAATTGAAACTGTAAGTATTTATATAAATATTCAAGATAAACTAAAAGTTCCTAAGTGGAAAGAAGCACTTATCAAAATGAACACTTGGGAATTAGCAGAATTGCCTATAGGGAAGAAGGACGTGGGAAGTCAATGGGTATTCAATGTTAAACATGAATCAGATGGTAGCACTAAAAGATGTAAGACCTGTTTAATGGTACAAGGGTATTTCTCAAGCCTATGAGATTGATTGTGAAGAATCCTTAACGGCTCAACTGGTAGAGCGGAAGACTGAAAATCCTCATGTCAATCATTCAAATCTGGTGCCTAACACATGATTAATTGATATATTTATACAAATTAATTGATATGAATTCACTTTATTAATAGTATGGATCATTATATATACTTATCCATCTAGGTATCTAGAAAGATATTTCTTTATTTTATTGCTGAAAAAAATTATCCAAAGAATATAAAAAATTAAAGAGTAGATCAAAATTGTTGAAAGAGTATTTCAAGTATAGCTGACTTCAAGTTTTATTATCTCTAGCAGTAAATTTGAACTAGCCTCCCCATCAACTTGATGTTAAAAATGTTATCTTTTATAGAGCTTTAGAAGAAGAAAACTACATAAACAGTGGAAGCAAAAGCACACTGGCTTAAGAAGTCAATATATATAGACTCAAGCAATCTCCCCATGCTTGGTTTAAGAAATTCAATAATACCTTAAGCCCAGCTATGGTATTGATAATATCGAGCCAATCATTCCTTGTCTATGAAAGTCCTAGATGAAGGTAAGAAAGTTGTCTATGTTGATGATATGATAATCACTAGAGATGCGAGCAAGGAAATTGAGAAGTAAAAAGGAATGGTCAAATCAAAATATGATGTGAAAGAGTTAAGAAATATAAAGTACTTTCTTGAAATGGAAATAGAATGAAGTAAAAAAGGGATTTTTATTTTCCATAGGAAATATCTCTTAGAGCCTTTCAAAGAGACAAGAATATTCAGATGCAAACTCATGGCAACTCGTCTTGAACAAAATTGAAGGGGAGGATTCATGAAGTCAAATACTCCAGTAGACTATGAACAATCAGATTTATTTACTTTAACAAGAACTAATATAGCTTATGCTATGAGTGTTGTAAATCAAGTAATACATGCTCCTACTAAACCACAGTTGAATTACTTATTCCAAATACTCAATTATCTTAAGAGGACACCGGGAAAAGGTATATATTTTGCAAGTCAACAAATAAAGACATTGTATGCTTTGTGCATGCCGACAAGGCTAGTGATAAATCATATTGTAAATCAACATCAAGCTATTGTTGGAAGGATTGGAGAAATTTGTTGGCAAGTAAGAAACAACTTATGGTAGCTATGGGCAATGCAGAAGCTGAGCTCCAAGCTATTTCATGAGGAATAGTGTTATTTGGCTTCAAAAGTTGTTAAATGATCCAGAGATCCCTATTCTAAAACAACTCCAATATGTAGCAATAACCAATCTACTATTCATATTATTAAGAATCCAATTTAGCATGATAGGATGAAGCATGTACATAATAATAGTAGGTCCATCAAGTCTGAAATTGAAAATGGAGATATAAATCTTGTCTACATTCCTTCAGACAATAGGAAGCAGATGTCCTCACCTAATCACTGTCTAAGGCATTGTTTGAAGTTACTCTAAGCATATTAGGAATGACTAACATTTAATCTTGAGCTTGAAAGGGAGTGTTAGAATATTCAGCTTTATTTATTTCTAAGATATTAATTGCATTCTGTGTAATAGACAGTAATTAACTGATGGATTGGGTAAATAAATGTCAATGGTTGGTACCTAATTCCTCTAACCATGTTGGAGAAACCTGTAACCTGGTCCTTTTATGTACTCTTTTTTGTAAGTGGAAATATCTTCTCCTCATACTTTCATTCATATTTTGTCACCTAAAAATCCATGAACCTCTCGATGGGTTATATTACCTATTGAAGATATCTAAATCCCACACGATACCACCAGTAACCATTTTCCTGTCCATAAATTGCAAATTACACTTGCTTCTGGGATCCCCAAAACATTTTAAATGAATCACTGACTCTAAAAATTAAGCACTTTACATTCTAATATGTATATTTTGACACAAGCTAATTTACCTTTTCATCACGATCCACATTTATAGATGGCACAAACAATGTTAACAAAGATCCAGTCTAGCTACCTATAAACTAGTTCAGGATATTATAAGAAGCCAATAAAAACCTCTAGTGTTCCAACAGTTCATCCAATAACTAATTAGCTTACTATAGCTGCAGGTAGCATTTACTGGGAGACAGAGAACAAAGACAATGAGCCTGTATACCTGTCCATAGACCACCTCGTTTAGATCACTTAGAGATGGAGTTCTCTCCAACATTCGTGCCTGTACCAAAACATAGGAAACACTAATCAGATTATATTTTGCAAATGTCCAATGTAATTCCAACCTTAACAAAAAAAGCAGCCCTGAGACTTCTAATAGACCACTTCATTTAATTCACTAACAGATGGGGTCTTCTCATGTTCACATTGTACATAGTTTTGTAAACACAGATCAGAATATATCTTGCAAAAGAAAACAACATTAGCAGCAAGCTACAAGCAGCTCTGATGCATTTAAATAAATAAATCATGGTCAGTTATTAATGAGAGTTCGTGGAGCTACTACTTGCCTAATTAATATAGTTATCAAAGAGAAAAGGTAAAATTAAACGCCAAATATATGAGGTAGAAACCCCAATGTAGTTGGAATAGTATTTTTGTTTTTATCATTAGAGAGTCAAAAAGTCCTGGCAGTTAAAGTATTTACATGAAGGATTCTGCTTCCAAAAATACTTCTTGGGGTAAACTGCACATTGACTTCCTTAAGTAGAACCCTTGTGTCTTCTCTTGTGTTAACTCACAGACTTAAGTAGGACCCTTGTGTCTTATAGATCATTGCTTCAAGAAATGGGAGATGTTTTGTGTCAACACATGCACTTTAGTTAGCCATTGAAGCTTTAAACTAGCTTTATCCAAAAGTTTCCTTACAAAGCATTATTTAGAGATGGTCATGAAATTCTTCCTCAATTTTACACATGTAACAAACATTCTGAGATATGACATTCCAAAACACTAGCCTGTCCATGGTGTATAGCTTTTGGTGCACTGTAAGTGAGGATAAAGGCATGTCTTGTTATACAATTCTTGTGCCAAACTAACTTTCTTCAAGAGACATGAAGATAGGGTTGAAGACAGCTTTGTAAGACTAATTGATAGTGAGAGGTTTGATTAGCTTAAGCCACCAAATAAAGCAATCAAGGCAGTCAGAAGAGGGGTTCAAATTTTGCTTGATCTCTTCCGTGATCGCATCCTAGATTCCTCCTATAGGCCATTTCCAACCATGATCAAATATTGTAGAAAACAACCTAGTCTCCTTTGGCTATCCTGACTCATAAATTCCATGCTCACTAATCCAATCCACTAAAGGACCCTATGAAGACCGATCATCATTCCAAAGGGAAATTTTATTTCCACTAGAGGACCTTTTGAATTCTACCAACGAGTATTACACCAACCCTACATACCATTCATCATTTAGTTCTACCAACTTACAATATATATATATATATATTAAATAGATTAGAAAATATCTCTAATTTTCCTACACTCCCCTTCAAGCATTTCCATGGGTATAGGAATGATGAGAATAGAACAAAGGCAAAGTTTGCCCTAGAAGAAATTTGTGAACCAAGGAAAGAAGGTAGCTTAAGAATCTTAAACTCATTTGGCTAGAATAAGGTGAGTTAAAGCATATATGGAATCTATACTTAGGCTAGGAGGACATTCTATAGCCTAGTTGGACTTATTTGGTATTCTAAAAGGAAGGAAGTTCTAGCAATTCAAGACACCAGTTAAAGTATCTTGATCCTGGGGGAACATATTTGTGAACAAGCCATTGGCTAAGAATCTAAGATGATGGGAAGTTGGCAATGGAAATAAGATCTCATTGTGGTATGATGGCTGGCACTCAAATGGCCGTGGTAAAATGGATAGAAGAGCAAAATGTTTTTTCTGCTGGCTTGCCAAAGGAGACATGTCTATGTTCAATTTTAAGTGCCCATAGGTAAGAATAGCCTTCTAAGGATTTGTGGGACTTAGTAAGAAGGGAACTAAACAGTAGTGTTGTACCAAAGCCAAATCAGAGAGACAAACTTGTATCGAACTTAAACTAAACTCAACACTCTCCATTAAGGCTTATAATGCTATTTGTGGTCAAGCACAACTTATCCCTTGGTATAACTTAGTGTGGCATAAGAACCATATTTTATGGCATGCATTCATTTTGTGGCTTTAATGCATGAAACATCTTACTTTGTGGATAAATTGATGGGTTAGAGTCTGATTCAACCAGATTAATTGCTATATGTAGAACAAGAAAGAGGAATCTTGTGAGCATTTGTTCTTTCAGTGTGAACATACCAAGACTTTGTGGGCTAAATTAAGTTCCACTAGCCCCCTAGCATGCATAAATGGCGACAAACCTCTCTACTCTTTCGACAAGTCTACTTGCCATTATGAGTCCTAAATTAATGCAGGAGCATAGTTTCTTTTAGGGAATATATAGTTTCCTTTTATTTTGTCATTCCAACTTTATTCATAGTTCCTAATTTAATATTTTCTACTTCATTTAGTTAGGAATAAAGAGTTTTTTTTTAGTCAAAAAATTTCTTTTACTCAGTCAGCAATAAAGGGCTGTGATTGTGCCCTAGTTTTAGTCTTAGTATAAAAGGCAGTCCAATTGTTGTGTTCCACAGACTTTTATACTATTATAATTTTTTAATTATTGTTGGACAGGAGCTACCAACTCTCAATACAGTTCTTTAGCCTATTTTGTTTGTGCAGGAATAAGTGCTTCCTAACAACAACTGCTCTATTATAAATGAAACATTGCTTTTGCTGCATTGTTCTACTGACTATGGAGGGAGAGCAACCAGAGGACAGTGGAGAATCGTTCCTTGGAAGTGGAATTAATTCTTAAGAAAGTTCTAGCTTCTGCTGGTGGAATTGATAGAGTAAATCTTGGCTTATAATATGAAGAGTTGTATATCCATGTACCCTTTTGATTATCCAGTGCTTTGATCAATATTTTCTGCATTTTTTTCTTCCTTGAGGTCCTTTTTTTTTTCCTTATTTGTATACTCGATATCACTAAACTTGCACCCCAAAAAAAAAGGAAAGGAAAGAAGGGATTAGCCTTCAAAATGTATTATATATACTAAACAAGGCTAGATATTTATTTCTCGATTTCTTTTGCACAAGAAAATAGCAAGTTATTTCATGAACCACATAAGTGATGACAAATTTTAGTCAGGACATCATACCTTTATGCCTCCAGGAAAGCAAAATGCTGCCAAATCCTTCAAACGCATTGCTAACCGTTTCCCAGGAGGATACATTAACAGTATCTGCAATTGTCAAACAAGAGAGCAATGATTTATGATTTCTGCAAGCACGACATTTACATAAAAGGCCAGGTGATGCAATTTTTCCTAGAAATACGTGAGCTGTGAAATAAAAATACACTAGTAAGTTGAGCATCAGATGTAAAAAAAAAAAAAATTGAATTAAAAATTGAATGGACAGAGAAGGGCATACATAACCCCTAGCAAGTCATGAAGTCAAATAACAAACCAAATCTCCATTATGTCTTGAGAAATTACTACAGGGGTAATTTCAATAATGAAAAGAGAAGGATCATTAATTTTGTGCAGTGCTCATTAGAAAAGTCACAGCAGTATGCAGAATCTATTAATTAATAACCATCTTTGGTCATAGCAATTCCATGAAGGCAGCAAATCCAACAAACATAAAATAAAATAAAATAAAAATAAAATCCATGAAGAGGCATCCAAATTTATTGAAGAAAAGAAAAGAAAGATCATATAGTGGATCTTCCTAACCTGAGGCTCCAAGGTTGGAACTGAAGGCCCTTGATGCTGCAAGAGCTGGAAATTTATCGTTTCAGATTTTGAAATCTCTGATTCCCACCTCTTCCTTCGGGCAAAGGCATCCTCTACAATCTCCAGATTGGCATCTGATTGAAGACCGGCAACAATGAAATGTTCGAACAGTGAAGTAGGCTCCACTCTGCCTTGGTCCTATAATTATACCATCTTGTAAGTACTTGAGCAATCGTGAAACAACTGTACTCAAACAAGGTCCACTTGAACCAACATAGCACTATCAGCTTCTAAATTAATCTTTCAAAGACTGAAACAATCACATAGAAGTTATTGCTATAGTTCCACAAAAACTTGAAAAAATTAATTCTCCTACCTGAGTGGAGCAAATTCCACAGATAAGGAATAGATGACCATGGGATTGCCAAACAAATTTCCAAAATGCCTGCCTAGGTATATTTAGAGCATCATCCAGAAAAAGATAAAAAGCAAAAAAGATTGTCCTTACTAATACCATGGGAAAGACACTTTCAAGCCTGATCATTACAGCAAATAGAGATTACCAAAATGCTAGCATGACAGGCAAACTGGCCCAAATGAATTAATAAAGCACCAAGATCCAAGTAAAGGGGGCTCCTTACTTCCTATTGAATGCAAATATTGCATTACAATGTTATTCAGAATAGGTAAGGTCAGAATCAATATCTAATGTTTTCGTTTCAGCAGTTTTGAGCAGGTACTTTGAGACTCTATTTGAGCTCTTAAAAATATCCTTTCACAGACACCAGTATATTAAGGAGAATTCAAAAGAAGAAGCCTACGATATTTTAATCTCAGATTTTGTATTTCAGATAATATCCTTTGATGAGTGTAATGTTTGATGTCTAGTCTTGCATCTCCCTCCATTAAAATTCCATGCACACAAATACAAGAATTGCAATGTGAAAGCAGACCAATGTGTGCACTCCCAACAGACTGTCCAATATTCTCCCATATGTGGATCAGAAATGGCACACAATGACCGTTTGGATTGATGGTGATTCGTCTGGCACTCACCTTGGCAATATCTATGAGTTATGTAAGCAGAATGAGACGAATCACCTGAGTTTTTTGGCAAGATTGACATTCTACAGCTTTATACTAGAGAAAAATATAAAGAAGAGAATAAGAGAAGACCCCACCATGGTTTTGGGGTGGTGCTGATACCACTGCCTCTTTTGGTTGGCCAAGATTTCTGGATTAAAACTCATGCTTCCACCTTGTTCTTTCAAACTACCACCCCATCGCCAAGCCTTCTGCATCTGAGCCTTCCATTTCTTAAAACTATTGGTCCTTCTTTGTCCCCAGGTCATGACATCAGTCAGACTGCGCCTGTGACCAGGCCCCCCTCTAGAGCTATTAATACCACCGCCATTATAAACACTTTGTACTGTTTCACCAGCTGGTCTACATGCTTCTCCAGAAACCTGCTGCAAAACCCAACATGGCGATGAAGGCTTTTCTTCACCATCTTCTTTTGCTTCCATGTTACACACTCTCAATCATCTCCCGTTGCCATTGCCTCCTAAACTACAACTTAATCCATATCCTACTCTCAGTGCTATCTCGTCATGTACCTTCCAAACTTCATATAATTCAAACCAGATTGCTGTAGAATGTCATTTGATGTTGGTTCTATCAGGCTCCCAAATTTGAATTTCCTGTCTCCCAAAAGTGAAAATCCAACAACTAGGAATTCAAATAAGATAACGGAATAAAAATAAGAAAGAAAGAGCAAATCAAATCAATTGTTGCTGACTGCATGACAATGCGTAGAATTTGAAATTAAAATTGAAACTGTCGTCCTAACAGGAATAGATTTAATCTGTTTAATTGATACTACTATAATAATAATAATAACAATAGTAATAATAATAATACTAATGACAAGGATGGAGATAGAACAAAAATGGAAATGTGGATAAAATTGTGGAAGACATGATCAATGTGCATACCTCTAATCTGTTATCTGTTGACGAGAGAGAGAAATGCTAAAAATAGAAGGAAGGAGGAAGAAGATTGGAGCGCAAGGGTATGTATGTATGTGTGGGCGCGAGACGAGACGAGACAAGACAAAATGCACATTGCATTGCTTTTGGTTTCAGCTTCAACGTCCTTTTACTTTTTGTTGTTGGAAAACATACATGTGTTATTATTATAATATTTTGGAAACCACATGTCATTGTTGACTGCCTTGCTTAATGTACTTTGCATCTGCAGTCACGTGCCAGAACGCGTCCAATCATACATTTCTGTTATTATTTCTCATGTGTTGATGATGTCGGTCCACTGCTTTAGATGGATGATCGCTACTCCCAGCAAAATAACAGATTACACCACGTTTCAAAAATATAGATTGCAAGGCTCAATGATAGACAGCCATTGATGTTAAGATTAAACGATAATTAAGTGTAAAATTAAATAAATTAAAATTTTAAATAAATAATTATAAAAATATTGCCTCGATATATAATATTGTATTAGTAATATGAGTGTAAAATATTAAAAAATTTTAACGCTTTAATGTAGGAAATGTCATTTTTATTGTATTTAATTTTTTAAAAGGATGTGAGCTACCTTAATCAACTTCAATAATATAGATTTATAAAGAGGACCTGCACATAATTAATATATTAAAGATATTACAATCAATGTTGTCGATAAAACTCCAATTGAATTTACTTGCATCTTTATAATGACACATAATAATTTTTTATGCATTCGATTTATTAACTAGTATTTACAACCATTCACCGGAAAAAGAAGAAGAAAAAACTAGTATTTACAACCCATTGTTTTCACACATGAATACAAATATGAAATAGGAGATAGATTTTCAATTTTAGTTCTTTTTTTTTTTTTCCTTTACTTTTATAACTAAAACAATCATATTTTGAATGCAAAAGCAATTAAAAGGGACCAAAAGCAACGAAAAGTGAAAGCAAAAATTTATAATTTTATTTTAATAAGAAAGCAATAAGAGGAAAAAGTAGAAAGAAAATTAGTAACATAATGTTTTATTTTATTATAACAACATTAGAGTCTTTATGATTAAAGGTATACAATTTTTTTTTTTAAATTTTTATCAAAAAGGAATACAATGTTTTTAGTGGAATTCTTTTTTACTTCTCTCCTAATATAAAATTTTTCTATTACACTGTAGGACTTCCCTTTTTCTTTTCAATTTTCGTTTCTTTAGTAAAACATTGAAAAAGTAAATGTTTCCCCTTTTTTTTAAGTCCTTCTTTCTCCATACCTCCCAATCCAAAAACAGTAGTTATTTTATGAAAAGTATAAGCGGTTCACATTTAGAAATCCTTTATAATGTATTTATTATATTACAAGTATTGTCAAAACCATTTTTCATACGGGTTTAACAAAATACCCATTTGACTTTGCAATATGTTTGTCAGAATAAACCAATGCAACTTTAGCATCATCATCGCGTGAATAGAGATCATTTATGTCAAAACCAATCGGTTAACTTGACTATAAAGCTTTGATGGCTGATATGGGAAATTTTTGAAGCAACGAAAGCACTGTTTGGTTTATCTTTTATACATTTTATTGATATTTATTTAAATTTTATATGTAATAAGAACGAAATATAAAAAAAAAAAGAAGATATAATTTTATATATATTCTTATTCTAAAATTAAATACCTAGAAAATCCCAATAAAGTTCAATTTATCTACCCTTTATTTATATTTACAAAAATATAATTAAAATAATAATTTTCAATATATAAAAATATATTTTTTGAAAATTTTCTCTTAAAATGTTTGAATTTTTATTTTTTAACTTTCATTATAATTATAAAACGGAAACATATAAAATATGGATTAAATAATTTTTTAAGCTTATATTTCAAATAAATGCAGACAAAATAAAAATAAATTATAAAAAAAAATCTAAACAGGACGTAATTTCCGTTCTTACCAGAATTCATCATTTCATTATTTTTACTTGCTTGCTCGTTGTTCAGCATGTTGATTGAACCTGGTGTTGGCCATCTCGATGTCCAAGTTCTTTGTCTCACGTCCTGCAGAACACAAATATGTCTTTTTCGAAATCTGGATTCCGGTCCAAGTTGGTCTTTTTCGAAAGTATATAACTAAAATAAATAAATTGTACTTATCCTGGCCAATTACCAAATGGTATCCGTACGTCATGTGCCCCGGAAAATAAAGATGGATGCTCTGGGATTTTAAAACCGTCCAATAAAAACCTTTTGCATTTCTATAAATTAATTAGAGTTGAAAAGGTTTATTTATTTTTTTTTTTTAAATTCCTTTTCTTACTTATTAATTAGTGTATTAAGTGTATTCAAGTATTATAGATAGAGTCATAATACGTTGACGTTGGTGCGGATACACTTTGAACAAATAAGGTGTACTTTCATGTCTTAAACTATTACAAATTAAAATTCCAAGTACATGCTCCTTTTATATCAAAAATTGCACCTTGATTAAATTTTATGGCATTATTTGCAATTCTCTAAGAGTCATGTGCCAATTAATTAAGGTTCAAGAAGTATTAAAATATACTTTATAAGTTCAAACATATATACATATAAAAGTTAAAGTTTAAGGGATTATTTATTTCTTTTCTTCATTATATTTGAAGTTGAAATATATTTTAGATTTAGTTTAAGTATAGTACTTGAATTAGGTGGTTTCATATTTGATTACCCGATTTTCCAAGTGATAATTTCAATATTTAATTCAACTTTGACTTAAAGTTATTGTCCCAACTAAACGTTGTCAATGTTAGAATGTTAGAGGAGATGGCATATCGAACAAATGAATGCGCAATATGTCCCTTTCCTAATTAAAATAAAACCAACACCTCCAAGTGAATCTTGCGACAATAAATTTTTAGATCTATGGGGGGAAAGTAAATGTCCATATCAAGGCACTCCAAGGTAAGGGCTCTCAGGCCGACCACCACTTTAAGTTTGTCATTTAGCCTCGCCTTTTTACAGGTTTACCGCCACCGTCAAATGATATACTTAAATCAAAAAATAAGAATTAAGTGAAATATATCAAGTCAATTGTAAAGGTGAGTCCATGGTTATCGGAGCTCGATAGGTCAATATCATCCACATTCCATGGAAAGGCTAACATAGAAGCCGGTTAGTTTTTAGGATATTTTATTCCTTTCTTTTACCCCTTATATTAGTTTTCATTTATGTCATTTATTTTTAATGTTTTTTATTTTAGTTTCTTTCTATTTTAATCGTTGCCCATTATGTTAGGTAGGTTATGATATGAGTTTATAAAAAGGCAATTAAGTGATATGTCAAGGGTAAACCAAATTATTTTATTTCAATTTATGTTATCAACATAAAGAGACTTGTGAAGTCTTGGTAATTGAATAATGAGTATTGATCTTTATTTAAAGTGTGTTCTTATCAATGGAATTATGATTGTGTTAAGCTTCATTTATTAAATCTATGATTACAACAATCTTTTCAATATTTATGAATATTTCATAAATTGTGTATCATACGAACTTATGATTTAATCACAACTCAATTCAATTTCATTATATATTCGTAAATCGTATTGAAAGATCGATTCCATCCATATTTTTACCTTTTTATTGTTATCTTAATGAAAGACCATAAGAAAAAAGATATTTGTTCTTATACATAAACTCTAAAACTCAAAATTACATATTAGAAATATTTTCAAAGCATATCCTAGATCCATATTAAATCGGTACCAAAGTTTTAGGGACACATTCTGCATAAAAAAGATTTCGTGGTAAGTATTCAAACTTTCTCCATAGGTAAATTATTTGAGTTAATATGTGGGTGATTGGTGTTATGGTAAATTGGTTGTTGGCTTATGATTATGAGAGGTTTATAAAACTTTACAGATTTGTTTGATAATTTAAAGAGTTTAGTAGTGATAGTATGTATAGAGGAAGGGGAAAGTTTCTAGATCATGAAGTGCGAAGGATGAGACAACAAATGGATAGTGTAGGAGAGATATTTAATAGGCTCGAGACCAATTAGAGGAATAAATGATAAAACAAGAAAAGGTGGAAGATTGAGTATTTTAAGAAAGATTGAGATCAAGCCTAAAAGAATTGATTGCATGTCATAAACCTAAGTATCTAAAGTTTTCATATCATATGTGTACCTATAATATGAAAACCGCTTTGCAAGTTAGAAATTATAATACTCTAATTAATTAATCACTAAGGTTTCCAATTTTTATTCCATCAACTTATCGTAATATGTAAATAAATTTGGATATTTAATATTTCACCGTTTCTCAAAATCATAGAGAATCGGTATCTTTTATCAAATGATAAGATTAGGTAGTAAAATTCTAAAATTTAAACTAACCGAAGTTGCATAATCTAAGAATAAGAATAGTAATTACATCTAATGTTCCAAATCAGTTATACAATTTATCTTTAGATTCTATTTTCTAAGGCATCTAAATACTTATACTCAACACTCCTCTCAAAACCTATGCCCAATTATCAATTAACTTGTAAAAGAAAACTGTTAAAAAGTAAACTACATGAGTTTAGTGAGATATCTCTTCTACTATACTGTCAAGCAAGTTATCTAACAATTAAATAACAGACATATGATACATGAACAAGTAGTATGTCAAACAATATATGCGGTTGATTGGTGCTGCATACAACATTAAATTTAATGCCCTCCAAGGTAAGGATTGGAGATTTATCAACATCAATTACAACTGGATTTTAGCACCTAGGTTTTTAACCATAAATTGAAATTCTATATTTCACAAAGTATATTTTCATTTTAAAAAATCCAATAATACATAAATTCCTAAGTTTAGTAATGAAATGGCCCCTACAACCTACACTTATGCTCTACAGCAATGATCTCTAGACTCGATCCTCAATTGCCCACAGCTAGTATCTTTGGCACCAAGTAAGCTCGTAAGCCAAGTGAAGCATCTTGTTGTACAAGTGCTTCTATATTGTACTATTAATCAAATCATATGGTATTCCTATCCCTATAAGCCCTTCATTACCATTCGTGTGAGGTGACGGTAAGAATAATAGATGCAATGTTCATACTCATGCATGATCTATTTAATTTAAGATAAGTCACATAAGATTATGTCAAATTATTAAGTGGTCAACCAATATCAACAAATCATCCAAATAATGCAATAACTAATCATACAATCAATTCTTCAATCATCACATTTGATAATATTTAGCACAATCTAACAACTAGTATCAAGCATATGCACATCCTAAAACCCTATGCATCAATTTATTAATATATATAAAATTTAAGTACACTAACTACAAGTACAAAATAAGTATAGAGTTATCGGGAGTGCTTATTTGATCATAGTAAAACTTAAGGATTATAGCAGTTGACGGAGAGATTGGAGTCTTTGTCGGGATCATCCGATAATTAGGAAATACAAAGGATAATAAGTATTTAAGTAGGGTAATTGTTCTATGTAAAATAATTATCTAAAATTTACTTAAGTTTTCTATTTATCCTACATAATTTTTTGGTTTAAGCTTTTTCGTCAATTGCATGTAGCTTTTTCATTTTATTTCCGATTTTTATGAACTTATAATTGGTTTTTATCATTTTTAAACGTACTTTCGTGTAGCGAGATATATTTTGAACGTTGTAACCTACAATTTTCATTATGGATTGGAAATGTTACAAATTTTATTATTTTGGCCTAAATATTTTTAAATTATTATTTTAAGATTTTTTTATTAATTTATGATTTAATTAATGTCTAAATTTTTAATTTTTGAGATATTCTTATTTTTAGGTCTATTTTATAATAATTTATTTATTTCACTATTTTAAGCTTAAATTACTATTTATATAAGTTTTTATTATGTTTTTAATTTTCTAATTAATTAGTTATTATTATTTTCTTATTATTTTTAGGATTTGCGGTTTCATTTAAGCAATGCTGACGTAACAGCTTCCTATTGGCTTACATGGCAATTTTTTAAATTCTTTTAATTTTTACATTTTTCCCAATTTGTAATATTAGTATATATATACTTATATATTATTATAATTTATTAATTATTGAAAATTAATTCTTATTTTTCCTTTAAGGGTCATGATCCATATGTATACATATATGAGTGTATTTACTTATTATTAAGGAATTAAGATATTAATATACTTATACTTGTATCTTTTAGATATGTGCATATACTTATACCTATACTATGCTAATACTATACGTATATTTATACTTGTACATATACACATATATGTTTATGTTTTCTTGATCATGTACATGTATTTATACTCCTTTTCACTATAGTTCATATATGTATATTTCTTATATGTACAGGTACTATATATATATCTATATACTCCATACATATATATAATTAAATAAATATAACTTATGTGTACATGGAGTTATATATATAGTTAAACATATACATATATAAATACATAATCATGGAAATGAACAACTATATTCAAAATTTCAATACAAATACATAGAGTTTTATTATAAGGATATTAAAATACAAATAATACCTATTACATATTCCTAATATACAAAATACTACAAATTACATGTACAATACAAAGAGTACATATAACTTATATTACAAAAACTAACTAAAGATAACATAATATATATTACTTAAGTTGTCTTTGTCTTCTTGAAAAATACCCTCCTTCTTCTTCTTAAAATTGATGGAAGATGATGATAGGATATGTTGTGAAATAAGGATTATAGTTGATAGTGTAAGAGTAAGAAATAAGAAAAAGAAAAGGTTAAAGGAGGAGGGGCTTTATCGATTCAAAATGGGAAAGAGGAAAAAGCTTTTTTTTTCTATTTTATAATGTGAAAAAGTAAAAGAAAAATATAAGGGCTTTATATGCACATTGCGAGACGTGATTGAGGAAAGGAAAAGAAGGGTAAAAAAAAAAAGTAAAAGTAAAAATAAAGGAAAGAGAAGAAGAAAGGATAAGATAAAATAAAGTTGATGTTGACATGACTTTTATCTAACAAATTTGTCACATGAAAAATTCAAAAGACACATGGCAGTTGAAAATTTGATGGAAAAAAAAAAGTAGAAGGGAAGAAAAAAAGAAAATGGAAAGAAAAAAGGAAAAGAAAAAGGAAGAGAGAAAAATTATAAAATATTTGGTTTGACTTTTCTTAATGTGTTTCTAACTTTTGGATAATATTTAAGATAAAATAATCATGGAAGAAAATATAAGATGAAAAATTAATGTATACTATTTATTACATAAACACAAAATATGTAGTAAAATTAAATCAAAATAAAACTAGTACATATTTATACATATATGAAGTTCCAAATGATTGTAAAATAATATTCATAATCTTGAACATTTTGTTAATTAATTTATTACTCTTTACGTTAATAAATATTTGGAAGTTATTTTTATTCGTTTATTAATGATTTTACACAATTATGCACATTAATCAATAATCGTATCTAATTATGGATTTATTAGTATTGGGATAATTTTATACATTTATAGGCTTATGGTTTTTATCGCGTTTAAGTTCAATTTCTTGTATTCATACGTATATCAGGTTTAGGGTTTTTGTATGCAATTAAAGTTTCGATCAAGATTTTAGAGTTTTTCTCATTCATAATATATTTGAGTTTATAATTCACTTTAGGTTTTAGTTTGTTTAGCCTTATTGAGTTATGAAGTTGGCTAGGGCACTTGGATCTAATTTATGGTTCAAACCAAAAGTTTATAGGGTTTGCATTGCAAAATTAAGGAAATTGAGGTACGAGTTGATATTAAATGTGAGAAGTAGAAGTATGATGTTCTAGAGGAAATTGTAGTGGCTATGATTCATGAAAAGCATTTTAGGAAGGTTATAAAACTTGGGGATGTAGGAGTAGTGGGAATGAAGCTAACTCCAGCTTTTGATGGTTGTGTATTAATAACACATCCCTATATTTTGACAATAAAGGATGAAGGGAGAAATGTTTTTCATGCTCATTGTTTGGTATAAGGATTTAAAACTCAAATTTTTTCTAATTAAAAAAGGGAGAAAAAAATAATAATAAAGGGCATTAATGATATGGTACGACATATTATTGATTGATGTCTATAGGGGCATTTCAATCTAATAAAAAATTTGAAACCCTTTGTCTCTTAATACATGGTGATTAACCAAAACCTTATCCCTAATCCGCAATCTTCTATTCTTTTCTTTGCATAAACCTAACAATATCAAACTCCCCATCCATTATCGAAACTCTAGATCAAAATTTAAATTCTTGACTCAAGATTGTTGGAAACTATAAGAGAGTGAAGGAAACACAAAGAAATGAGAAGTTTTAGTAAGTTCTCTATCCTAAATTATGAGAAATTCGTAATTCTCCAAAGCAAGGTGTTAAACCCTAAAGAAAATTCCATTTTGCCACGCTTAAGAAGTGGGAATTCAAGCCTTGGGTGTTATCAATTAAGCAAACATATAAGTAATATCAAATCTTTGTTTTTCCTTTTGATCTTGTGTTTATAAGCGGGTTGAGTTTTGTGTATTGATGAAACATTGGAGGATAGAGTTGTTTGATGTGTAAAAGGGTGGAGAATGATGTAAAAATGATTTGGGATAGATGTTTATTTAGTTTTAGACTTAGATGAATGGATTTGCAAGTTATACCTTTAAAGTCATGAGAGGTTTTTGTAGATTGCGGAGTTGTAGGCAGGAATCGGCCTATTGATTCATGGAGGAACTAGCTTGCTAGTTCAGGGTAAGGAGAGGACTGATTAGTAAGCCGACCTACTGACTTTTGGAGTTGGCTTTAAGGGAAGCCAAAATCGGCCTGCTGATTTTATTATGATCGACTAGTAGGTTCTTCTTAAGTTGACCCCTCTTCTATTGAATTGGCTTAATGTTTCAACGATGGACCATCAAGCTGGTAATCCTTGGTAGTCTTTCCTTACGGTGTTTGTAAATGTTTTTCTAAACTTAGTTTAGTGTTTCCTTTTTCCTTTTTTCTTTTTTCAAAAAACCATTAAGATGTTTTAAGCTAGTTTTCTACCCATAAAATCATTTATAAGCTTTCCAAAAATCTATTGCTATAAGTCAAATCTAGGAAGCGAGAGAGGGTTGGTAGACTTGAGTTGAACGGTGATGTTACAAGAAATTTGAAGTAAAGTTACACTAACCTAAACATGGTTCAAGTTTTGATTTTAAGTTTGTTCTTGCTAACAAATTCTAGGCAACTCATTGCTTTAAAAATCAATGTATTTGTATTCTCTAATCTAGGTAAGGGATACATGGTTACTTATTGTGCTTGTTTGGGTCAGTTGTTCAAATCAGAATTAGCTTAAACTTGGACTTATTAATTCCATGCTACTTATGTTTGTTTTGCTTCAACCTCTCCTTGTTAAGGTCCAAGAAATTGGTGAGGCATCTGTTGATCATATGCAACTCAATTAATGAAGGTTTTGTATTGAGATGACCTAGTTAGATTCTATGAAGGATTACTAAGGTGATGGGTATGACGTACACCAATACTTATATATATAACCATGAGGTCATGGGTAAGACCTACATCAATATATATATATATATACATATATGTTGTTTGTTTAGAGGTCATGGGTTGCATTAAATCTTAGGATACCAAAATTGTGTTAGTTGTCGACTAATAACCAAAAATAATAAATGGTGTTTACTAGTTATTATTATGTATGCATGTGATTTGTGACCATATGTATCATGTGCACGTATGTTTTGTGTTCTATATTAGACTTTGGCTCACCCCGTTTTAAATTTTTAGGTATAAGTACTTAAGTGAAAGTTATAGAGTTAGATGAGCTTAGATTTGGTTGTCAATTTTCCTAGGATGGAGAGTGGCGACTAGAATTTCTATTGTGAAAATAACTTGAATTAGGACAACTATAGTTTATTTTGTAATTAGTAAAATTCTTATACATAGTCTTATAAAATTTATTCAGAAGTTATTTGGATTTATTTGAAGAATTAAAATTTATTAAAATTATTTGGAGATTTCAATAGATTATTTTGGAGATTTTAATAGATTATTTTAGAGATTTTAGTATTTGATTACGCTTGACATGTCAATAGAGGATAGAGACATGTGGTAGGCTGTAATCTACCAGTTTTGAGGCCTTACAAGGGAAAACATGTAGATTAGTCATAAATTAAGTAGGTAAGTCAATGTAGCATCTATAAAATTTGTTTTAAAAAATGGGTCTATAGGTTACGCCTCGTCTAAAACCTTATAGTTTGCCTTAATAGTCAATGAGTCATCTATGTACATAAATAGGTATGTGTTCCAATTGTTGTTAGTGATTATGTTGAAAAGTTCGTTTATGGTGTAGTTGTTACGATTGCTATGAAGTTACTATGAAGAGACCTTGGCAGTACAATAGGTTAGGACTATATGATGAGTTGAAGAATGTTTGCACTAACCAAAACGTAAATTTTTAAGTTTTTTCCCATGAGCCCAAAAGAAGGACAATAGGATAGTTTTGAGTTTATCAAGAAAACCAAAAGCTAAAAGAAAGCTTATTCATGTAAGAAACTCTTTTTGCTAGAAATAGTAGAATTCTTACCTTCCTAGTTTCTAAAGTTAGAGGGAATAATATGAATCCTAGAACAAGTTAGAAGATTATAATTAAGTGAGATGCTTTTGGTTGGGTTTAGAGGCAAATTCATGCCATGGAACCTCCGAGGGGTCAACTTCAACTAAATTAACCAACAAAAGGCTAACTAGAAGAATGACTGGAAGCTAGATTGAAGCAAGATCAATTGCCCAATCAAATAGATAGAGTCTATTAAGGTAATGCAAGATGGGTCTTTAGTTGATTTAATGGAGTGCTTCATGGAGTTGTTCCTATTTTTTAGTTTCTAGGATATTTTATTCCTTTATTTTACTTGTAGTACTAGTTTCCTTTAATGTTGTTTATTTTTAATGTTATTTTATTTTATGTTATTTCCTTTTACAGTTACATATTATATTAAGGTTTTTAGGTTTTGTATGAGCCTATAAATAGTTGTGGGGGTATTGGTATAGATGCAAGTGTTATGTACGTGCCACGTATGAAGTCGTGCCGCGTGTGAAGTCGTGCTACACGTGACTAGGGAAATGACTTGAGTGACTCGTACGGGATGGTCAAGAGAGAAGCGTAAGGAGGAGGAGTAGGCGATCTTAGTAAGGCTCTACTACGTATGGTGATAAGGGGAGAAGCACGATGGCATCAAACTCCAAGATTAATGAAGAATGAGGTGGTATTCTTGAAGTGTTTAAGTGTTTGATCCTTGAGGCAAAGTTTCGGTAGAGTAACGGCGTTAATTGGGGGTTTTTCCCTTATCTAAATGAGGAAATGAATAGGGTATTTATAGGATATAGTAGGTGAATTCGATACGTTGGATCGTAACGTTGATCAATGGCTAGGATCGAGGCCTTTTATGTATAGGTATGAAATGGGCTTTTTTTCATGGGTTTAGGCCCAAATAAAGGGTTTTATATTTCAGTAGTGTGAGCTAAATCAAGAAAGGTTAGATCTAATGAACTGATTCAACGGGCCTTACTCCAAGCTCACCATGCCAAATCTCCCTTGATCATCTTGATAATTTATGGGTTTGGCTCCTCGGCCCTATCACCATAGCCTGAGGAGTTGAATCCATTTGATTAATGGGCTTGAAGCTCAATATTAAATTTGGCCCTCTACATTTTGCCCCTTGATCAAAGTCCTTTAGATGAAGTCGAAGGGGTTTGGGTATCGAATAAGCCTTTTAGATGACTCAGATACATACACGCTTTTAAACAGCTATGTCGCTACCAAATTGATTCGAAAATTGTCTTAGTGTGTGAATTTGTAGCACCTCTTGACTGTATGTCAAGCCTCAACTAGGTTATATTACATGTTGCCCTTAAGGCATTGCCATGAAATGAATCTCCTTTAAATTGTCTCTTCTTGAGTTGAATTTATAGGTTGAGTTCACATTAGCGATCTCATTGGGCCGACTCCATATATCAAATGTTATCTTGATCTTCTCCTTATATAAGGGCATTTTTCTTGTGCGGTCTTCACATATTATGTAAAAGCTTTATGTAAACCAGATTTTATTTGCTACGCTACGACTGGTAAGCACGGTGGTCCCGCTAGCCAATTAGCGGGCAGGGGTCAAGGTGATAGCCTCTCTTGTGGGGTTTCAGGGGTAGTGCCCCGGAAGCTCAACGAAATTCCAAATCTCTATTTAGAGAAATTCTTCAAAAATATTTCAAAAAGGCATCCTTATCAACAATTAACCTTCCATTTTTCATCCATTGATAATTAAGCTCCAATTATTTTCAATCTTTTCTTCATCTCTTTCTCTCTCTTTTTTTAGAAGAGATGCTTGATCGTAGCATAAGGCTTTTTGCGCTGCAATTTCCATCCACAGCAAAATCCTAATTTGAAGTATGACCTAATCCCGCATTATGAGCCTATATTCATTTTTTTTCTAATAGAATGATTGCATGGTAACAAACCTTCAATACTCACATGTCATCGAGTAGGATGAGGATCCTTTTGTTTAGATAAGGATAATATAGTTGGTAAAGAATTTTTAGTGGTTCCTTTATATCATCATCTTTTCTTAATGTTACTTTTTCTCGTTTTCAACCAAGGGATCACATGATCAAGAGGATAGTTTGTAGTATGTTCTTTACTTATTTCCAGGAATTTCATATATTTATTGGGCCCCCTTTCATATTTAACATATGGCCCATTTCATCAATCCACAATCCTATTCCCATTTAGCTTCCTCACGGTAGAAGGAAAAGGTGGGAAGCAGAATTTAACTTTCTCTTTCAACCTCTTCTCCCATTTCAAAGTTGACAGGTGTATTGTTACTTTTTTACTTTTTCTTGGATTGTACAGAATTTTCACAATCCTTTTTCGTAGTACTCAATCTTCATTGCAAGAGAAAAGAAAATCCATACAAGCAGCTCACTCTTCTTCTTTTTGGCTAAGATCAAATGCTTCAATTTACTACGTAAGTTCTTACATTCTTCACTGATTCTTTCTTATCTCGTTCTTCTATCCCCCTTTTTTTTTGTTCCTCATTGTGTTACCAACTTATAGGTTTTCCTTTGAATTCTACATTAAGTACTATTGAGCTTGGAGACCCATAAGGAGCGAAGTTGAGGCAAGGCCATTGTTGACGAAGACTGATGCTAGAAGTTATTGCCATTTGAAGAATATTAAAAGAAAAAGTTGAAGTCAAAAGCCTAAAGGTTGCCGAAGGAGAAGCTTAACACCATTTACTAAAACAAAGCTTTTAAGTAAAAATGACAACAGGTGTCCCATATTTGTCCTTCTCATTTACTTTTATCCATTATCTTCTTTTTCATACATACATGCCTTCTTCTTTGCCCTCTTTTTTTTTTCTCTTTTAGGTGAGAAAGGCTTTCAATATTTTCAAAGAGAGAGGTGTCATGAGGGAAGAAGAGGATCAATCTTTTGGCACTTTTCAATTTGAAGGAAGGAATTAGGTAGAATAGTTCTATGGTGAGCTTCACTTGATAATTGATGGTCACTTGTGAGTTATAATTGAAAATACCAATGGAAATTTTTTTTTGTCCTAGGCATGAATCACTAAGAAAGCTAGTTCTTTAGTATCCACTGAAAATTTTTTAGAAAACTTTTTACGCTAGTAAATAATTCCACAGGTATGGTTGAGACTTTGAAAGCTTGTGTAGTGTCTAATCTAAAGTCGACTTCTAAATTCAACAGCCATAAGAGACAAAAATCCTTCCTATTTTTTAATTCTTCTTTTCGTTATATCTAAATATTCCTTTAGAGTGTAATTCTTGGCTAATGAATTTTCAAATGCTATGACTTACCATCCATTTAACCTCAATGCAAAGATAATTGTCCAATTACGTTTGTTTTATATTCTGTCCATATGTCCACCCTTGTTACGAACTTCTCTTTATCAAGTAACCTTGCACCCTTCATTCCATATACAGTTGCTGATATGTCTTGCACTAGATTTTCATGAGATATTCTTTCGCAACGTTTAAACATTGACATTTCCCTCTTGACGAGCTAATATGCTTTTTATTGAACCTTCTATTGGGACCCCTCTTTTTTCCCTTTATTGCCAAATAATAATAATTGCCTTTTTTAAAACTGCTTCTACGATTCATCTAGAAACACCGTATTAGCATAATTTTGGTTGTCATGATAACTTGTCTCAATCTTAGCTAAATTTAGATCTTTAATAAACAAGCCTGCTTTATCCTTTTATTTGTTGCTGCCCTGATGGTTGTACCCTTTTTTTTTTTCTTTTTTTTTTTTCATTTGGTCTTTAGATTTGCTCCAATTAGTTTCTGGTTTGTTGCTTGGATTTTAGCTCAACTTAGACAATTGAAGGGACTGCTCGAGTTTAATCTAATTGTTGCTTTGATGAATTCTTAAATAGATGCTCTCTTAGTCACTTAGACGTATAGCTATCCCGTTCGATTTCTTGAAGTTTGTAGAGATTACCATAGGCATTTGATTTGAAGGTTTGCCATAATATTTCTTTCAACATAACATGATTGAATTAGTTTTTCCATGCTGGTGCGGTCCTTCACTTCATAATCTTTCCCCCTCTTTTTTTTTTTATTTCACTATTTTAATAGCCACTTGTTTACTTGACTTAAGATGTTGAGAATCTTATGTATAACCTAAATCCATGCATCTTCTTTAGCTCCAATATTTCTTCTCTATGTAATGAATAATGAGATAGTTTCCACTACTTGATCCCTTTGTTCTTGTAATTTTGCTCGTGCTTTGATGTGTATCTTTGGGTATTGAATTATAACATCCTTTTCCTCTTTCTTTTTTTTAATTTAAAAAAAATGACATCTCCTCATTTTCCATGCTTTGCAGGTAGCATAATCAACATTTGAGAATTTGGTTTAAAGAAGCTCTCTTGACCGTTTGGATTGTAGCCACCTATAGTTGAAGGCCAAAAGTCTGTGATTGTAACTTGAGGACCACATCTCGAACTAGCAATAGTCAACAAATCGGCATGGTTTAAAGAGGGTAGACTCTTTATCGCCCGGATCGTGACTATTTACCAATCGAAGGTCAAGGGGTTGTGATCGTGGCTTAAGTACCGATCTTCATCAATAAGTGGTAGCAAAGAGGTATAACACTTAGGTCATATGTGGCCTCCGTTGTAACCTCCATATAGCTAAGATTTGAATACGAGTCTGAGACATGAGTATATGAGAGTAACATGCTTGAGTTTGACATAACCTTCCTTTAACATAAGTACCTGTGAAGTAATATGTAAAATGAACTTCATTGCCCCTCAATACAAACACTTACAGAACAATCATGTAGAAGGACTATGAGGCCTGTACATAACCATAAAATGTGAATTTGAACATAAGTGCATAAGAGTAGAGCACGAGTTTGCGAGCTCAGCGTACATGAACAAGACATAAATCTTATGATTAAACACATGAGAATTGAATACTTCAATTCAGTATAGTCTCTTTGGCACTAGCATATGTATGCTTTTAACATGAGCACTTTTAAACTTTCTATACGAGTATATGTGAGTTGAGTATGCAACTTGAGTGTAGCACTTTTGGTATTTAAGTTGAACATGAGTCTCGTCTTATGCATCGAACATAAGCTTTGATACATGAGGCTTGATCATGAGTGAACATAAGGGTTGCGTTTGAACCTTGAACAATATAGTGAATGTGAGTCTTGAACATTAGGGTCGAACGTAAGTGAGTGTGAGCCATAATCACAAGTCTTGAAATCAAAGTGGATCTTCAATATGGTATAATCTATGAGTGTAACATGAGCTTTGAATATGGAATGAATCTTAAACATGTCACATGTGTTGAACATGATATTGCATGAGGCCTATATGTGACATGAGGCTTGAATACAACATGAGTTTTGAACATAACACGAGGTTTGAGCATCACATGATTCATGAGAACTATATAACCCTTGAGCACAATGTTGGACATGACGTGAGCACTAAACGCGATGTGAGGTCCCATTTCACAAGTTGAACATGAAGCTTTGAACATGAAGCGTTGAACATTAATCTTCTAATACGAACACGTACTGGAAAACATCATTTAAACATCATTATAAGCATGTGAGCTAGGCGTAATATCACTAATCTCATGTGTGAATTGCGTATTGTCATCACGTATTGCAAGAGTCCTTATGCATATATGTCATCTCTAGTTTTCGTAATTAGATGTCATACTTTTTGAATGCACCTTACTTTTACTAACTCCCTTGTTCCCCTTCATTTACAGGTGCTCACTTTCTTTCATATAGACATCACTATTGCTTTTAGGGATCATTGACATAGGCAAAGAATCTGGCAAGAGCCGTTCTCGTAGCAATAATACTGATAAGAACAATGAAATTTTGGCATATTCTAAGGATTACATCCGGGCAGCCCCCTTACCTTGAGACAAGTGGATAGACCCTATTATTGAAGGTGACTTCTTTTACCGAGATATAAAGAGGCGGGATATACATCTACATCCACCTAAAGATGGCAAGCTGCGTTTCATAAGATAAGAACCTCCAGTACATAAAAGGGTTGATATAGAAGCAGATTCTGTGTTGCGTTTTAGAAATGAGAAGAAAGAAATCCCTTTTTTAGATAGTAGTTTTGATGGCCTAAAGCACATAGTTAATGGTTGGTTGTCTTGGGTAATGTATATTTTCAAGAATCTTGCATACACATCCGTTTTGGAAGAAGAAGGGGTGTATTACCCCATATGGGTGTCTTCTTGTTTAACTTTGCACCGTCTGCAAGAAATAGAAACTTGGTGAGCTATCATGTCCCGTTAGAGCACTTACTCACATACCTTTGTGACAACGTGGGGTGAGATCACTCCAACACTAGGGGATGTTGCAGTCCTTCTGAGCCTTCTTAATCTTGGATTGATCGACATCACCACAACTTCAATCTCGAAAAACGATTAAGCACTGATTGAACTATTAGAAGTGGATAAAAGAGAAGCTCTAGATACTTGTAGGCATGGTGCGCTTAGTGCATGGATCAAGCATTTCTTTAGGCCAAACAAGGGTGAAAAGATGGGGCTTCGATATTAGTGCAAGTAAGTTCCTGCATTTTGATGTGGCATAGTCATTGTTTACCCTTTTTCCTATTGATGTTTACTTTATAACCCTAACCTAATATGTCTTGTCTTATGTTTCAGGTACGAGTTGGAAGCTTTCATTGCTTGTTGGTTGTCATTGTTTGTATTCCTAAGAGGCCCCGAAAAAGGTGTTAGTCCTTGACTCTTCCACTTGGCTATTTGTATCGCCCGAGGGGAATGTTTTGCTTTAGGGCCTTTCTACTTGGGTTCCTTGTATAGGCGTTTGGACCTCTTTCATGAAGCTTCGATACGCTAGCAAGGGAGATACGTTGTGGTGTCATACGTAGACTTGGTGTTTCTTCATATGTTCTTCTACAAGCGTTATAGGAGATATTCTGGTCTCTTGCTTATACATTCTAATGCCGTCAGGCCTCGGGCTTGGGGATAAGTCAATACAAAACTCCTAAGTACTTTGAAGAATGTCATTGATACTTGTCATAAGTTCAAATTTCGTCCATATACAAAGGAATTGCCTAAATATGAATGGTACTCAGAAATCTACCCTTTAGGTTTAAAGGACTTGGTAAACTTGATAGAGCTTTATGATGAGCTTACTGATGTTGAGGTAAAGTTCATCTTATGGAGTACGCCTGGGGATCTTTTATTACTTCATGATTAGGCCGATGCTTCTAATTGCTTCCTTGAGTGTAGTGTCATGAAATATTCACCTCATCAGGTTGCTCAACAATTGGGGTTTGATCAAGGAGTACCTCATGATTTGGTCATTAACCAAAGTTTTGACGAGTATTGCAAGATGTTCATACTTGAGAGCCAGAAGAACATTCATGGGAGGATTAGGCAATTATTCTTTCCTTCTGTGAGTCGTTCTGGGGTTGCTTTGAGTGGCTGGCTCACATATTAGAAGAATTGCTTGGATGGGTTTAAGAAGTATGTCTTGGAGATAGCTGAAGGGGATTTACCTGGAATAGTCACCCAGAGATATGAATTTTACTTTCAACTCAAGGAAGACCCAAAATTATCTAATAATGTGAAGTTGTCTGATGATGCTCGGGGTAAATCACAAAGCGAATGCTCACCCTTTCCTCCATTGATCATCAGACAACCTAAGCGTAGCCGCATTCATGAGGTAGCATTATCATTACACTCTCCTTCCTCCTTTTTTATACACTAATATTTTCTTGAAACTTACTCTTCTTAGTTTTCTCAATTTTGTATATGCCATAAGAGTAAAAGAGAAAGGAGTAGGATGTCACTTCTACTAAACAGAAAGTGATGAAGCATCATCTTGATGGAGCGAGCGGTAGCGTCCTTGAAGGAACTTCTTCAAGTCAAAGTATCCCTCCTATAACTCGTCCTTTTCTAAGTCTCCATGGTATGGGAAAGGTACTTTAAGCTAAAGATTTGCCTGTTGTTACCAAGATTGTGGATGAAGGAGAAGATGACGTTGAGTTGGTTAATTATGGGGATTCTCTTGAACACGCAGATGGGGATAGAGAAAATTCCGTGATAGACATTGATGATGACCAAGAGGGACAATTCAATGATAGAACAGACTCCATAAAACAGGTTGATGAAGAAAACCATGGTAATATTAGAATCCTCGATGTGTTCAATATCATTGATGATTATGAAGACCGCGAATTTTTACTCTTAGAGGAAAGTGTGATCCAAGCATTTACTGATGCTTTGATGGGTGCAGGATTTTGTATTGAAGAGATACATGCTGCTCTTAATGCCTCCATGGATGTTGCTGTAGTTAGCAACGTTCCTACCCTTTGTAATGACATGACTTTGCCTGTTCTAAAGGATCCCACATGATCACTTCCCCTAAAGATTAGAACAATAAAATATGGAGATAAAGGATCAGCAACCAAGATGATAGCGAGCTTAGAAGATACTTCCTCCTTTCATGGCTTCACGATACCTTCTAACCTCCTAGCACCACTGGAGCGCTTACATAGGATAGAGGGGGATTTTTGGGTAGGATCGGTTTGTTTGGGTTCCAATGTGACTACTCATATCTTGGCCCTACTTAGGCAAGCTATAGGGCTGTTTAATGAGGCTTGGTGCTCGCTATCCATAGAAAATCTTGAACTTTTGATCAGTAGTGTCACAGCAGCATGTGCCTTCAAGTTTAAGCTCAACAAGATGGAAATCATTGTAGCTGAAGCTCAAAAGGTGTTGGGCAGTTGAGATATTGAGGAAAGATGTGAGCTACTCAAAATCGAACTTGAGAGAGAGGAGCGTCTGGTAGGCACATATCTTGATTCTACTGTAGCATCTAGTGTTAAGTATTGATAGTATTACTTTTGTTCTCTTTACACCTATACCCCACCCCCCCACCCCTCCTTCTTTTTTTTAATGGAGTGTAAGGACTTTTTAAGCTTAGTATGTATAGTTTCGCTTCTCGCTTATTTGAGATCCATGCCTTTACATGGAACATCGTGAATTGATGTGAGTTGTTTGTTGATTTAGTAAGCCCTTGAAAGTTCACATCATTATGCACTTAGAAAACATTACATTTCCTTAGCAGCACTTTACATGATAGTTTACTTCATGGCTTGATAAATTTTCAAGAAAACCTTGCGCAGTGGAAGTGTATTCCGTTTGCAAGCAAGGATTTGAATATATGATTTGACAGTATGGAGATATTGATTGAAATGAGGAATATTAGTTTCATTAGACAGTCACGTCATGAGTTAAGGGGGTATTACCCACTACTTAACTATTTTTACATGCTTTACGAACGTTTACTGAAATAGTGTAAGTCATTGTCTTATTCGATAGAACATCATATGATGGATGTATATTGCGCCTGGGAGTCAAAGCTTCAACCAGTCGACAACTCATATGATAGATGTATATTGCGCACTTGGGAGACAAGTCTTTTACCAAGAAGCAACATTACAAAAACCAATACTTCGTTATTATTATTTTTTTAACCTAAGGTGTCCAAAGGAGATAATAGTAGGAATAGATATGCAAGACAAGCTCGTACAGCTTAAGCTGTAAGTTTCATTCATTTAACTTTACCATAGTTTCCTTTTTACAAATGGAACTTTTTGATATATTGAAAATTGATAGGAGCAATAATAGCATCTGTACTAGGACTCCTGAGTTTGCAATATCCACTTTCATATACTTCCTTAACTATGAAAGGTCCTTCCCATTTTGGTATAAACTTGGGCGCTAGGGTACTTTGGTGCACATGCTTGGCTGCATGAAGTACGACGTCACCTTGTTGAAACGATCTCTTTCTCACCAGACGGTTATATGCCACTCCAAGCCTATGTTGATAATTAATGAGATTATGTTTGGCAATATCACGCCTTTCGTCTAATGCTTCCAGATCCATCACTTGCAATGTGTCAGGTTCGAGCCCAGCATTGATTGCCAACCTAGCAAATGGGATTAAGACTTCTATGGGAACTATTGCCTCAGTCCCATATACTAGAGAAAAAGGAGTTGCTTATGTCAGCCTTTATTTAGATGTCCTATAGGCCTAAAGCGCTAATGGTAGCTTATCATGCCATGCCTTATGATTATCATGAACCATGCGACTAAGTATCTTCAACAAGCTCTTGTTAGTGGCCTTAACTTATCCATTTCCTTTCAAGTAATACGACGTAGACTTTACATGATCAATATTATAGGAAACCAGTAGTTGGTAGACATGCAAATTGATAAAAGGAGTGCCATTGTTAGATAAAATACGCTTCGGGATTTCGAACCTACATATGATATTCTCCTTCATGAAACCTGCAACTGCTAGTCCTGTAGCCTTCCTTAAAGGAGTTGCCTCTACCCACTTTGTAAAGCATTCTGTTCTTGCCAAGATCCAGATGCATCCTCCTGATGGTGGATGTATAGGCTAAGGAGTTGTGATGCTATGGAGTGTGACCATAGAAGCATGAGTGGCATCGCCATGTTGTTGACAAACAACATACTTCTTAGTGAAGTTAAAAGCGTTTACCTCCATTGTTGGCCAATAGTACCCTCTATCGAGTAGATAATGATATAGTTTCCTTCCTCCTTGATGCTCCCTTTACGCTCCAGCATGCACTTCAATCAAAACCATTTCCGTTTCAGGAGGAGTGATACACTTTAGGGGTTTTCCTATAAACGATACTTTGTAGAGCTCACCTTCGTGCATAAGATACTTCTTGGCCTTTCGCTTTATAAGGTTGGCATCCATACTATTCGTCGGTAACACATTATTCCTTAATTAATCGATGTACGGGCACCTCCAGTCTCCAGCACTAGATACAAAATTACACTCACTCTAGTTAGGAAGCTCAGAACATTTAGGGCAATGTACTTACACTTGAAGTGCGTCTTTAGCCATCAATGACCAATAATACCTTGCATGCTGAATATGACGATATAGTAGTGGCCCTTCCTCCCTAAACCAGTCTAGTGATACTTGTCTAACTTAAGACGAGCTTCCTTAGAACCAATACATCGAGAAAGAACACTTTCTGGACCTTTAGAGTATAACATTCTGTTGATTTTAACGAAATTCTTCAAAGCTAAAATAGAAACCGCATCAGGGTGCACTAACTATTCCATGAATGGATCACGCCAATCGTCTTGCATGTCTTCATCCTCATTAACAAAATTTAAAGCTGTACATGGGATAGATTTCTTGACGACTTGGATATTCACATTACCACTAGCATCTTGAATAGGCATTTTAGATGCTAGTTGGCTAATGTATCTGCATACCTATTTGCCGATCGACTCATGTGCTCGTATCATACATAATTAAATTTTTTTACCATAACCTGCACTGCAGCCCTATAAGGCGTAAGTGTAGGTTCCTTCAACCCAAACTCATCGGTGGCCTGTCTAATGATTAAATTTGAATCACCTTAAATACACAAATTATGTGCTCCAAATCTTCGTGCAGATAACAAACCAAGTAATACTGCCTTGTACTCGGCTTCATTATTGGTGCATCGAAAATCAAGTTTAAATGCTAAGGGTATCTCTTGACCCTTAGGTGATGTTAATATGATTCCTGCTCCCCAGCCTTGATTTCCTGTAAAACCATCAAATTGAAGTGTCCATTCACCATTCGCCTCGACCATTAGAGTATCTTCATGAAATTCAGCTGGTATTATACCTATAGTTAAGCCCTCTTGGGCATTTGGGAAGTATGCTAATAGATCGGCTAAGGCTTATGACTTGATGGTTTTAGGGGACTGTACTGAGATGTCAAATTCTCCAAGAAGGAGTAACCACTTAGCAACTCGTCTTGATAAAGTCGGTCATGATAATAAATACTTGATTGGATCCGAACGAGTTACCAGGTTGATCTTATGCACGAGGAAGTAATGCCGTAACTTCTGTATGGTAAATACCAACGCAAGATAATGTTTCTTGCAAGCTGGGTACTTAACGTCGCTGCCTTGAAGGGTTTGGCTCAGATAGTATATAGGTCACTTTCGACCATCAACTTCTTGTGCAAGTAGGGCTCCAACGGACTTGTTGGTAGATGTAAGATATAAAATCAATGGCAATTCTTTGACAGGCATGGTCATGGTCTGAGGATAAGTCAAGATCATCTTAATCTTTCGAATTGCCTCCTTGTAAACCTGTTCCCATTCAAATGAAATTCCTTTCCTCAAAAGTTGGTGCAATGGGTATGAAATCTCAGCAAGTGTTGCTATAAACCTTTTGATATAAGAGACTTTTCCCATGAAAGTTTTTAGTTCCTTTAAAGTAGTAGGGGATGGCATTGCTCTTATAGCTTGCACTTTCACAGGATCAACATCAATTCCTTTCTGATGGATGACAAACCTTAAAAACTTCCCTGAGGACACTCCAAAAACACATTTGAGAAGATTCATGCAAAGCTTGTACAACCGACATCATTCAAAAACCTTTTGTAGATGCACTACGTGATCATGTGCCCTTTTAGACTTGATGACTATATCATCGACATAATCCTCTATAAAGTTATGCATCATGTCATCGAATATAGTAGTCATTGCCCTTTGATAAGTGGCGCCTACATTCTTAAGTCCAAATGGCATGACGGTATAATAAAAATTTCCAATCGGTATCTGAAAGGTGGTACACTTTGCATCCCTAATTGCCATCTTAATCTGATTATAACCATTGAATCCATCCATAAATGAGAACAAATCATGTCCTGTAGTCACATCTATTAGAGTATCGATGTTTGGTAGAGGAAATTTGTCTTTAGGACAAGCCTTGTTCAGATTCCGGAAGTCCACACATACTCTTATCTGTCTATTCTTCTTTCTTACAGGAACAATATTGGCAAGCTAAGTAGGATGTTGGATGGGCCTTAAAAATCCAGCTTGTAATAACTTCTTGACTTCTTGCTTAATTTGGACTTCAATCTCAGGGCGGAAAACTCTTTGTCCTTGCTTTACAGGTATAACTCCCGAAGCAATGCTTAGTTTGTGTACTATGAGACTAGGGTTCAATCCTAGCATCTCTTCATAGGTCCATGCAAATACGTCTTTATATTCTCTTAGCAACTTGACAATATGAACTTTTATTTCTTGTGGGAGGCTCTTGCTTATGAAGATTGGTTGCTGCGACTCTCCCGGTCTTGCCAAATCCAATTCTTCTATTTCCTCAGCCTGTAGCTTCATTTGGTCTTATAGTTGTTGTGGGGCAGGTTGGACCTCTTGCATTATTATGGGATCTGAAGAGGAAAAATATACCTAATCATCATAAGCGGTTTACCCTTCTTCTGTCTTCTCGAATAAAGCTTTCAATTCCTTTAGGTTGCTTGTTCTTCTTCTTTCCCCCATGACACCCATGCATCTTTCTTTTCTTCTGCTGATTATCTTGAATTTCTTTCCATGTAGGTAAGGGACACCAATCGGCTTAGCTATCGCAGTCTCGCCTTCTTTAGCAAATTCATCAAAGTAGGCTGACTCAGTAAAATATGATTCGTGTTGGTCAAAAGGGTTCTTGGTAGCTGGAATGAATACATCCTTCCCTTTCTAATGACCCTTGATATATTGATGCAGTGTAGATAGGACTAAGTTGTGATCGTGCAGCCATTTCCTACTGATGAGTAGATGGTATTGGACCGGCGCATCAATCACATGAAAGGTAGTAGTACCATGGATAAGGCCAACATTGAGATCAACATTAACATAGCCAACAGAATTTGTAAGGGCATGGCTAAATCCATTTATTGATATAGGCTATTTAACCAATTGTTGGATATCAATTCTAGCAGCCTTAAAAGTACTCATTGGCATGATATTTTAAGAACCATTATCAATGAATGTTCTCTTGACTGGGGACTCGTTAAGCACACCTTCCACATATAAAGAGCGATTGTGATTGGGATTCTTTACACACATGTCTGCATCAGTAAATAAAATCGCATTTTTGTGTGTTATGGCCATCCTCTTCACAGGCTAGACTAAACTACACTCCACGTATTGACTCTCAGATATCTGTGTGAGTACAGTTGCTGCCGTAAGCCGAGCTTTCTCATTGAATCCTAAGAGATCAAAGAAATTCCTAAAGTTAACTACCTTCAATAATGTAGTAACAACAGGTAGGTGTTTATCATCCTGAGCTTCAATTGACTTTCCTTTATCTTCATCATTTCCAATAGTTTGGGTATCAATTATTTTAATGGTGATGGGATCATGGCTAATGGTGTTGACAGCAACCCTTCAATTGTTGTGGGCGGGAAGTGAATCGTTTCTAACATCATTGTTATCGATGATCAACTCATTACGTGCAACTCAATCATTGAATATTTTCTTCAAGGTGAAGCAATCTTTAGTTGGGTAACTAATAATTTGATGAAATCTACAATACTTAGGATCACTCTTTTCTTCATTTGTGGGGAAGCGCTCAACCTTTGGAAGCTTGATGTTTCCATCATGGAGCCACTGGTCAAGCATTTGATGCACTTTGGCCATGGTACAAGGATATGTCAAAGATGGCTTGGTGTTAGTAGGCCTACCATCTCTTTGTTTCTTTGCTCCCCTTGGTGATTTGCCTTGAGCCGCACTTATAGACAAAGTACGCTTGTTGAATCTCCCAACTTCACTTCTTTATTGTGCCATTGAGTTGTTGGTCTTTTGTACATTCTCAACTAGCGCAGTAAAGGAGGCTAACGAAAGGTTTTCAAGGTAAACTATGTACTCAGGAAACATCCCTTGGATACAGATCTTAACCAACTCTCTCTCATCATAAATGTCTTGTATATTTAGTGAGCGCTCCCTAAAGCACTTGATATAATCCATTAGATCTTCTTTAGACTTTTGTCGGATCCTTCCTATGTCAGTAAGGGTGACTCTCTTCTGTGGAGAAGAACTTCTCCAAAAACATCTTACATATACTACCCCATGAATCTATTGATCTTGGAGGGAGATTAACATACTAGGTGTATGCCTTCTTAGTGAGTGACTTAGAGAATTCTTTCAGTTTCAAATCGTCATCTAGGTCATATACTTCTAGCGTCTCAATGAATTTCAGCAAATTTTCTTTAGCACTTCTCTTCTTGCCATTAAATAGCATGAACTTCGAACTAACATAAGTCTTAGGGTATGACTTTGCGACAATGCGTTGGTGATATGGAGGCTTTAGTTCTAGTATCCCAACCATAGATTTCGCTTGTATCTCCTTTGAATATATATCCAATCTTCTTTGGTTACAAATGAACCTCTCTAAGTAGATGCTTTGACCCTTAATGACATTGCAGGAGCAGGATGCACGAGCGTTAGATTCACAGGTGTAGATCTTGCAGACATGGGATTCATTGGTGTTGGTTGAACAGAGTTAATAATTGTAACACGTGGCATAACACGTGAGGATGATGAGCCTCCAATCTAAACTCCTTGATTCCTTACTTTAGGTAACGAATCTTACGTGGCTATAGGTTCTATAGCATGAAGTTGTTCTCAATGTGAGGAGCAACATGCTCATTGACAATCGAAGGGTTAGGTGGGGTTTATTGTTGCACCACATTAGAAGGATTTAAGGAAGTTGCTCCTTGTTGTGTAGTAGCAAAGGCAGCTAAAGCAGGCGTACATTGAGAAAACATTTCCATAAGTTCACTTAGGTTCTGATTAGTCTCACGCAGCTCACACGTTAATTGCGCATTATCAAGGACACCTTCTTGTGTGCCGTCACCATGATCAGTGTCTCTAGTTAGAAGTGAATTTTGATCATTGGTCATGGTATTAATATTTTGCTCTTGATTAGTTCCTTTAGTGGGGTCAGGTTGTCTTCACCTTGGAGGTACTATGATGTGAGTATTAAGTCTTCCCTCCCCAGTGAAGTTGCCAGAAAAATGTGGGGGTATCGGGTACAGATGTAAGTGTCACGTGTGTACCGCGTGTGAAGTCGCGCTACATGTGACCAAGGAAATGACTTGAGTGATTCGTACAGGATGGTCAAGAGAGAAGCGTAGGGAGGAGGAGTAGGCGATCTTAGTAAGTCTCTACCACGTATGGTGATAGTTGGAGAAGTATGATGGCATCAAACTCCAAGATCAATGAAGAATGAAGTGCTGTTCTTGAAGTGTTTAAGTCTTTGATCCTTAAGGCAAAGTTTTGGCAGAGTAACGACGTTAATGGAGGTTTTTCCCTTGTCCAAATGAGGAAATGAATAGGGTATTTATAGGATATGGTAAGTAAATTCGATACATTGGATCGTAACGTTGATCAATGGTTAGGATTGAAGCCTTTTATGTATGGGTATGAAATGGGCTTTTTTTCATGGGTTTAAGCCCAAATAAAGGGTTTTATATTTCATTAGCGTGAGCCAAATCAAAAAAGGTTGAATCTAACGAACTGATTCAACAGGCCCTACTTTAAGCCCACCATGCCAAATCTCCCTTGATCATCTTAATAATTTATGGGCTTGGCTCCTCGGGCCCTATCACCATAGCTTGAGGAGTCAAATCCATTTGATTATTGGGCTTGAAGCTCAATATTAAATTTAGCCCTTTACAATAGTTAATTATGTATAGGATAAGGGCAAGCCCAATTATTATGTGATTGACATTAAGAGATTTGAGGATCGTATTTATTGAATACTAAGCATTGATATTTATCTAAAGTGCGCTTTTCTTAGTTGAATTATTAATCTTGGCAAAATGTTATTGATTCAATCATTATTATAATGGTGCTTTTAACACTTATGAAAATTTCACAAATGGTATATCATATTGATTTGTCATTCTAATGCCAATTCCGTTATTCATGAGCCATGTCGAATAATCAATTTCATTCATATCTTTACTTTTTCTTTTATAAATACAAAAAACATGAAAACACATATCATTTCTTATTCATAAACTTTAAAACCTAAAATTACATATCAAAGTATTCCTACATCTCCATCACTAAGGGTAACTAGATCAAGTACAAATGCATTGAAATAGCAATAGGTCACGATGCACTACTAAATTGATCAAGTAAATAGTAATAGGTCAGGAAACACCACTAAGTCAACTAAACAACTCACCTTAAGTGGTAGGTCATCAACCTCCATTAATGGATGGTGCGTTGCACCTACCAACATTAAAAAAATGAAACAAAGAAGAAAAGAAATAATAAAGGATTAGACCTTAAAGTAAATCCCCTAAATTTTTACTTTTGGTTTTTCTATGATTGTCAATCATAAGTCACACCACCTTACCCCTTAATAGGGATTCTACCACAGTAAGTGTGGGATGGTTTTGCATAACAAAACCTGACCTAGTAGATTATAGGATATTACTAAACTTGTGATCTAACCTGACCTGACTCAACATTAATTTGCTATTCATTTTTCTTTGTTTTTTTTTTTTTTCAATCTTCACAAAAGTTGACTCCAAATTGCACATATACAATGATATTAGAAAGAAAAAATAGCATAAATCATTATAATTTAATGCATATTTGTCAAAATTTACCAATTAGGTGCATGAAAAACGCATCATTAGAACTAGCCAGACCTCAACATCTAAAAGTAAAAAAAAAATTACTAAGAAAAATATTTGAAGGAAAAAAAATAGTATAAAAGGAATATTGAACCAAGTTGATAAAAACCTAGCTTTAAAAGCTTCAAACTAAATCTATTGATAATTGAAACATGGACGAATAGAATGGAAGCTCTTGAATTTTGCTTTACTTTTCACCGTTGGGGTTTTTAGTTTTGTGAAGTAAGCTTAAAACTTTAGAGGAGTTTGTGAAGAAAGTTTGAACCTTGACAACATCTTAAGTTAGGTAAAGAGAGAATGATTGTTCAATTTATTTTGTGGTATGCAAGTGTTTTGATATTGTTTTAAGTAAAAACAACAATAAAAAAGTTGTATAAAAAAAGAAAAAAGTGTTGTTGGAGGGTAAGTGAATATTAGCTTGTTGGGTAGAGACAAGATATATAGTTAGCTGTGGTTGGAGAGTTGAGATAAGACTAGAGACGTCTAAGGAGAGAGAGAGTGAGGGTGAGTGAGTGCTAGGTTTAGATTACTATAATAGACTATGAGTAGGGTTTTTTTTTTTTTTTTAGAATTATTATCTTATCATTTTTATTTAATATATACATATAGTGCTTAATAGCCATTTAAAATATATTATCTATTTTTTTTAAACTTGAATTTTCCATCAAATTATATTATAGTTTGAGACTTAACTCATAACTAAGGAAGAGTGTAAGGAGTTGATAGGCCCCCTAAGCTTGAAATTTTTAAGAAAAGGAAAAATATATACATAAATATATATTTTAAAGAATAAAACTTGATATAAAATTATGCATATCTTAGTGGTTAAGTGTTTAATTTATGTGATACCCCATAAATCAGTAATCAATACATGAACATCTGAGTATTAGGATAAAGTTTTGTTCTTGTATGATTAGGATTGATAATGGCATCTAGGAAAGTAAACCAATTAGGTTAGAAACTTATAAGAAACATGATAACTCTAATCAAGGAATTCTCGTAGATTTGAAAATCCATAATATAATAAGAATATAAAGAATACAATCAAAATAGTGAAAATTTACTCTCTACGAGACCTTAAAGTCGAATTTAGGATAATAGTACCTAAATTTAGGGCCTTCGGAAAAAATTATCTAATTAAACTTAAACTTTACAATTAAGATAGAAAAGTTAGTTGAAGTAATTTGGTGAAGTTGGATTTTGAAAATAATTACCTAAAAATCCCGATTTTACCCCTAAAAGTATGATTACTTAATATAATGTAAAAATAATTAAAACTCTTAAAACTGAGCTCAGAATGCAACAAGGACTTAGAAATAAGTTAATTAGGTAATAAAAGAAAATAATATAGTATAATATACTATATGAGTATATACATATTTTTATGAGTATACTCAGTATATATAATAAATATATTCGTAAATTAACCTAAAATAATATAATTATGCATAATGAGCGATAAAATTGCAAAATTAAATAGGAAACGTATTTTTAAAAGAAAACATATGCTAGAAACATGATTATACGTATATAATTACTCATTATGTGTATGATATATGTAGGATATATACCTGTATATTAACAAAAATCATTAAATACTAATATAAAATACCAAAATACTGTCAAAACATTATCTAAAAATTGTAAAAAAATAAAAAAATGACCTAAAATATGATTAGATTAATGTGTAGCAGCTTAAAAAGGATAAGCAGCTGAATCAAAAAATAAATTTATAAAAAAATTGACATTTCCTACTACGTGTTTTTCAAGGAAAATATTAAAATAAATTACTTAATAATTAAGAAAAAAATTCAACCAGCCTAAACTATTATAAATAGGATCCTAGGACTTAGATTTAACATTTTGGCAACTAAGAAAACCTAAAAAAATTTTCACAAAAAAAGGAAAAAAAAGAGCAAGAATCTAGCCTGGCTAGTTTCCTGACCATTCAATGACTTGACGTGGAGCCCCACTACTACCTAGAAGAGCCACCACCAACTAGGCTAGATGACGATCCCTCTCCGGCCAACAGTGGTCGGAGCTTCGATGAACTTAGGTTCCGAGTTTTTATTCTATTTTTGAAAAATTATTAAATTAATTAGGAAAAATGTGAAAAAATTGATTTCTAGGTTATTTTATATGTACTTTCATTTTTTAAATTTATTTTTTCAAAATTAGGAATATTTAATGTACTTGCTTAACAAATGTATTATTAATCCAAAATTTGAAATTCAAAATAAATACACTAAATAATGTAGTTTTTAGCTCAAAATTTTTGTGTAAGATACTTATGATATATAGATAATTTCTATGCAGCCCAATTTTTTATTTGAATATTTTTAATATTTATTGTATTTTTTGGCCTAAAAATAGCTCGAAATTAGGTTGAAAATGTTAAATAAATATGATTTATGAAATTAAAGAGTGAAATTGACCTATAATGATTTCTAATGAAGTATAATGATGTTAGGATAGGTTGAAAATAATTTTGTACAAAAAGAATCATATTTGGGTAATTAAATATAATTTAGGGGTAAAATCATAATTTTGAATATATAAGCGATGAATCGATAACATGAAAATAAGTGATGAATAAATTCAAAATATTTTTAGGAGTTTATATAAATTTTCGAGAAATTATTTGGTAACCCGAGCTATTTATTACAAATTTACGTAGTAAAATAGCTTAAATAACGAACCGATACCCAATTTTAGTAATAATAGGTTAAAATATGATAAATAGTTGAATAAAAACTACCTATTTGAGTATTGGTCAGATTGGATAAAAATTATATATATATTTTAATATATTTAATGATATTTTAATGATTAGGATACGTTATAGAGGTACTGGAGTTAGATAATACCTATATTATGGGTTATATTGACAAATGAGGTAAAATATGATTTTATAACATAAATTACGTATAATACGATAATATTTGATTAAATATGTATAACTGTGTTAAAAACTCGAATTACCTATTAAAAGTCATCTCTAGAAATTGGGACTTATAATACGTATCGTTAAGTTTATACGAGCCCAACAATACTATTTTTACTAAAATTAGATTAACTTAGGTAATATAATCTATATCTCTACAATATTACTAATATAGGTACTACTATAACTCTACCGTAATCGAAACGTGATTTAAACGACTAAAAGTACGTTTTGATACGATTAGAATGATATATTATACGTAATAGTATAATTGCATATATTATTAATACTTAATAACTTAACTTGACTTATATGATAAAATTATGTATTATTATATAAGAAAAATGATAATATACTTTATATATATACATATGTATATGTATAATCGTTTTAGATAAAACCCTAATGTTTTCGTAACTATTATGAAAATTAAATTTGAGTTTTATGTATATAGGATTCCCAAGTGATTAGATCGTTGACGACCTGAGTCTTCTGTAGTGAGCATCGAAACAGGTAAGTGGGATCAATGCTTTATTGTATTTTGGGACATTATTTTAGAATATCTGGGGACTTTGGTATGTATTAGCTTGTGATTGTAGTTAGCTGTTTGTGCGTATACAGCGTTTATGGTTGGAGTTCGATTTGTTGTGATGGGAGCTAAGCTCTACGATATGCTTGTTCTGTGATTATTACTATGCTTAGATTGTTTGAACTTGGTTGATCACTTTAAAAAGATGAACTAACTCAAACTTGACTTAACATCTAATTTGATATGCATTACAACTCACTAGGGGTAACGACTAGGATTCTCAAGATAAATACAGAGTCTTTTCGATGAAGATAGCTGAAATGGTTTTTTCTCGAAACTAAGTGATAGGAGAGGAGGTCGTGGTAAAGTTGGGGATTGTGGTTCGAAGGTGGTTATAGGAGGAGAGTGTTATCCATTGCACAAGCTTCGGTTTGGTTTCAATTCGTAAGTGTGTGACATCAATCTCCTCAATCCGGATTAGAGTGAGCGTAATTTCTCTGATTTCATGACGGATCGGATAACGTTGTGTAATGGCATTTGCTTATACATACATTGCATCTAACCAACTTGATTAAAAACCCTACTTATGATGTGTTGAGTGTATACTTCTGTCTCTACCCTACTTATTGAACAAGTTGTCACTCATTTCTCAATAGTTTGTTTTGCAGGTTCCAAATGAATTATAAGTGCTTAACTAACATCGAAACCCTAGTAAACTAGGACGGGGAGCAAAACACAACAAGAAATGGCCAATTATTACCCTTAATATTAACTTTTTATCTTTTAAGGAAAATTACATAAGACTCCTCAAAGGGCTTGGTAGTTTTCAATATTTTGGTCTGTATATAAAATGACAAGTACCTATGGGATTTGCTAATACTCTTTTATAAGGCCAAATTACAAGTTTATTATTACAAATTATTTTAAAAGATTACTTCATAAGTTTATATCAAACAAGTATCAATTTGGACGCTTCAAGAGGGTAGAGTTGAGTATGTTTGGTGTGAACTAGGTCTAAGATAACAGCTGTAAGAATAGTTTCTATCTTAGGATGGCTCACATGGTAGGACTATTATGATCTCACTTTTTTGGGCTGTAACAATTTATAAACATAAGGTCTTGTATTCAAATCTCATGTGTGTCATTTTACTTCTTTTAGATGTATTTATTACCTAAATTACATTTGTCTTTCTGCACTTGTTAAACTTTATTTCGGTAGGCCAACTTTTTTTTTTTTTTTATAATAACCAATAACATCATACTCTGTTAATTACAAATTAATTTTAACTAAATAAATTCTCTTAAATTGTTATTTTCTATTATTATTACACCATAAATAATAATTATATCATTTGTATTACAACTATTTTGATCTTATCACATAAACTACTAATTATATGACTCGATACAGTAATTTTTTTTTTTACAATAAACATTACAAAAATAGCCAATGTTATTGTAGCCTAGTGCTTTCACCACTAGTCTCTCATTGAGACAAAGTAAGATTCGAATACCCCTTTCCTTGTAATTGGACAAAAAAAAAAAAAGTTACAAAAATGAATGTATATTATTGAGTAAATGTTTACTTAATAATATAATATTTAAAATGATGTTCTTTTCTTTTTAACATTGCTAATGAGATAATCAAATAAAGTTATTATAAAAAGAAATAATATAACTATTTTTTTAAAATAAAACTTATATAAGTTTTATACATTAATATAATTTTTTTATAAATTAATAGTTAAATTTTATTTAATTCATTGTATAATAAAAAGGTAAAAAGGGTTTATTCTTTGAACTTCTTATGAAGTGTACCAATCACCCTTAATCAATTTTGAAATTTTTTTTTCAATTTTATTAAGTTTTAGGAAGTGCTATAGGTTAATTCATTAACAAGATTCTTTTATATGTATAAAATGCAATATAATTTTAACAATAAGTAGATTTTTTCCTACTAATGATTTTAATATTGATTTAATTAAGGTATACCCTTCCCCCTCAAGTTATGTGATCTTAAGCTGTTGTTACTCATAACTCTATAGGATTTTGAAATAAGATCAGTCGAGTGGCTCGAGTACCTATAATAGTCTACTTGGTGGCATCTTTACCTCTTAAGACTAATCAGAGGTAGGGGAAGGTAGTCACCTAAGTTTGAATGCTTGATAACTTTTAAAAATATTTTTAAATTTTAAAACTAAATAAATTGGTTATACCTTATATTTCTTCTCGCATTAAATATTGTTAAAAGGCATGTAGAGCTCCTTTGGTTGTGGTATGTACTTAAATGTGAAATCTAGATGTTTCAAGAATGACGATGACATTTTTTTACATTATTTGATAATTATTTGTAGTAAATAGTCATATTAGCTTTTGATAATCATGTATATTTATAAAAATTTTATAAATTCTCTTGTTGACTCAATTAGGAAAACCTAATAAAATTTAAAATTTTGGTGAAAAATTCTAAAAGTTAAGAAATTCTAAATCTTTACATTAATATTTTTTCCTTGATATTATTTAGTAATTATTAAAGTTTGATAATTTCATTTAAAATTATAAATTAATAATTGTATTTAATTAAAAATATTTTATTTTATGGCATTCTACATATTATGCCTTTCAAGTAATACATGCTACATTACATTAGCACTACATGGTATTAAAAGTGTCAATGTATATATACTTGGCTCAATTTGTGTATATTAGACTAGGAGTTGGCATTTTATATCTAATTTAAAGATAAAATTACAAATGCCATGAATTTATTGATCTAACGGAATTAAGGGAGCTAGTAGTCGAGTTGCATTGAGTATTGGAATCCACATTAAAAAAAGGTTTAAATTATTAATTATAAATTATTCTAAAATTTAGATATTAAATAAGACATTAGTCTTATATATAATCATTCCTAACTTTCATCTATGTGTCTTGAGTTGTAGTTACATTTATTTAAGATAAAATGACAAATTCTAAATAATAACCAATTAAATCGATTCAACATTCAATGAGAAGAATGTTACACTAACATTTAAATCTCAAGGTAAATTTTAAAAATAATTTAATATTAAGTTAGCAAATGTAGTAAGTACTCAACTTTTCCACAAGGAAAAAAGAAAAGAAAAGAAAAATTATGATGATAATATCGTACTTTTGTTTAGTTGGTAGGATATTGAGAGAAAGATGAAAATAGCAAGTAACAATTAAGAAATGAATAGCCGATATAATAATTTTAAGAAGTTTGCTAATAAAGCAATATGTAAGAATAAGTTTGAATTGCCTTACGTAGACCTGGGCATGGTTCCAAACTGACTTGGAACCAGACTTGGATCCTCCAATTCCTGGTTCCTAAAATAGGGAATCGAACTTGGACCGGTTCATAGGTTGGTTCCTTGGACTTACAAGTTCAATTGGCAGTTCAAGGAACCATGAAGCGGTTTTTAAAAAAAAAAAATTAATTAAAAGAATAAAAAAACTAAATTTTAGAATTTAAATTAAAATTATTTGAGTACAAGATAAACTTTAAATTAAAATTATTTGAGCACAAGATAAATGTTATCTTTAGCATATTTTATAAAATAATTATTTTAGGGTATGCATTTATTCATGTACAGTCATATTCAACTCAAATATCATATTAGTAGTGTGGGACAAAAGATACAAATGCTATAAAGAAGTTTAAAAAACAAAAGTTAGTTCCACATTACTAAGAATGAGATTTGTCTTTTGGTAATGGTTTATATATGTCAAATCACATAAGTTTTTAAAATTACATTTATTGCTTTCTTGTGAATAGCAACGCTTTAAATGTTATTAATAGGAAATGATTGTTTTCCTATTTACATAGATTTAGTTAAAATTTTTAGTTTTCATTATTATTTATTCTTAAAATTATTTTATTTCACCATTATTTTATTCTTTTCTCTTTTTTTTTTTTTATCTTTTTATTTTTTTTAAGTTGGCAGTTTAAGAACCGTTGGGTCTACGGGTCTTCGAGCTTGAATTGGCTTGGACCTGTTAACCAGGTAGGACGGCCCTACAGGTCTAACATGTATGGTCAGGTTCGTGCTGGGTATTAGACTTAGTAGGGCAGTTTCGAGTTGGGTCACAATTTAGACTTAGCTTGTGCCTAAGTCTAGCCTTATGAATTGGCAATCAAATAAATTACACATTGTTGAAGCTTCCAATTGTAAGAAACGAGGATTGACTTCAAATCATATTACGTAAATTTTTCATTTTATTCAATTGGCAAAAAATCATTGAAAATTCAAATTCTAATATCAAAATAAAAGAAAAGGGAAGTAAAATGAAAAAAAAAAAAATCCTAATTTATAACCAAGAGGCTAGTCACACAATGTAATAATGTAGAAAATTATTTTCAAAACTAAGGGCATTTTAGGTATCTCAAAGTTTTTGTAAAATCCTATACCCTTAAGCTATTCTTATTCATCTAAAACCCTAGCATTTGCCTATTAAAGACTAAAACTCTCCTCTTGTGCAGAAAATTAAGAGCTTCTCTTTAAACCTTACTCCAAGAGGCAAACCAAGAAGGATTAAGGTAAGAACCTCGAAAACTTAGCTCAAATAAATTCATATTAAGCTTTCTAGCACTCTAAAACACCTTATTTCTTGTTGATTCCAGCTTATACTTAGGTGTTTTCAAGAGGGGATTCATAGTTCTTTTGGTTAACAACCTTTCACAACTGTTTAAGGTTTGTATAATGAAGGATTCTTGAGTTATTTTGATTATTTACTAGAAAAACAAATTTAAAGGAAGCTAAACTTGCAATAGGATAGGTTTTGATTCTAAGTTAGAAACCATTTGCAGAGTATTGATGATTTAGGCATCTCTAAGATGACTTCATTAAGTGTTTGTTGTATTGCAAGTAAGTGTATTGAACTACAACTTTAAATCTTGATTTTTGAGTTGAGAAATGGTTTTTAGGGTTGAAATTTGAGGATAGATGAGTTTTTGACATATAGAATCATTAGGTTATCGAATCTTAAGTCAAAATTTAGCCTAACTAATTCCTTATCTAGCCTTTCCACTTCCAAAAGTTTTGATCTTTGCTTAAGAAACAGAAGTTTAAGAAATGAATTCAAGCATTTCCTTAGTTGGCTTAAGAGATGTAATCTATTGGAATGAGGACCTTGTTTGAGAAGTATGGTTGGGAGATGAAGAATTAAGGTAATTAACTTGTTTTTGGGTTAGGTTTTGGACTCTCTTGCTTTAACTTTCCCTTATTAAGATCATTTACTTGTTGAGGATTTAGGTAAGTGGTGTTGGTTGCTTGCTTGTGCTTATTAGGACTTAGAATTTAACCAAACTCATTCATATGTGGCCTAATTGACTTTGATGGTTGGTTGTGCTTAACTTGCTCACTCTGGAGGCCTGTAGTGATAGATCTCTAGAGAAGCAATTGTTGATTATGTGTGAGATTTTCCTAATAGACTTTTATATGGGATGATACAGTTAAAATAATAGGATTTTTAGACTTTGGACCTAGATGTAAAGGACTTAAAGGAAAGCTTATACATATATCCACCTATATATGTGGAAAAAGACTAAGGTGTGGAGGAGTCATAAATACTCCTTTGATGTTTGTAGACTTAAACTAAAGATAATTAATTTGTTTCTTGTCTACTCTCGTTATATTTGCATTGTGTGTATGTATATGCTTTGGCATGGCATTTGTGTGTGTTTGTGCATCTATACTGGGCTTTGGCTCGTTCTTTATTCTTGTTCAGGTACAAGGACCAATGATTTTCTTATTTATAAGGAGCCATATGTCGATGAAATCTAGGAAAAGGGGGGTGTTGAGTATCTTTATTATTATGATGATTAAAGTTGCGAGGAGTTATGTATTTACTGGAGACTTATTTTATAGAGTTTGAGATGAGTTATGTATTGACTAGGGACATGTTTAGTCGTATTGAGAGAGTTATGTTTTCTTGAGAAAATAGACTCCTTTTTACTTTATTATGTGAGGTTGGATTACTCTGAAGAGTTTAGCTACTTTTAATGTTTCCTATTTTTTATGTGGTTATGAGACAATACACTCATGGACTATCATGCTAGTTAATGCATGCTTTATGAGGATTTGAGTGAATATAGTTACCCACCGCTTTGTAGATTCTTATGTATTTCTATTTGTGGTTTAGATATGTTATGGTTGTTACTTGGTGGACTTAGATGCCTTAGCATATTTCAAGCTAGTTGGAATATGTGGTAGGTTGTAATGCCCATTTAGGATCTTAAGGTGTTATACGCAACCATCTTCTAGGTCTCATTTTATTCAATTAAGGTGGCATGTCAATCTTTCTATAATCTTTTAATAGTTAATTATAGAAATTGAATATTTGAGGTAAATTTACTAGACTCACTAACTAATTTTCCTTCATGATTTTTCATTTAACTTATCGAACATCCTAAATAAGCCATAGAGAAGTCAAATAATTTTTATTAGTTTGTATACATAAAGTTTAATTGAGTATAATGATTGAAGTTATATTTGTTATCTATGTTTATGCTCGCTCTATTTTATAATGATGGCCTCCTAATGTTTTCAAGTGAACAGGGCATACATTAGCCTTACTTGAATGCCAAATCCTTACCATCCACACAAAGTGTAATTAAGACAAGAGATCAAAAGGCACAATTACTTCATCCAAATGGCTACATAGGTCATTGGAATGGTTCCTTAAAAATGTGAGGGGTAAAATGATTCACACAATTCATTTGAACACCTAGATGCTCAATTTAGATGGAATGTAGCTTAAGAAAGGAGTTAGGTCGGGTGTTCTTTGAATAGTCTCCCACTTGTCAGCTTAATCATATTATTGAAGGTGCTAATCTGTAATGTTCTAGAATATGGAGTGCAACTTGCCATGTGTTCCTATCATCAACTAACACGTTAGGTGTAAACAAATACTAGAATCTCCAAAATACATGTTATAATCTCTAATTAGTCTCAAATTCAATTTCCACATAAGATTAGAATGACTACTATTTAAGTAAATTTCATAAAAATTTGAACAAGAATTTACTAAGTATATGATGGAACTTTAACTTTCCTAACTCGTTTATTACCCTAATAATTGAAATTCTAGTCATTACTCCCCAATCTTGGTAGACTTGATAATTGAATCCAAAACCATCAAATCTTGTAATTTCTACTCAAGTACCTATACTTGAAAAATTAATATAAGATGAGTTAAAGTCTAATACGAAGTACAACAAACATTCGTGCATGATACATACCACGAACAAGTCATATGCATAATCATAATAATTAATGCTACAAACACCATTTATTATCGTGATTATTAATCGATACCTAATACAGTCTTAGCATCCTAAGACTTAGGTAACTCATAACCCCTAGATAAGTAATATATACACTGGATAAATATTAGTGTGAGTCCTATCTATCACTCTAGTAACTCTTCGTAGAATCTAGTTAGGTCATCTCAATAAAGAACCCTCATAAGGCGAGTTGCTTACAATCACTAAGTGCTTCACTAACCTTCTTAGATCCTACCAAGGAGAGGTCGAAGTGGTACAAGCACAAGCAACATAAAATTCATTAAGTCTAAGTTTGAATCAATTTCGATTAAACATCTATTCTAAACCAGTACAATAAGTAAACATGTATCCTATACTTGAGTCCTGAGAATAATTGTTAATATCTACGTTCGAAGTCCTTTCAAAATTCCATACCTAGTCTACAATGTAAAGACAACAACTTTTAGAATATAATTCCATGTTTTCTTATCTTAACTAGATTCTATTGTTTATCTTTCTAAATTTTTAAGTCTAGATTTTATCATAACCTAAGGTTTTAGAACCATCTTAAACTCCAAAACAAATTTAGAATAGGTTGGGTTATAATTTAGGAGGATAAGAAACAGGAAACATAAGGAAAAGGAATGACGCAAGTTCATGCCTAGGGAACATGGCCGTGAACCTAACTGTATTTCTCCTACTGGTGATATGAACATGTTTATAGCCTACATCACGGTCATCAACCTTAGCGTGATCTTGTTGGCTACAAACTCCATCAATTTTTCATAGATAAACTTCATCTTAACACATCCGTGAAGACTAAGGTTAAGATCATGCTTGTGATCTTGTCCTATTTCCCCCAAATTTGCAATAATTGCTCTAAAACACCACTTCCACCATATAGTCAATCAAAATCTTCATCCTTAAAAATTTTGCCCAAAATTAACCAATACCTCATTAATACACCAAACTTTAATTCAAATCAAACTAATCCTCATATATCCGAATCGAAAAGAAATTAAAGATAGGATAACTTACCCATCTTCTCAATTAAATAACTTTAACATACGAATTTGCATCCCTTTAACACTATAATACACAAATCCTTTAGCATTTTTTATCTTTCTTTGAAAGATAGCGGATTTCCTTTTAGTAGGAATAAAAAGCTTACCTTAATTCCTTGTTCTCTTATGTTTTCTGCAATTTTCCTTAATTCCTAACACTTGCATGTCAACGATCCGAATTTTGAATTCAATTTGTGGTAAAGACTTAAGGGTTTGCTATTGTTAGGGTTAAAGTAAGGAGAAAAGAGAGTCGTTAGGAATAGGGTTTTCTTTTAATCTTAATGTATTAAGGGGATAAGGGTTTTTGAATTTTCTTTGGACTAAAATACCCCCATAGAGTTTAATGCCCTAAATATTTACTTATTTCTCCACTTTTAATTTCAAAATTTTGGGTTTTACAAATCACACACACTTGTACATTTCGTAAATGAATTTACTTGTATAAGACCTAGCAAGATTGTCTAAGTGTAATATAACGGTGATTCTAAAGTTGATATCCACAAAGAGCTTTTCTCAACTATTAGATCATATAAGCATTTCTCTAAGCTAAGCAATTGAAAGTTGATTTAATGAAAGTAAAGCTAATGAATTAGATGAAAATAAAACAAAATGTCCTAGGAAAATTGAGGTCTTGAGATCTAGAGATGTAAAAATTGAATTGGGGTTTGCAAATATATTAAATTGATGTGGTTCCTTAAATCGAAATTGAAGTTGCTTAGTTGGGATTTAACCAAACTTACAAGAGCTAGCCCCTTCTTAAAGCCATAAAGCTTAAATCATAACATAAGTCATCTTGTTAAGGCAGTTTATCTATAATTATCAACTAAATAATAACCTACTCACACTGGAGGTTACTGTTCTTGTTAGAGTTATAGATCGAGCACCATCAAGTGACCTAAATTATATTTCCACCCATATTAAGAGCATAAGTTTATGGATTAAGTCAAAACGTTCATATACCTATGATGCATTTTCTCAAAACAATTATGTTTATTTGAGTTATTGAATCCTTCCTGAGTATCTTTAACCTAATTTAATAATGGTGGTCAAATGCTAATTATTTATACAACAAACATAAGAGTTAAATATCTAAGTAATTATAAATTCAAGTGAATCAAGTCAATAGTACATAATTCATCACATTCATCGTTGGGAAACCATAAAAATAAGTTCACATCTTAATAAGAAGTACTTAAATCAATCAAGATACAATACAATGGAAATTATAAGGGAATAGAAAACACCTTAAGTAAACTTTACGAGTGTTGTCAATCCAACCTCTTGAAATGCAATTGGCATTTCATGATAAACTACAAATTATAAGATCTCCTCTTATATGCTAAGACATAGGGGAGATAATGGATGTATAAGTGTTTAGACTTATGATTTTAGACAGTTTAGTACCAAAATATTAAAAACTTGAATTTCAATGTCTAAAACTTTGAGATTTGTTGAAATGAGTGCCTAATTTTAAGATATCATAAAGTTTAGACACTCATTTAAACAAAATTTAAAGTTTGTCTTAAAGTTTAGGCACCCATTTAGACAAATTCTAAAGTTTTAGACATTGAAATTCAAGTTTTGAATGTTTAGGCATTAAACTGCTTGAAATCGTAAGTTTAGGTACTTCCATTTGCATTATCCTGACATAGGGCCCTTAGTTCCCTTAAAGTAATGTAAACATAATGGGAATAAAAATGAAAGTTGGCTACTGAACATTTTTCACCAAGTTACTGAATATTTTTCTATAAGCAACTAAAAGTTCTCTTCACCTCTAAGCTATTAACTACCATAATCTATCTTCCACATATATTGGAAGTTCTTTAGGATTTTTTTTAAGTTTTTGCTAGTTGAAGATCAATAAGGATAATGAGATAGGCTTATAAGATAATAAAAATAAGATGGCCTCCAAAATTCATTCTCCTTGAAGTATACAGTCGGGTCATCTCTTATTTAAATATTAGCTACTATTTTATTAATAAAGATCATATGCAATCCACCCCTTTAAAACATATCTCTTAACCTTATCCCCTCTATTTTGCTTTAGCCTATTAAAAAAAAAAAGAATATATCATATGTTGACCAATTCTCTATTTTTATCTATATTCAAGAATTTCAATAAGTTGAAGAACTTATTTTTCAATTAATGAATGTCTACTCCTATTCTTTGTCACCTCTAGCCTTGTTATTTTTTTTTTTTGGTACCTCCTCCTTTGTCATGTGTCTCATCTTATGCATGTGTAGCTTTTTAAACATGTAAAGGAGATTAGGCAAATTTACACATTTGTAGAAGAAATCCTAGTGCATCCAAACACTTAATTGTATTGAAGGAATAAATACATCACGAAGGCCATAAGCCACTCTTGACCTGGAGACATAGCAATGAAGTAGCAAAAGGTTGGATAAGTGTCATGGTTAAAAATCAACATGTAAATTAAGTTTTAAACAAGTGTTAATTACCAAGAAAAAATCATTAGGCTATAAAAATAAAAATAAAAAGACATCATCAACTCTTTTATGTCTCTTGGCTCAATTTAGGGAGAGAGTAATTTGAAAAAAAAAAAGAGGAAATGCTCAAGAAGAATGAAAGGTTGAAGAAAATTTTTAAGAAAAAATAGGTTTATATCTAGGTTTTTGGAATACATGATGATTGAGTGAATTTGAAAGTGAATCACCACCACTACTTAAAGGGAGCGGTCATGACTACGTTAGCTGACAAAGCCTTGAGCATCGCTAGTGGCCGAAGATCTTCATGTTGATGAGTACTTAGTTTTTCTAAGTTTTTCACTAAAATTCTGAAAATAGTAGACAATGTTAAAAAATTATGATTTTTGGTTCTTTAGGTAATTTTTCATGTAGAATTCAAAAATTAATTTTGATTTTCCAAATTTTAAGTGTATATATGGGTTTCTTAAGAAAAAAATCACATCCATTAATTTTCAATCACATTTTCAAAAATTCAAACGAAGTAGTTTCGACCTAAATTTTTGTGTATTAGTTCCTTAGAGATTAAACTTTCAAGTTATGTAATTGGTTTTTCAAGATTGTAAAGTTGGTTGTTTGTTGGAGGTGTTTTTCTTTGAGATTCCTTTAATAAACTTGAGGTGATGTTGCTATACATTAAATAATTGATGGTTTTTTATAATATTCAGAAGAAGATGACCTTTTATTTTATATGAAAAACTAATTTACAAGCTAGTTATTCAAGTTAAGGGCCAAAACTACTTGCTTTTCAACTAAAACTACATACTTCTCTACTTGAACTATATGTTTTTCTACTTAAATGTACTAATGCAAGTCTTGAATTAAGGTTGATCAGTTTAGTTAAGATTTTACCCTTAGACATCCTCTAACTAAATTCTTGCCACCTTACATATGTCCCATCTCTTACCTGTACTTAGGGCCAGTCATAATAATATTATAATTGAAATGCAACATATATGACTAGTTCATTTCCTCATGTTTACTTTCTTTAACTTTAAAAATTATCATGCTTTCATCATAGCTATGGGCTTGAGTACTTCATATAGTATAAGATATGAGTATAGCAAATCTAAACTTTTCATTGACTTAGACTCAAATGAGATCAGGAATGACTCGACCTAGCTAGATTTGATGCTAAGAATTTGCTTAGTTGTTGATCTTACAACTGACATAACTAGACTAGATCAACAGTAAAGATAAAAAACTTTATATAAGAGATATAAGTATCATAACATTTTGGGAATTTGACAAGAGAAACATGGGAGTCATAGATTTGCCATTCTTGCATTACTTACTCATCTGTGCTAAAGCCTATATGAAGAATGCCATTCTGTATTGGATTAACTTTACTTCATGTTACATTTGCTCACTTCTTCCCTTCTCACAGCTATGTGTGTAGCTACATTACCCATTCCATAACCTATCTATACTATATGGAGGTACTATTGTTTTGCTTCCTTAAGTTGATTTAGCTACCCTAAACAACTTTACGTACACATTACTAGTATGAAATTCCCAACCTTTATAGAATTTCGTGATCTTAAATCATAGTTCAATCTATTTTTTTTTTCTTGATTCTATCCTTTATGTATACTCAAATCTTTTGCAATATCCTTTAGTACATAAGTTTTCATAAGTATACTATGATTCTTTTCTAAACACCAACTTAAATCCATCAAGATCTTAAGTACTTTTCAAAGACTTTTCCTTAAAACTTCAATTTGTGCTGCTCCTCGCATATTTCACTTACCTTAAACAATCTCGATCTAGATTCCTTGACATGCATTAAGTTTTACCCCATCCTTACTTTTGATCCATTAAATCTACATAAATGCCTCAATTATTTGATCCATCGCAATTCCAATCCTTATTTAGGGGCAAGTTGTGATGCTCTATGGCCCTAACTACAAATCATGCTCTAATACCGCCCGTAATGCCCTGCCTTCCAAGTGTTTGCTTGGAAATTTTTCTCAATGGTTACTGCCTATAAAGATGGCTTGTTATGTCATCCCTAAGTTAGAGATAAAGCAAAACATGTATCTAACCTATCATTCAACTTCATAAAAATAATTACATTAAAAAGCTTTCCTATTCAGCATGACAAACCATAGCAAAAGTCTTTAAAAAGGTGAGCCATACCTTGAGTATCACAACTATATACTCCTTTGTATAATACATGATCCATTATGAAATCTACATGATAATCTCTATGGTAAAATCATTGCATTATAACTTGACAATCTTCTTGGAGAGTTCCTTCCCAAACTTGAATTCGAGTCTACAACTATTTGCCCCTTAAGAAAAACTATATTTATTTCTCACTCTAACATCTTAGATGGATTTTAAACCTTGAGGGTTTTGCCATTTGACACATCATTGCATCCATGTGGCATCCTTAGCCATTTAGATAAAGTGTCTTTTACTAGAGGCATCAATTAAAATAAAACATTCATCTATCTTTCACAATTTCCATTTTATTTTATAGACTTCTCCTTGTTTAATACCTTTTGATTGTAGTTTTTTCTTCCTACCTATATTTTAGGTCTCCCCACTAACCACCTACACCTCCCTCACACATATAGAAGAGTGCTTTAGTGATCAAAAGCTACTGAGAATAATCATAAGATCTGAGATTAGTTCATCAATAGGTTTTGATTACGTGTGTTGTTTTACTCTTATTATCATGAGCTAAACTCACATATGTATGATTGCGATATAGTTTGGTAGAATTGTTAGATTAGTGACATAATTATATAATGGCTATATGATTAATCAAAGTTATAGCTATTATAGGTTCATAGTTCATATATTTTTTGCCAATCAACAAAACTATGTAGATTAAAACATGAGATACTTGAGAGGACTTTGAGAACTTATAATATAAACTCAATCTAGATTTAGGCAATTAAACTTATGTGACATGAATGCATGTACAAATCTTGAATTCAACTAACCTTGCTAACTTTATTAAAGAATCACCTATTAAGCTAACCATTATAGAAAAACTATTGGAGAGGAATATTTTTTTTATAATCAAAACTTCAATAACTCAATAAGGAAGAGGTTTCTAATGAGTTTGGTTTAAACCCAATTAATCAATCCCAATTATATAAGAGAGATATAAGTCCAATAATACAAAGGATATTGGAGCTAGGTATTTTACACCTTAAACATAGTGTTTTTGAATACAATAATCTTTATATTAGTTAGATTATTAGTTAGTAGATTTAGCTACTTAGTTTAATTCTTATAAAAAACCACAAATTGGTTGGATAACTTAGAGTAGAACTAATATAGTATAGTAATTAATTAGAGTTCCCTATGAAATGTAAGCTTTATTCATTAATCTATACTACTTATACGATATAAGACACTTGCTAGTTAATTTTCTTTCTAAATTGATTTCGTTTTAAAATTTGTATAATTGTAGTAGATTTGTTTACACATAGGAGAGTGAGCCAAGTTGTTGGCACCATTACTAGGATTTCGATAACTAATATTAGATTTGTAGTATGATTCTTGGACCAAGTATTTTCTTTTGTCTATTTCGTGTTTTTGGTTAGTCAAAGTAGTTAACTTTTGAGAATTCATCTAACTTAAAAATTTACCATGTTTTTAGCATTATTCTCATTAGTTTAAGTTTATAAGGATACATTTTCTTAGATGAGTTTGATTGTAGTGGATTATTATTCTTATCTTTAGAGTACATGCTAAATCTAGATTTTTAGGTATATGCCAACTAAACAATAAGCTATTGTAGTTAATTGGTAGTGTTGAATTTTTCTTGTTTAAGAATTTCATTCAGTTACATTTCTTGTTTGTTAGTTGAGATCAATTTTTTGATACTTACTAGTTATTGAAGTTCATTTAGCTTATTAATTTTCATACTATTGCTATTATTTTCAAAACATTTCAAAAACAAATTAAATGTATGAAAAATTTTCAAATACCAACGAAAATTCCAAAATATATATAAATACAAAAGTGTTTGAAATTTTGAAAAAGAAAATTTATTTTTTCCTTCATAATGTAAGTGTCGGAACCAAATATGGATTTAGCTCTACTATGTGATCCCAAAATAGACCGTGCATTTCATTGTCAACTAAGAGAATATAGGGTAAAAGGTGATTTGTTATGAATCATGGAAGATTATGGGCATAATGCTAACATCAATACAATGCACCATACCCTATTAGAATATTCATACTACACCTTGAATTTAGGATAATAGTTTACCTTATGTTCCACTTATGTAGCCTAGTAAGTCTTGCTTACATTTAAATTCGGTTTATAACAAACTTTAATTTTTAAGAAAACATTAATTAATTTAGAAAACCTTTGAAGGAGTTAGATTATTTATATGAGCATAATCATTATCTTAAAACAAGTCTCATAAGTAATTGGTCATAAGAGTGTCTAAGGTGTCTTAGTAAGGTACATAAGCCTAAAATTCTAAAGTCATCTAGCCTACAACACAGTAGGCAATAAACTAAGTCTAGTATAAATAGTAAGTAATTGGGAGATCTACTACAAAATTTGATGCAATTTATACTAATAGTCTCAAAGCTTTTCTTAATATCACTATAATCAGTCTAGATACCCTTGTACTTGTTATCCTCTTTGTAAACCAAGTTGTCAAATGTATGATCTACATAATGATCATCTCTTGAGAAAGATAAAAAGGGGGTAAGTTACGAATGACTTAATATGGCAATAATTACAACCATATAGGAATGCCACTCACAAGTAGACTTAGTTTTAAAGTATCAAGCAATGATTTAATTTAATTACTTTTGTTAATAAGCAATATATCTTCAATGTCCTAAAAATATGCATTAACATACGAATATTCATGACTTCGGAAAACATGCCAAGGAACAAAAGGTCTGATCTTAGAGGGCTATCGGGGATTGCGAGAATATCTAGCTTTCATAAGTCAAAACTAAAACCAAATTGAGAAAGTAACCTTCTTTAAAGGTCACCACCTTTTATATTAATGCTATTAACATAATCAATCTATAATGTATTATACATGTATGGAATCGCCATATAACTCTCGTTATAACTTCTCTTCGATTTTGACAATTGTGAATACTAACATTGATTCCAACTATTGGCTACTCATTGAGCCCTCTTTAATTGCCTAGGTGTATAACTACCAAATCTTTTCGGAAATTATGCCTACAAACATAGTCGTAGACTAAGGGTGTTGGTCACTAGATTGAGATGACTAAACATAAGCAACAAGCAATCATTTAAGCTGAATTTACATAGTAGTCCATTTTATATTTCTATCCTCACATGCATAAGCAACGCAAAGGTTATTACATACCTATAGCATCATAGTCTCAATATTGATGATTAAGTTGGTTCAAGAGGTCTTAAATAGTTATAAGTTTATATAGAAATTGTATGTTAGTATTAGTTGTATAACGTTTCAATATTTACCTAACAAATTTTATTTAAGTCTTTATTACTCTCTTTAATTGGTATTAAGTTACCTAACTCCTTCAATATACTTGATTAAGGTCCACCCTAAAGGGGAAATGAGCCTTAGCCATGGACTAAGTATGGTCCATTAAGTTGGTGAGGTATTTAATTATTTGATTAAGGTTAATTATTTTAATTTGATTATTACAATTATTATCACTATAATTTAATTGATTAAATTAAAATAGTTTAGGAAATTTAGGTGAACCAAGTTAGGGAACACCTTATTGAACCAAACTAGTTTCGTTTAATTTGGCGAAACTTTAAATCGGTTTACTTCAACTATATTAATTATTTAATTGTCTAATTGATTATCAATTTACCATTTGAACTTGTGTTTGATTAGATTATTGAATTCCCTTATATTCATTTGAACTAATTACGTCAAATTGATTTGAGCCCACTATTTTAGTGTATTAAGGTCTAGGTTTGGTCTAAGCGTATGAACCTTGTAGTTTTATATAGTTATTACGAGCTAGTAATTTAGGACGTATGTAAAAGTAAGCTGATTGAAATGATATTTCATGTGTAAATCCTAGGAGTTAGAAGATTATACACCGTAAGTCCAAAATATAAAAATATAATACAATAATATTATTATAGCTAAAAATAGATAATTTTTGTAAACCTGCAAATTTAGCTATTTAAGAGTAGAATTGAACCCTAATCTGTAGATGACTTGATAAGTCATTAAAGTTAAGCAAGATAAAAATTTAATAAATCATAAATCTAAATATATTTTAAGTAGTAAAAACCTTAGAAATTGATCAAAACCCTACATCGCATACTAAAATCTTAAAACTGACTTATACACCATTAATCAAAATTGAACCCGAATTTGATCGAAATCCTAAAATTATAAATATAAACCTATAAAATAGTTAAATATTACTCAATAGTGATAAAATTATAGTCGATTTCAATTTTCGATTAAATTGCCTATTTGTGTGAAATTTTAACAAAATTGCTCTGAAAACTTGTAAAAATTTTAATTGTACCGGGTACCAATTAAATTGATAAAATTTTACAAAAATTTAAAAATTAATTTACGATGAGAATTGTTATAATTTATATATTTCGAAAAATTATATATATTTATTATTAATTTTTATTTTCCTTCTCATTCTTTTTCAATTTATCTCTTTTCTCTCTTTTCTTCTTTTTCCCAATTGTCATGTCTTGCAAAATCAAAACAAAAATCAGCAAAATGAAGCAGCCCATGTGACTAAATTAATTTTCCATATGTTGAGCTTAAATAAAAAGAAAAGATTACAAATGATTACTTTTGTTTTATTCTCATTAATGCAAAAGATTAGACAATATCATAGCTTAAATTTTAAGCTACTAATCACATGAACAAAGGAGGAAATAAAATCTGGAAGAAAAAAAAAAATTTTGCAGACACAACAGAAATTTAGAAGCAAAACCGTAAGGGAAAGAAGGAAAAAGAAAGAAGGAAAAGAAGAAGAAAAGAGGAAGAAAAGAAGAAGAAAAATCAAATATAAGAGGTAAGTAGAAGTATTTTAGTAGTATAGATGTATATTATATAGTATATGCATGTATAAATATATTATTTGTATAGTATATTTTTAATGAAACACTACTATTACATGTATATATGTGCACAAATACATAAATTGAATTATATATGCATGTATTAGGCTATGTATGTATACATGTATGTATATAGGTATATTATACGGAAGAGTATGCATTATGTTTTTTTTAGGAATACATATAATTAGTATTAAGTATTTTCATTAAATAACTATAATATATATATACATATTTGTACCATAAACTATATATATATGTGTATACATGTATAATTATTTTTGTATATATATATATATATATATATATATATATAGTCGTATAGTATATATGTAGTGGTGTATTTTTATAAGTATGTATATAAGACATATATATATATATATATATATAATATAGAGTATATGCCTTGTGGTATATGGCATATACCATATAATACATATATAATATTTAATATACATAGTTTACCACAAATACTATATAAATATATATAATATGTAGTATATGTTATTATATGTATACCATATAGTACATATATAGTATACCGAATATATATTAGCACATATGATACCTAATATTTACTAAATTCATGAATATGTAAGGTGTAGATATATATATATATATATGTATGTATGTATAAATTGTAAAATACATAAATAATAAGAAAATAAGAAATAATAAAGGCAATAATAATAATAATAATCATAATAAAGCTAAAAATCTCAAAAACAGGAAAATATGCTTAAAATAATAAAAATATCAATTATATGATTTAAATAATTACTAAATCATAAATATATTAAGAAAAAGCTAAAATTAATATTTTATAATTTTTAAACTAAAATAATAAATTTTGTGATATTTTTATATCACAATTCAAATTAAAAGTCACAACGTCCAAAACGGACCTCGCTACAAGGACATATGCTTGAAAACGATCAAAATGGACTATAAGTTCATAACGATCTGAGCTAAAACAAAAAAAATTATACGCTATTCGATAAGAAGCTTGAATCGATGATTTCATGTAAATCAATAATCAATTTAAGTAAAACAGTACGATTTAGCATACTAGTTTAGTTATTTAAATCCCTAAACTTATTACTTTCCATATTCCCCTAATATTAGATGATCCTGAGATCGAGACTAACTTACCTTTGGACTATTACAATCCTTGACATCATTTATGACCAAGTGAGTACTCCCGATGACTCTATACTTGTTTTGTGCTTGTAGTTAGTGCATAAGAATTAAATATTAATAACTTGATGCATAGGGTTTCGGGTTATGCATGTGACTGATATTGATTGATTACTGTCCAAGATACTGTTAAATGTTAAAGATTTGGTTATATCATTGATTGTTGTATAATTTGAATGATTTGTTGATATTGTTTGATCACCTCATAAATTGACTTAATTATATTCAACCTAACAAAAATTAAATGGTTCATGTATAGAGCATAAACATTGCATATAATGTTCCAGCCGTCACCTTACGCGGTTGGTAATGAAGGGCCTTGGAAGGATGGATTCCCACATGATTTGATTAGTACAGTATAGGAGTATTGGTACAATAAGACCCTACCCTTGGCTCGTGGGTTCTATTGGCGCTGGAGACGCTAATCGTGGGTGGTTGGGGGTCGCGTCTAGAGACTACTGCTGTAGGGTGTGAGTGTGGATTGTGGGAGCCAGCTCATCGCTAGACCTGGATATTTGTATACTATTGATTAATGGAAGTAGAAACCTATTTAGTGAAACAGGGAATTGATATATATATGATGATATAAGGGTAAAAACCTAGGTGCTAGAGCCCGATTGTCATTGGTGCTAATGTATCTCCAACCCATACTTCGGAGGGCATTAAATCCGATGTTATATGTAGTACCAGTCAACTACATATATCCTGTTTGACATACTGCTTGTTCATGCATTCATATGTTTGGTAATAAACTGTTTGCTGGTATAGTACGAGGGTTAACTCACTAAGCTCTTATAGCTTACTCCCTAATAGTTTTCTCTTGTAGGTTGCTAGATGATCGGGCATGGGTTAAGAACTGAGAGTTGAGTGTCAACATTGGGATGCATAGAAGTTAGATTCTGAGGATAGACTATATGGTTCATTTGAATTATTATATATATAATTATTAATACTACATTTAAATTTTGTGACTTTAGTAAGTTTGAGTTTTAGAACTTTACTACCTAATCTTATTGTTTGGTAGGGGATATCGATTCTTTGCGGTTCTAATGGACTGTAGCTTATCGGATATCCATAGTCACATATATGTAGTCGTAAGTTAATGAAATAAATAAATAAAAACTTTAGTAACTAATTATTTAGAATCTTGCAATCTCTGACTTACAAGATGATTTTCAAATCATGGATGCACACATGATATGAAAATTTTAGGTAATCCTACTAAGCCCTCTTTAGGGTTATGACAATGTTACTAAATTATACTATATTGTAAATTATCCACCATAAATGCATAAATTAGGTAACGAAAATTAACCAAACTTTAGAGATAAATTATTTAGATACTAAAATTATAAGGTGACATAAAATAACATATAAAAAATAGTATGTGTACCTTTGGTGTGATTATTATATATAATTATATATCTGAAAATGCTTTAAATACCTGAAAATATGTGTAATTAACTAAAGGTTAATGAGAAAATATTAATAATTAATAAAGAATTTCCTAAGCAACTTGGATTACATGGATCTAGGTGTGGACAACTATAGGAATAGGTGTTGAAAAAGTTATTGTAGGTAAGACAACTTGCAAGACTTATTTTTGAAGGTATAAAAGGGGGTAAGAAAGAGAAAATGCTCATTCTTAACTATACAATCCTAGAAATATTCTCAAATGCTCTCGTGAGTCCTTTAGGATGTTTAAGTTATAGAAAAATTGGAGAAGTTGGTAAAAGCTTGAAGAAGAAATTGGAGAAAGCTAAAAAGAAGAACCTGTGCAAACCGAGCAACATCATGGAGTTATGGTTGAAAAGCAATCTAGGGGGTGAACCACTACCACCACCCAACAATAGTAGTAGTGCCTAACTAGGTCCACAAAGAGGGGGTGGCTGTTGATGGTCGGACGGCCAACTTTCGGTAAGCTTCGATTTTCTATATATTCCAAAAATACTAAATAACGTTAAAAAATTCTAGAAAAATTTATTTTGTAATACTTTTATATGTGATTTTCGAGAAAAATATTAGTTTGTACAATTTTCAAGTAAGTATATGATCTCCTTAATAAATCGTGCGAAATTGAACAATTTTCGAAAATGATTTTAAACAACCTTATTGTTGTTGTTTTGAAACCATATTTTTTCAAGAACTTTGCTATACTGCATGTGTGAATTCTATGAAAATTTTTGGAAAAAAAAATATTTTCTATAATTTTTAATAATTTTTGAGCCTCTAAATTGATGAAAAATGCCATTTTTGAAAATTTCGTACAATTAACCTTATGGAGAATAACATGTAGTAGATCTGGAGTTTGATTGTGGTATATGTCACTATAGAGAGTGGTCTAGAGATGGTTGGATTCAATGAGATTTGGAGATATGCATAACTCACTAATTGGGGACTATATGTATTAAAGTGAAGATATGAGGATTTGAGAATTTGGTAATATGGTGATTGAGGGTACGATGAATCTATTGTCATGTTATACCATGTTTGTAACCTATAATAAGATGTTAGAGTGAGTTGCGTTATCCAAACTAGTGAAGTTAATTTGTTCAAAGAGTTCTTTAGATGGTTGATCTGATAAAAGAATGACTTAAAATCTTAGTACAGATGTTAAACTAGAAGGTTAACTTGTGTAAGAATCTTGAATATAATAATGTTAGGATCTTGGTTAGGGCAACGTTTAGAAAAGAAGCATGGTTGTGATGACTTCAGAGTCATGTTTGGGAGGTTGGTGGATGAAATGACTTTAACTCTAAATATGTTGGAGCTTTGTTTAAAGAGTTGTTTGATAAAAGAAGGGTGATTAAATTAAGTTTAGGGACTTGATCGCTTCAAAGAAATCTTTAGAGGGTTGGTCTGTAAAGAGAGGACTCGATCTCTAGTTTAGAGAGTTGATCGGAAAGTTGGATTAGAAGAGGGACTTAACTATATCCCCATCATAGACTTGGTTGGGACGTATTTGATAAGGAAAATGTGGTCAGAATGGCTTCAGAACTTGATTCAAGGTTTGGTTTGTATGAAATGCTTAGCGGAAATGACTTTAGAGTCTTATTCAGAGAGTTAGTTGGAGTAAAGGTATAATTGGAATATTCTTAGAGACTTGATCAGAAGGTTTTGAGACCAAAACTTAGTATTAGGTGAGCTTTTAGAACTTTGTTTAGAGACTTCAGTAGCAAGTTAGAACTTAGTACAAAGCTTACACCACTCGTTAGAGATAAGTCATAACCATATTTAAATTATTAAAATGAATTTATTTAACTTTATATTTAGTAAAACTAAAATGATTATATTGATTATTTAAGAAATAATTGAAGTAGACAAGATCAACCATTGGGATTGCCAAGTGTCACATGTCCAGATAAGTGGGATTAGTGCTTCACTGCACTTTGAAGTATTATTAAGAATACTTGGAGGCCTTAATATATGTCTTGGTTGTGATTGTAAGTTAGTTGCTTGTGCGTATGCAACATGTATGCTTGAATAATGTTTTGCTATTTGGAGTGCTAGATTTTATATATTAGTTGCTTTGTGACGTTGCTTAATAGAACCTTTTGAAATTGCTTGATCACCCCAAAAACAATCTAACTAAAACTTAACCTAACTTCTAATTAGACGTGCATCACAACCTACTAGGGGAATGACTATGATTCTCGAGCCAAATATAGACCCTTAGATGGAGATAGTAGAAATGGTCCTTTTTCTCACCCTTAATTGAACTAAGTGATAGAAGAGAAGATTGTGGAAAGGTTAGAGACTATAGTTCGAAGGTAATCTCGAGCAGAGCGTGTTTCTCCATTGTACGAGCCTTGGTTTGGTTCTAATCCATGAAGTACATGGTGTCAAACTCCTCAAAACTGGGATCAAAGTGGGCATAATCTCTTTGATCTCATGACAACCGGTCAATGTTGTGCGTTGGCATTTGCTTGAGTATACATTGTATCTAATTAACCTTGCTTGAAAACTTGATTACTCTATGTTGGATATATGCTATTGTTTTCATTCCACTTATTGAGCAAATTGTCATTCATTCCCTTATAGTTGTTTTATAGGTCTTCCAAAAGATACATGTCCAGCTTGGTTTTTTCCTCCCAACTTTATATAAATTAGTCTTCTTTAAATCGACTAGTATTAAACTTTACTCATTTAATACTGACCTTTGACTAAGATTTAAAGAAAATTAGTTCTTTTATATTTGAAGACATTTTTGGTGTCGCCACCCGACTGAAGTCGAGAAAAAAAGTTAAGTTATAATCAATTGGGTATAATGAATATAACCTAGCTACTGATCTTTCGATAAAATCGATTTATGTTAAAATGATTTTAAGAACCAGAAAAACGGATCTGAGGGTTAGGATTTTTAAACCTTTTATGGGTATCATTGACTTTCTAATTTTAAACCTAATCTCTTAAAATCACCTTTCAATAATTATCTTTAGAAAAAACGAAATTAATCATTGGTTAATGAATTTGAATAATTTAAAGTAAAGTGGAAAAATGTTTTTTTTTTCTTTTCGTTTTTTACCATTGCCTTATAGGTGCCTATGCGATCAGACGTATATAGTTTTTTTTTTCAAAAATATTAGTGGGTTGATTTATTTTGACTTTTAAAAAATAGTCAGGTTTACGTTTTTACTCGTTTTAAGTTTATTTGAGGAAAATCTTCTAAGGGTCCTAATTGGAGTTTATTTTTGGAAATTCTAAATAGGTTCATAATTTTGAAAATGTCCATTTATTTTATTTGTTAAAAAAAACTAATTTTTTCTAAGTAGAAAAATTTTATTCATTCATTCATTCATTTATTTCTAGAAAAAATACAACTAAAAATGGACTATTCTTTTTTCTTCTCTTTTTCTTGCTGTTCTTCTTTTTTTTTTTTCTTTTTTTTCCTTTTCCTTTTTCTTTTTTTTTTTATTATTACACTTACATGGAAGACAAAAAAAAAAAAAAACAAATAAATAAGTAAACAAATAAATAAACAATTGTGCAAACTGAGTCAGCTTGGGTTGGCTTAGGTCAGCTCGGTTGACTTGGGTCAGCTTAGGTTAGCTTGGTCGACTCAAGTTGGCTTTGGTCGGCTTTGGTCAGCTTAGGTTGACTTGAATTGGCTCGAAAAATTGGATTAAAGTGTTGAATCTAGGGTTTTCGAGTGTGAGGAAATGCTTTAATTTATGGTCCAAAAGTCTAAAACATTATGGAAAAACACATAGCCTGCACTTGCAGTGTTGTTATCTATCCATTTCCACTCAACCATCATACCTAGATTGGAATCTTGCTTAGCATATGATAGCTTAGGGAGTACTTCATATGACTCCTCTCATTTCTCATAAATTTATTCACTGGCCTCATACTTAGCCTCCCAAACTCTCTTGATATGTATAGTGTACCCAAACTACTTAAAGATGGTTGCTTGGAGATATTTTATCTCAATACTTATCGATACCTCCATAATGACACATTGGGATAAGGTGGTCGAGTCCAATTGTTGATAGTCTTGGCTAATAGTATGTTTAACACACTGTTGCAAGTGAAATCTATATTGGTGTTTAGAATCTACAAAGGAAAAAATGTAAGGCTATAGGGTGTGTTGAGGTTGTCTAACATTACTACTTCGATGTCTAAGTCAATAATTTGGAACAAAGTGTTTTAAGTGTATAAGAGAGAAACTAAGTAGTAAAAGTGTTAAGAGAATCTTACAGTGGTTAACCTTGTGTATTTATAGAGCTTTGTTTGATAACTGAAAGGGAGAGGTATTTGAATTGCTTTGAATACATAGCTCCTTTTAAATTTTAGTATGTACTAATCGTGGGGATAGAAGAGTAGTTGAGTAGTTATCGATAAGAGTAATTGACGAACTATTAGTGCCCTTATCCAAACATTTAAACTTCATGGGTTAGCCCTTGATAATTTGGGATTTAGACTCTTAGCTAGCAGTGTTATTATAAGCTAATGAAGCTCTAGGAACAGGCTAGCAATTACATTGTCAACCAATTGATCTCTACTAGTTAGAGGTTATCATGATGACTAACTAGGAGTACAACTGCCCAACTCAAGGTCATCTTTAATCTTGAATAAGTCGGCAATTCGTTGAGCTTTATGCATAATTCTACTATAAATACACACATATGTAGATCTTCAAGCCTAGTGATCACAAAGCACCCAGCCTTCTTTTTCTAATATGCTCGAAGCCTCTACCTACAACCCTTATCACTATTAGCACATTTTATAGACCAGATTTACTTATTGGATTACACCACTATGAAGTCATGATGGTTCATAAAACGGTGCATTTTGACAGCATTTATCAAGTGTTTTTTCTTTTGAAACTACATTCTTACCTTGAACTCATCACTGAAGCTCTAATTATTCATGCTCTCTTAGGATGAATCATATCCACTATCCACACTAGCCTTATAGAATGGCATAGGTTCCGAACTCTTTACCATATCCACATCTATCAAGAACTCACACCGCCAACCAATCTTCATTCTTAGCCCATGTACCTCATTTAGGGGTTGAAGTTAACCTTCGCTTCTCCCATTACCATCATCACAATCCGTATCATTAGAATCCTTACACATTTCTTTATGTAGTAAGTTATTTTCAATATCCATCTCCCTTTAGCTTCGTTCACAACTAATGTATTGGTTTTAGGGAGACCTTGATTGCCACTTATTTCTTGAGTAGTCAAGATAGGTTGAGATTCATACACTTAGCTTTCAACCTTAAGGTCAATATTATTCTCTTATCCTACACCATACTTAGCTATAGCATGCATATCTACTCCATAAATTTCATTGTACAACTTAACAAAACCGCTAACCTTACTACGTTTTTTATAAGATGCCAACATTTATTACACATCGTAATCATCATTCGTAAGCATAGCACAAAAGTAATCCCTATTAACTCTTACAAGAGGATGCTTACAGATAAACTCAGTTTGACTAGTCATCAAATCAATCTAAATATTACTGCATATGATATCCATCAACTACTCATAACTTAACCTACATAGAATTTCAGCCACTATCATCGAACACCTACAATAAAACACCTCATTCTCTCCTTCCATGATATGACCATTTGTATAGTAAATCACTTGCACCTCATTCATTTGCTCACCTGTCTACATTTATCATTTATTTGTAAACAATTCAAGATTAGTAACCGACTATCACTAAAGATGGCTTTTGAAGAACAATAAAACTAATGTTTGATTGCTTTATAATTTCCTTATAAATGTGTTTTTCTTTTTTTTAGTTGCCTGTTTTTCTTAAATAATAGGACAATTCATATCCACATCCAATATCATGATATTTAAACTATATGTCAATTAAACAATTTGGATTTGATAAACATATAAGGTCATATTCACTTGATATAATCACTTGGTCGGTCACAATATTTATCTCTTAATTTTCTTTAACTGCGAACTAACGTGAACAAAATCTTTTCAACCTTATATATCTGCATATCATAGATCTTTTATGATTATGTTTGTTATTACGGTTCAAAACATAATATAATCAATCACCATCTTAGATAAGGAGGAAGCAATATATTAGAAGATTAAGCAATTTAGAGCAAGAGAGTACCTTTACAAGCACAACAAATTGTAGAAAGAGAAGGTGCCTCAAACCCGTGTGATTTTTTGAAAAAAATCACAAAATCTAATGGGATATAATGTTTGGGAGTGATTTGGATCATGATTTCAACTTGGATTTGAAAAAGAAAAGTTTCCCAGATAATGGTGGATAAGGGAGAGGATTAGGTTAAGGTTTAGATTAGAAAAAGAAAAATTTTCAAGTAAGTTAGAAGGAAGTGTAACATAAGCTATTGAATTCAATGTATAAAACTAAAAACGGCTTAACAAAGGTCGATTATATGTTTATTTTACCTATAATTGACTTTTAGAAAACATATAATCGACTTTCAAAAGCCAAATTCATTTCAAGATAAATTCGCATCTTGAAAAGCCAAATTCATCTATTGTAATTAAAGAATTATTTTTATGAAGATGGTATTTTCAAGGTTTTTTTTTAAAGGTAATATTAATTTCCTTTTTCCCTTAAAAAAAAAAAAAAGACTTCGTTTGGTTCATCTTTTTTCATCTTATTGGTATTTAATTGAATTTTTCGTTTGGCAAGAATATGACCTCAAAAAAATGAAAATATAATTTTATATATACCACTCTTTTAAAATTGAATACCTAACAAATCCTAATAAAGTTGAATTTATATATCTTTTACTACATTTATATTTATAAAAATATCAATTAAAATAATCATTTCCAATATATAAAATGTATTTTTTTTCAAATCTTTTCTTTTAAAAGTACGCAAATTTTCATTTTTCAATTCTAACACTTTAATCACTATCTTCATCATAATTATGAAACATAAACAGATAAGATATAAATAAAACAGTTTTTCAAATGCTAGATTTTAAATAGATACATATAAAATATAAAAACAAATAAAATATAGATAAAAAAATCAATCAAAGTTATTGTGTACACAAACGAAAATATTGTTATGAGTAATTAGAGGTCAGAGTATGATAGGGAGCCTGTTAAGAAATTGAAGATTAAGAAGAATTTGAACTTCTCTCATTTCATTCAAAGAATTTGTGGATGTGTCGGAATTGACCCAAGTGGTGTTGAATTCGTGTATAGGCATCCTTTTTTCTATGATGTCAGAGTTGTTTATAAGTTGATAATCATTAAAAATGATGAGGATGTTGAGAATTTCATGGAGATAGCCAAGTCTTTTAAGGAATGGAGTATTTAGAAAGTATACATAAGGCACATCGAGAAAGTGAGTGCTCAAGCCAAGCATGAAATATATGAACCAGACAATTCGACCCTTTTGAATCCTAATGTGCATTCAAAAATGACTAGTGTGGAGCAAACAAATGTGGATCCATCAAATGAACCGTACATAGATTTCACTGAGTATGGGCACATGAATATCAAAAAAGAGCAACTTAATGAAGCATTGGGTCCTATTATCAAATACGAAGAGTCTTATGATTTGTATGTGGAGAGAATGCCCATGGACATAAATGTTAACGATGATGGGTAGGATGAGGCAAATGAAGATAGTGATAAGGATGATATTGGACTAGAAGATGACCACGCTAAGGATTTGAGAGAACCCTAGGTAAGATCATATGTTGTCGGGAGTAATGTGCTGATCCGGCCATTTTGCGAAGATGGCTCAAGCAAGCCCCATCGTCGTACTAGTGAGGTATTGTCCAACAATTAGTTTGAGGACTTTCCGCAAATAAGTAAACCGGTAGATAGGCTTGTGAGTGATCTTATCCCATTTTATAATAGGTAGTACAATAGCTGTAAACCCCGCAAATTTAGCTTACTAAGTATAGAAACAAACGTCCAAACTGTAGATGATTTCCCGAACTCAAAAGAGCCAGTAAGATTTAAAACCGATTAAAATCTCAATCTAAAACCTAAAGTGGATACGAAAAACCTTAAATCATCAATTGAACCCCTAACCGCATACTAAGACCCAAAAACCTCAAACTTCATCAAAACCATAAGATGACAATCGAAGATTTAATCGCGTAAGAATATATGAAACCCTAAATGTGTAAAAACATTAAAGATGGTGCCTTAAAGTAATAAGAACCCTAAAACCATAACTTTAAGGATATAAAAGCACTAATTCACCATAATTTACCCTAAAACACTAAATGATAATATATCCTCCACATTTTGCCATTTCATCGGTAAACGACTAAGGATAACCCTCAATCATGCATAAACATTTAGAATACTTAAGCGATCCCTTAGAAACTAAAATAATGAATCATAGATTACATTTATGTCTTAAGTATATGATTAGGATAGTCTCACTTAGAGTTAGGGTTATAGTTGAAGATTAGGTTACATGTAGTGAACTTTAATACCCAAATTAGTACTTTTTGCACTTGTTATCCAAAGTAGTTTATCAAATGAGATATATAAGTTATAAAGACCTAAAGTAAGACCTCATCAACTATGTTTGCTAATCAATTCATCAAATACCTCATTTCCTCTCATTTCCTTCATTTTTCCCTTAATTTCCCTTAATCTCTACATTATGTACACAAAATTACATAAGCTTAAGGAGAGTTGACCAAGTCAACACTTTGAAAAGTCAACAAAAGACAATAAGAGATAAGGAAAAATATCTTAACTTCATGATGGCTTTTCTTTTCTTCCTTTTTGATTTTTTTCTCCTCCTTTTCTCTTCAATTGCCATCCATAATTTCTCCCCTCTAGGTCCCACCATTTGCCTTCTTCCATAATGAAAAACAAATCAAAGGAAACAAAACAAAAGCTCCCTCCATTGCCGTGAGCTTTCCCCTTCCCTTTCACTTTCATTTCTTCACTTTTGCCTCCTTAAATCTAACACATCTAAAGGTATGTACTTAACTTACTTTATGTTGGTTTATGTTATTCATTAGTTAGTTAATTAGGTAGATTAGATAAGTAGTTAGGTGTTAGTGTTGTCTTCAAGAAGAGGAAACAAAGTTTCCATCTTTAAGTGTAGAAATCTAGGAATCATGAATAAGAAGAAAGGAAAACATGAATATGTGCTTAATGAATGTGTACATGAGGTAAACCAAAAAGAAGGGAAGGATGAGAAGCATGGTACATGAGTATTTTCCATGTACATAACCTAAATTAAAACAAAACCTAACCATACATACTTATACTACACTAATTACACACTTAAGAACACAAAAGAATGGAATTAGGAAGCTTTTCTTAAGGAAAAGATTAGGCATACGAATTTTTGTATAAAAATACGTATATGACCGTATAGGTATATGAGTATGTATACATGGATAAATACGGTATAAACCTAAGTAGATGTATAAGTATATGTATGTATAAAGTATAAGTACATAAGTATACATATTAGTATGTTATGAGTATAGGTAGGTATATAACATATGTGTATGTATAAGTACTTAATGACATATATATTTACATGTAATAAATGGATTACATAAGCCATGACATCATCTAAGCATTACATAAGCCATGACATCATCAATTGGTTACATAAGTGATGATGTAAACATAGGTTTATAATAGAAGAAATAATAAGATTACATAAGCACATAACATAGGTATATACATGTATTTAGAAGTCTAAAATTCCTTAAACCCTAATACACCTCTTAGATTGAATTAAACTTAATCAAGTATGTGAATTTGCAACACTAATGTAAAATTTCCTAAGTATAAGAATGAAATAGCTAATTCAATCATTAAATCCTAAACTAGGGCATAAACCTAAGTAATAAGAGTAATTAAACTTGAATAAGGTAAAATTTCAATAAATTTAGCCCATATCATAAAACACGGGTCTTAACGTCCAAAATGGACATTACCGTGTGAACGTGTGTCCGAAAATGATGAAAAATGACTATAAGTTCGCAAATATCGGAATCAGAACAAAAAGATTACAAAATACATAAAGGAAGCCTCATACCTTACTAATATAAGAAAATAGTTATTATTAATCTCATGGAGTATGGTAACCCTATACACACTATACTTGGGTTATATTGGAGGAAACTAGATAAACTACAATAGACTTTTAGTTGACTAAGGAGTTTGAATTCTCAGAACACTTATAAGGTTTGCCATTTTGATTTAGGCATTCGATATTAAGTCCTGGAAACCCTAAAGGCTTGGAGAATGAGTAATAATCCAGGTGAGGGAATTATGATGACCTACTACTTGCTTGTGTGTGTTATTTGTATGATGTTTTGTTGTTTGTTATTGCTTGAATGTTTGAATGACTATTCTGTTTGTATGCCATCATCTGTGTGATCACTTGTTTAAGTTGATAAATATAAATGTCTGACCCAAATAACCGGTTCTACTCGTCACATGTCTATAACTTGATAAAGGTATGAATGGAGAGTGCTAGCCTTGCAAAAATCTTAAGAAAAGTATTTTGGCAAAAGCTTTTCTAACCTTAAACAAATTTTTGCATGATCGCTGTAAGGGCTTATGGAGCCATAAATAGTATTTTTAACGTTAAGGCAAAGCTAGCATGGGTTCTCCAATTGATAGTGAGAGGACTCGCTTTATTGTGCCTGAAAGGCCTTAGTTACTTTTAGTTGCGAGAGGACTCGCATGTTTGTGCCCGAGGGGCCTTGGAGGGTGGATAGTCCTAGTTCGGACTCCCCTTATTTGGATTGAAACTCTTTTCTCGACTAAGGTAATAGTCGAGTTTTGCCTAGTGGGGTGGTGCCCCTAGGTAACCTCTGCGGGTAAGCTGAGGTGCCCTGTGCGGGTAAGTACAGGGGATAATTGAAGTGTGGACGACGTAATTCTACACCTTCCATAGTTCTGGACTCCTATGGATGTGTTGCTTGCATTCATCACGCTTGCATTCATTATGTATGTAGATAGCTCGCTTGCATGTGTAATAATAATGGATGAAAACTTGATTGACCGGTAGTGGTGAGGAACGAACTCACTGAGCTATTTTATGCTCATTCCCCCTTAGTTTTCTTTGCAGGTTTACATATGATGGGATTGGGATAAGTCTCGAGTGCTGAGGGCGAGATGAAGATATGTACATTAGTGTTAGGATTAGTTGAGATCTTCATAGGTGATACATAAATACTCTTTGTAGAAAATATTCACATGTTAGAATTTAATATAATTTAATTCTACCTGCAGTTTTATAATGTTGGTAATCCTGTCTTATTATTTGGTAGGGGATACCGATTCTCTGCGGTTCTGAGGAACTGTGGGATATCGAACATCCATAGTTATTTATAATTATATATTATGTCATGTTATAATAAATTAATTACTTGAAAATCATTAATCTTAGTGATTTATTATTTAGAGTCTTGCAATCTCTGACTTGCAAGACGGTTTTCATATCATGAGTGCACACATGTTATGGAAATTTTAGGTAATCCTACTAGGCCCCCTTTAGGGTCCTGACAATAGCAGTGGCTACGTGACATTTGAGAGAGACATTAACGAAATGTATAATAACATCAGCGATGCCGATGACTTAAGTATTGACATGCATTTCAACATAAGGTACTACTATAACTTCCATGTGGAGATATCGAAACCAACTATGTTCGCAGTTTATTGTAAGAAGAAAGAAGATGATTATAAGCGGAAGCTATGGGCTTGTTTAAAGAAAGTAGAGGGTTTTTTCAAAATCACAATTCTAGAAGGCCCGTACACTTGTGTTAACCTAACGAACCATCCTCAGATTGACAATAACATAATGGCTACGCTATTCATTAATAGTGTAAGGAAGAATATTGATGCTAAGATAACTGATCTTGTAGTTAATGTGCAAAACATGTATAGCTACACAGTAAGCAATATAAGAGTTTCTGAGGCCAAGAGGAAGGTTATTGATCTGGTTTACAGTAATTGGGAGAAATCATATAATGAGTTGTCAAGACTATTGAATGCAATGAAGTTGAGCAATTTAGGGACACGAGTAGATTGGGGCTAGAGTAGTTCGCCAAAGCAAGGGGAGTCTTAGTTTAAGTGGGTTTTTAGATGTTTGGGGCAGTGTGTAAAAAGCCTTCAAATACTATTAGCCTATTGTATGTGTCGATGGCATATTTTTATACGGAAAATATGGGCATAAGTTGTTAGTAGCTTGTAGCATGGATGTGAACAATTCAATAGTTCCATTGGCCTTTGCTCTTGTGGATACTGAATTGGCAGAAACCTAGGGGTAGTTCCTATGGAAGCTTAAAGTGCACGTAGTTAGTTAGAAGGGAGAAACCTTATGTCTTATATCTAACAAAGCATCCAGTATTGATTCTACATACAAGGACCTATCAGTAGGGTGGCAACCACAGTTTACAGTTGGAGATACTGTTTACGGCACATTGCTAGTAACTTCAACATGGCCTACAAAAACCAATTATGGAAGAAACTTGTATGGTTTGCAGGTGTTTAGGCATAGGAAAGGAAATTCAAAATTTTGAAGGAGTAGTTGGCATAAGCTAAGGAGGATGCTCTTACGTGGTTTGATAATGTTGATTTGGACAGGTGGATGCTTGCATATGATGGATATTATCGTTTTGGATACATGACATCAAACATTGTCAAGAGTTATAACTCCGTTTTGAAATCTGTGCATCGATTACTCATTATTGCATTAGTGAAGAAAATTTTTTACAACTATATTGCCTATTGGGAAGAGAGACATAAGGATACTAAGGAGGCAATCAATTCTAGCAAGATTTACACTAATTATGCTTTATGGATGTATGAAACGTGGAGATGGCGAGCAAGTACACATAAAGTCATTTCATTTAGCTTCTAGAACGGTCTTTTTCGAGATTTTAACTGGTAGCTGAATGACAAAGATAGGCTTAAAGGGAAGAGGAAGGACATATACAGTTGACTTCAAGGCCCGCACGTGTACGTATCAAAAGTGGCAAATATATAAGATCCTTTGCTCCTACGCATGTGCTACTGCAACGAGCATGAAAGTAAACAATAAATTAGCAATAGGACAATGGTATAAGTGGGTGAACCAAATAGATTGTTACTAAGCTCATTTCTACCCAATTGGTGACAAGCTAAACTAGCCGCAAGTTAGCTTCCATTATCTCCACCCGAATATTGACTTATTATAAAAGAAAGGTAAATTTAGGTGTAAGCGATATCACATGGAGATGGACATTCGAAAGCGGTCGGACAAAACTAGATGCAGTGTATGTGGGAAGGCCATAATAGGTGGAGGTATCCAGAGATTAATAGAGCTGGTACATATTGCTTTTCTAGCTAAGGATTGTGTTATACTGCATACATAAGCATAATGAGATGTACATTTTTTAATTGTTTATTAAACATGTTTGCATATGTTCGTAGGATAAATGGAGTCATAACCTATTGATCTATGCATACTTATGAAGCAGACTAGTCATCGTCTACAAGCCATCTAGAAGGGCAGAGTGAGTAATATCATTCTCATGTACATACTTAGCTTGCTCGAAGCAAGGTTCAATAGTATGCACATGCATACATACTCAGCTTAATGGGGAGATTCATATTTACGAATAAATCCTCTAGTCTTATTCACTTCATGTTCCTATCATTATTGGAGGACTTCTTCGTAAGTAGGTAGTTTAGTTGGGGCGATGCTTGCTTGGCATAGTTGTACCAACAGCTATGTTCTGCCTTGTCATCTGACAATCATGAGCTTGGCGATGTCACCATTTTACTTCAGGTTGAGGCTTGGGATAGATTCCCACATGTCGCTCCACTTAGTCGATATGAGTTTATCATTGATGTGGATAGATTCCTAGATGAAAGGTAGTGTGGGATACTACTTAGCATTTGATATATGTAGTAGATTCGTACTACATAGCTTTTGACATACAAATGATGCAATAGGTACGATATGATAACATCTCCTCTTTCCTATGCTTCTATCAAACCTAAGTGCTAATCCTTATTGTTTCGCTATTTTTTTTTTTTATCGTTAGGTTATTTGGGAGCCTTATACAGAGGAGTTACTGCAGTTGCTACCTCACTTCTGCATTGTTGGGCAACACATTTAGATTGCTCGAGTACCACTCATATATTTCCACATCATTGAATGATGTTTCCCAAATCGTGTTTCCTAAATTATGTTGTCCGGTAGTTTGGTGGATACTAGTATTCCCCACAAGATGTTGATACCTCTAAGTAGCTCTACTAGTTGGACTTTCGGGGTAGGATGGATGTTGATTAGATCAATATACATTGTGTACATTTAGGCTTGGAGATAGAGACATAGATTCTTAGAACACATTTAAGGTCCCTAAGGGGTCAACGAGAGTTACTGGTTGTAATACAAATAGATCACTTGACATTACATTATACATCAAGGAGTTGACATTAGTCAGCTGGTAAGTACATGTGAAATTGTCCATTAGTTTTTATACTTGTATATGCTTGCTATCATATATTTTGACACTTGTTTTTCTACTTATCTCAAGTGGACTTGCTTAGGAATGTACGGTTGGCATTCAATTATCCTACAGCATTAGGTATTATAGATGGGGCACTTCAGTTTATTGAGTAGCATAATGGCCTTGTAGCGACCCTAAGAGGAGCCTAGTAGTATTGCCTAGAATTTCCATATCACGTGTGCACCCATGATAAGAAAATCGCCTTGCAAGTCAGAGATTGCAAGACTCTAAATAGTTATTCGCTAGGGTCTTCAATTGTTGTTCATCGACTCATTATATAACATAAATAATTATGGATAACTATTTTTCCACAATTCCTCAGAACCGCAGAGAATTGGTATCCCTTACCAAAATAATGAAATAAGATAGACAATTTTAGAAAATTCTAAACTTACTAAAGATACTAAACTTAATTGAGACATTAGACATTTTTCGGAGCATTTTGAATTAACTACACAAGCTTTTCATCATACTGATTCAATGGTAGCACTCTGCACTCGATTCTTATCCCATTCTCAACTATCGATCAACCTGCAAGGAAAAGAACTGTTGGGGTGTAAGCTTACGCTTAGTGAGATAATTACCCTCCTCAATACCGCATGGAAAAATTTATTAGATGCACAATCATATGAATGCATGAACAATCAGTATACCAAACAACGCATGCAGTGACCTAGGAACTGCATACGACTCAGAATTACGCCCCCTGAAGTCGTGGTTTGGAGATAATTAACCGACCCAAACCAAAATCCGGGTTCTAGACCTTGAGTTTTAATTCATTAGTACTATTGTGCTTAAGTCAAAACAAAACTAAGTATATATCTACATATATATACTTTCGCTACCGAATAATAAATCATATTTTCAAAATCCCAAGTCTAGTGGTGTGGTGGCCTCCGCAATCCACAAACACACGCCCTAAGCAAAAGCCAAAAGACTTGGCCCCTGGCCAACGGTTGGCGTCTCCCAGCGCCTAGTAAGTCCATCAACTTAGGTCAGAGGCTCAATATATATGATGGTATAGCTAATGCCCAATCCTGCAGGAAACTCGTATTCCTGTGAGTCCCCTCCCATCTTCTGTGTGAAGCGGCAGTCGGTGTTATCCGTATGCAATATGGGGAATGCATGATTCATTTTGAGTTCTTAATCGTACAAGTGATTAACTTGATTTTTAGAGTGACCAAACAATTTCATTCCATATAATTCACATATATATATGCATTACAAACAATTCCCATTATTATATATAATTAAAAAAAAATCATCGCATTCATCTATAAATTCAAACACATGCATCTCCCATATCCCACAAGCATCCAAATTTATATATATAGTTTAGGTACATCTATTCTACAAGCACAATCAAGTAAAGAGTCATTGGGAATTTACTCACTCTGCCATGTGGATCAATAAAAATAATCCGGGATAGGTCGTCTCCCTAAAGCCGGGTCTCCTGGACATTGCAAATATGATACTATAAGGATTTGAATTAAAACCTAGAAAACTAAGCTAAAACCCTTTAAGTTATACTTTGGACTTAGTTTCATAATTTTTCCCAGTTTTACTTACAAGTTCAATCGCGTATAACTTTCTCATTTTAAATCCGATTTTTATGATCTTATAGTCAATCTTCATCGTTTTCGAGTGTACTTTAATGTGGTAAGGTTAGATTTTCGAAATGAGGTATACAATTCTGTCCATGGGTCAGAACAGTAGTGTTCCTCATGTGTTGGAGTGTTTTTGGGCCTTGTTTGGTAAATGGGCTTTTTGATAACTTGAGAAATCCTTTGGGCTTGGTCTTAAGATTTTATCCTAAGCTTAAAATACTCCTTGAGATCAGATTTATAACTTTGATTTATATTCCTAAGGCTAGCAACCACTTCTTGGGCCCTTTAGTGGGCTTAAGTTATCAAATGGGCTTGTTTTTTGTTCAAACTAAAGTTAATGACTTTGGTGGGCTTATGGGGCCTTAGGTGGATTTCTTATGGGCTTTAAAATAACTTCTCTTGGTACTTTAAGGTGCTGGTCAGATTTTTATTGAAGGCCTATCTTAGAGTTCTAGGCTTATTTTGAGAGTTTTAGGCTTTGTATGCTTATCATACTTGCTTTAGTTAATCTTTTCACTTTGTTCATTCACTTTTATCATATTTTTAGGCTTCTTTCTCCCACGTTCCAGATTTGTTCATGATGGTTCAAAGGGGTCCTTACTTGGTTTTTTAACTTGTTTCATCATTTCCTTAAGTTTAGGTGGTAGATTATGTACTTAAACTATTTATGTCCAAATCTTAACTTAAGTTTTCTTCCATCAAATGAACCTTTAACTCATGCTCCACATAAAGAAATAAAAGATCTTATACTTGATAAAACCTCTATATCATAGCTCATGTCATATAAAGTTGGTTTCTTCATAAAACTTCACGTGATGGATTTTTCCTTAACTTAAGTTTAGATTTGAGCATGTTTAACTTAATGGAAACAAAATCAACATTCAAATGACCATGGAACCTTCACGTCCAGCATGCTTACCCTCCATTAAAGTTCTCATCTCAAGATTTCCTTAGCTTAAAATCTTCCATTCAAAGCATTAAACAAATGTCCATACAAAACACCAACTTTACATGCTCATATTTCAACTTCATGTAAGGGTTTTAGGGTTTGTTTCTTAAAACGATTTTTGGTGCTATAACAACTCAAACCTTACTCATATCTTCAAGAAATACAAGTCTCCTAACATAAATACTAATCTACACATCACAAGAAAATGACACAAGAATAAGAAGAGAAATTGCAGTGAGTATGGAAGCAAAAATGGTGGCGGCAATGTTGGGAATTTGTGGAGTTTGATTTCTTCTTTTGTTTTGTGTTTAAAGTAAGAGAAAAGGAAGTGAAAATGGGAGTGATAGAGGGAGAGAGTGGCAGATTTTGAATGACAAAAGAAGCGTGTGTAAGAAGCTTTAATTGATTATCTTGTAGTTTAGACAAAAGTCAACAATTGCAACTATTGATGATGTAAGCATTAAGGGGTGAATAGTGATGTGTAAGAGAAAGTGATTGATGGTTGAATGACAAGAGCATGACCTCCCTTTCTTCCTTGTTTAGATCTGCCATTTAAAGTCTTTTTAGGCCATGGAGTGGTCTTGTCACCTTTATTAAAGTTAAGCTCATGATTTCTTGTGAAAATTTGTCCATATGTAGTATAAGTGAAGAGGTGATAAGGAGATTGTTTTATCACTAGATTTTGATAAGTTATCAATTGATAAATGATTCCAACTCTCAATTGATAAGTTATCTAAGATGATTGGTTGGTCTACTTATTTATGTGTAAAGCTTATACATGAAGATAAGGGCATAGTCTTATAGAAAATTGTTTTAGGATTTTTATCTTACATTGTTTTGTAATTTGTGATTTGATTTTTATAGAATTGTGAGATTTTCTAAAGTTGAATGAAATTATTCAAATTAAATTATCGATTAGTTATTTAGGGTTAAAATTCCTAAATGGTTTTAAGGTTTAGGGTTTTAAGTAGTTTTAGAGCTCGCAGTTCTTCAAGCTCGGGTTTTATCGACAATTGGCTTTTGAATTGTAAAAATTTAATTCGTTTCTAAATATAAACTTAAGTTTTTAGTTTAGTTGATCTTTAGGAACCTTCGGAAGGTATTCTTAATCAAGTCTTAGGCCCACTAAAAGTAGGGTTTACAGGCCTCATCTTTTACTTATAGTACGAGGGCATATGGTAACCACCTCCATGTGGACTATGATAAGGAGCAAGGACTACTTGCGGACGAGGATATGCCGACTCTTCGTACCCCACTTAAGGGCAAAGCTAGAGTTTGAGGAGATAGGGCTCGATTAAAACATAGCCAGGCAAATCTTAATGATAATATCCCATTACATGGGAATCATCCCATTAACCTCAGACAAATCAGTGAGAGATACAATACATTCCTCAGGTCAAGAGTTGCTTCTACCTTAGGAGCTAAATCTAGCTCTAGGGCCAGATCTAGCTTTTATATGACTCTCGAGTTCCAGCGTCATCTTGGTCTTGCGACTTTATCAACACCTCAAAAGCGACATTTCATCCCCATACAGCCTTCTATGGGTGAGGGTGTCACTCAGTTACATCTACCCCCTCCAATTGACCCAGTTCCTTCGAGGATTCTTGATCTTGACAATCCATTGCCTTAGCTTATGCAGCTACAAGACAGATGGGGGCATTTACTCCTTTTGTGTATCGTAAGGACCTTCATACAACATAGGTGACAGTAAATATGTTTTGTTTATTTTTTCTTTTTGTACCATTGTATTCACATTAACATTAAGTCATGACAAATTTTATATATATATTGATTATTTGAAATATAGTTTAGTTTTCATCAGAGATCATAGTTCGTGGTATTCTTTAATTACTCTCGCATTATAATTTTCAATTATTTTTTTACTATAATTGACTCCTATGGTTAATGGATGATCATTCCATGCGCTGATTTTTTTCCTACTTACTATCTTTGTTGAGACGTTTCATCGACTATTATTTTATACAATCGACTTTTATAACAAACTTTTCATTCAATTTATAATGTGCGGATGGAAGTACATGTTTTAATTATATGGAATTGGGGGAAATTATTAGGTTGAATAACAATTTTTTTATTTATAAATTATTTTTATTTTACCACACTGATATACTAAAAAAGCATCTAATATATGTGCCTTCGCTCTGTCAAAATATTTTACACTAAAAACATGTCTACTACATACGCTTTCAATATAATTGATAAAATTGAAGGCATGTACTTTCAATTAAATTACAAAACTAAAATCACATCTAACTGTCTTTAATATAAAAAATAAGTAAAATTAAAGGCGCATATTTCACTTGAATCTTCACTGTATCATACTCACGATGAGCCTTTTTTTCATAATACTTTTCCAAAAAATAAAACTACATTCGTATAATACACGAATAAAATATTGGAAGTGCTTTCTCATCTCGGTACAAGCAGCCAGCCGGTGCTCTATTCCTGCCCCAAACCCCACCGGTTAATCCTTACTTCCATGCGACTCCCAATCTTTCACACTCTGTCTCCTTTCATCTTCCTTACCCTCCTCCTTCCTTTTTATCATGCATCAATAGATGAGACAGTGTTCCTCTGCTTACCATTTTCCTCAGAATGATCCATATTAGGATTTAAATACTCCATAATCCATTAGGTTCAAACCAAAACCCAATTTCAGCTTCTTCTTTTTTTCCTTTTTGACTCCGAGTTTTCTCCACATTAAAATTCTTACCTTTTTCTTCCTCTTTAATTTAATTCCCCCTCCACGTTTATCCATAAACAATAATGAAAATGCACACGAAAACCCTGTTTTTCTTGAACATTTTTTTGTAAATTTCGTGGTCCAGTCCGGCCTCCAAACCCTAATTTTTTTTTTTTTATGGAATTCATAATATTTCAATAAATCTCTGGAAAACTCTAATTTAGTTACTTATTTTGAATGGAGCCGATTGTACTCGAAATCAGTTCTGATGAGGAGGAGTTTCCAGATTATGGTTGGATCACTGATATGCTTGTAAAGGATGATGAGGATTCCGATGAAGTTGTGATTATCAAGGAAGTTAATAATTCAAAGTCTAAGTCCAGGTCCAGTTATTCCATACGAAAGGATGTTGATGAAGATGATGATGATGATGATTGTGTTGTATTGGACGGTGACCCTGATAAACCACTCGAGCTTTCTGATAAAGCAGATAATGTGGATTCCGATGATTTGATTATTGTTGGAGAAAAGGGGCAGGTATGAAAAATCATAAGTTGCTACCCTTATGAGAAAGGTCTGAATTTGGTGTGGCTTTCTTTACGCATAGCTGTTGCTAGTGTCCGAGTTTCATGATGCTTGATTGACATAATCATGTCTAATAGTAGGAACATGGAGAGATTAGAGAAGATTTTTCTCATAATTGCAGGATTAATCATATTATATTGCCTTTTCTAAGAATACTTAATGCAACTCAGTGAATGAACCAGCGTTTTTGTCTAGTAATTAAGCTCCGGGTACATGAGGCATGAGTTCAAATCACAAAGCCCTTTGTTTGGGCTGCTAAAAGAATGTCAGTTTTGACTAAATCTGTGTATATATCTTGTAGGTAACCATGGCCCAGTAACAACGTATCCCTCTCTTAGAGAAGTTTTCTGAATTCAAGATGCAGTATCTTCTGCATGCTTTTTAGTTTTAAACATAATAGTTTAGTTTGTGAAACTAAGAATTATATGATTAAAGGCTTCGGTCAAATTACGAAAGTGTGTGAGCAAGTTGTAGTTGCCCTGAAAAAGCTGTAGTTAGGAACTTGTCCTACTTTGTGTGAATCATAAGTTTCCTTTGGCAAGTCCTGGTTTTATACCCTAGAATCATCATTCAACTTTCATCTGCTTAAGTTGTTCACTTGAGGGGATTAAATTAAAATCCCAACCTATAATGAGGGGGAGTGCTAATTGATATATATAAATTCTGCATCAGATATACAAGTTTTAAGTTTTTAAATCAGATGGTTGAGATGCAAACTCTAACATGGTGATGGAGCAGGCCATCATGAGTTTGAACTCATGCATTGTCATTTCACCCTCATTTAATTAAGTTGTCCTTTTATACTTAAGTCAAAATCTCTGTCTATGAGTGATGGCGAGTAGTTTTAGATAAGTTGGTTGTGGTGCTACATAATTATCTAAAAAAATGTAATATTCATGTAAATTATACCCAGAATGGTTATGGTATTTACAAAATAGGTAAAATCCTGCATTTATTCTTTTGATTTAAGCTGCTCTGAAAAATTAGTAGAGGCAAGCCAAGTATGATATGAAAAGTAGGGGTTTTTGTTCCAATTATATATATGCTCAGTTACATGTACATGGCTGAGAAATTTCCCCTCAAGGTCAAATACACTAAGTTACCAGTACTTCTGTCAGGAGATTCCAAGAATCCTACTGCCCTTCTACTATTTCATTCCTGCCAAATGTTGTAGATTGCTGCATACTTCCATTTTAATCTATGTAAGATCCTAGGAGAGTTCCCATTGTTTGAGACCACATTCCTGATTCACGATATGAATTCACAAGTTTAATTATATACATTATAAAAATCATCTTTACACTATTTTATGAAACTCTTAACACTCATGATCCACATTACATCTCAGTTAGAGGCAATCCAAGTGTGGAAATGGGAGATCTCACACTATTATATATTTACTCAATTACATTTACAAGGCTAAGGAAATTCATCTCAATAGTCAAAGGAACCAAGTAAACAGTTCTTCAGTCTGGAGATTCCAAGAATCCTTCTGCCATTCTACTAGTTCATTCCTGCCAAATGTTGTAGATTGCTGCATGCTTCCATTTTAATCTAACTTCCTAGACATTGTTTGAGACCGCATTTTTAATTCAGGATATGAATTCACAAGTTTAATCCTATACGTTATAATAATTATCTTGCCACTATGTACAAAGTTGTAAGACTGATGATCCACATTATATCTTAGTACACAAATAACGACTGAATGACACTTCTTGCAAGATATTCCAGAGAAGCAGCAACTCCTTATATACTATTTCAGTTTCATTCCACTAAATGTCGTATTTTGCTGCAAAATTGCATTCCTGCTTGTGTTGTCTGTAGAGCGGTTCACACTTTCGGAAACTAGATTCCATGTCCCAATCGAAGTCATCGAAATCATAATTATGTTTATACACATTAAGCCAGGTTAACTCTGTAAGGTTTGAAAAACTACAAAGCAAAGTTCGAGTTGAGAAATGTGAGACCTAATTTATGACATGAAAGACCCGGGTTGCTGTTATGTAACACTTCCATTTTTAAAGGCAATGGATTTGTTGAGTTTCCCTTTCTTTTAATTTTGATTGGATTTTTTTTTTCCACTCTTCATCAGAACAAAAGCTACGCTCTTTTTCGCTTCTCTTTTGATGTAGATGCACTTTGGCAGTAAGTGGGATAATAAGATTGCCAGGGACTTGTAGGAGAAAGTAATGATTTGGTTAGGATAGTTGGGTAGTTTTGTGAAATTGATCTTAACACATCTTTCTACAGCTTGTTTATACCCCGTTTAATCAATTCTAGTAAGTTTAATTCTCCTTTCTATCCCCAATTCTTCTATTCTTTACTGTTCCTTTTAAGTTCTGTTTTTATTTTCAATGTGGCTCATGCTGTGCCTACATTGTATTTCCTGTGTAATTATGGTCTGAAAAAAGAACCTTTCTGGGAAGTAGAACATATTTGATTTTTCATCTGACCTTGAAGTAAACTTAGTTCAAAAATTCTAGGATGTGTTGTTTTTGAAATGATATCTATGGGTAAGTTGCTGCAAAAGCAAATTGGACACTTTGGGCAGAGAGAAAAAAACAGAAGGAAAGAAAAAGGACATGGGCATGGTAGTCCTAGGTTCAGTCATTAAGAGAGGTGTTTTGGAAGCATCCTCTGATCAATGCTTTAATGCCTTTTTTGTTTTTTTTTTTTTTTTAATTACTATAGAAATTTATGAAACTCTTCATGCCTTTGCATTATGGCTTCTTATTTGGTGGTATGGCCTAGATGTAATCAAGACACCTTCAGATACAATTTTAGACACTATTGTTTTTTTGCTTATGTACTGGATTAGATGTTCACATGCAGGTGGTTTGTTATTAGATATGTGATATCAATTTCTCTTTTCCCTATATATATATATATATATTATCAAGAATAAACTTCATTTGCTGTTTCTTTTGTGTGTCCATTCTCTTGTTACCTGATGGAAAAAATGGACGTCAAAGCTGCATTATACACTTACACTTTGAATGTTTATCTATGTAGATTGCTTGTCGGGACTTTCCTCATCCACGCCATGACTGTGTTGAATTTCCTTTCAAATCTACGTCACATGCAAAGCATTGTAACATGGTAATGTTACTGACTCACATGTGCTTTTCAGCGCTGAAGTGAACTTGTCATGTTTTATTTACTTGAGAAAAATAAAATAATTAAAGATCCTACTTTTTTTTGTTAATCGGAAGTTTTTAACTTAAATGCAGTGCCATTGTTATGTTTGCGATTCCCTGGCACCATGTATGTATTGGGGCACTGGATCATCTGCTGATGACCACTGTAATGCCACTAACAGAGAGGAAAAATGGCAGATTTGTAGAAAGAACTTAAAGATGAACAATGCTGCTCCTACCCCTGTTTCAAGTCTCATAGCTGCCTCTGTGTCTGCAGTACTGCCTTCCTCCTCCCATCCCATGCTACAGGGGAAGCCACAATCTACAGGACATTTGAGGCATCAAAGCATCACTGGGCAAGTTCTCATTCATCCATCCCCAAATGACCAGGGCAACTTAGTTCCTCACAGAATTCCAAGGCAGCCATATCGGGTACATAATGTTGTTCAGAGATATAAAGGCCACATGAATGTTGGTGCAGCAAACCATTTTGTCTCCTCCAAGCCAACCTTTAAAAGAGTGGGAACCATTGGGAGTTCATTGACAAATAGCCCAGTCATTTCAGAGTGTATGAGGAGCATGGTGCATCATGTGGCTCCTAATGGTCAAAATTCCAATAAGAGGCCTAATAATCATCATGAGTCATTAATGGATGATACTGGCATGCAATCTTGCATGTCTAGGATATCTTCTTCTGCTGCAGTGTCGTGCCAGCCTGTTACATATGGTCTGCCTAGTAATCAACTGCCCAATGGCCAAAGTATGTATTGCCATGAAAGCAAGAATCCAGATCAACATGCTGCGTCTTCAGGTTTTCCTGATGTTAGCCTTAGTTGGGAAAGTATTTTCAGAGAGTGTGATGCATATTGTGCTCAGCCCATCACTGGAAGCCTCCATAACCATATGCAATTTACAGAGTTGTCCCACAAACCACCACCAGTCCAAGGATTCAACTCTCAGTTTGCTGGTCGTAATGATCCAATATCTCAGGAAACTCTTCCAGCAGCTGATTCTAATGCAGTAGACACTGGCCTACCATTTTTTGATTTTGATGTGTTCTGGGATGGTATTGTGCAATCCTAAGTTAATATGGCTGAAAATAAGAAGCTTAACTTTTAATTGATGGAGGTTTACTGCTGTTCCCATTTTCTTTAGGTAGGTTAGGTTCTTGACAGTGCTAGCACGAATAATGCTGGCTTGCTTGGTCTTGTACAGATATCCTCCGTTTTTTTTGTACTTGTATTGTAGTGGTATGTTAAAAGGGATAGTACCATGTTTCCTGCTTCTTTTCGCCCCATTTTTCAGATGTTGGATTATTTTTCTGTGAGTCAACGGTGAGGATTGCATGTTTTTAGCTCCTTTTCTTTTGGTTACTTTCCTGGCTATGGAGTTTTCATGTATTCACTGAGGAAAAAACCTTCATTGGCACTAATATGCTGTGTTTGAATGAATAGTGGTGCAGTACCGATGATATTTTTCATATACTAATGATAGTAAGTGGTGTTTTAAAAATTATTGTTCATGGCGTTACGATCAAGTGGCGATAAGTTTGCTGTTGGCAACGTAATAACTTATAATATAGCCAAAGTGCGAGGCAAAAATCGGCAGCGGAAGGAAAACTATATATGATGTGCAAATATCATGAGCAGATTCTCTTACTTGGCACTTAGTGTTTTTGACTATACTAAGGAAGGTTAAGTCAGCCAGTAATAACTCACAATGTTTAGAAAGAGAAAATATAGAGAGAGAAACTCTAATATAAATAGTATTCACTTGAAATAATTTGATGATACAATTGAAGGGATTTTCTCTATATATACAAGAGACCTTTTAAGATGGAGGGTCAAGATTAATTTGATCTAATGGTTGCAAATGAATCCTCATCTACCTATACATTAAATGCATCTACTTATCACCTATTCTGAAACCTTCTAGATCTTCTAGAATATTTTGAATTATTTTCTCTTGGGCTTGAACGAACTTCATGATTTTTTGTCCTTCTAAATCAGTCCGTAACATTCTCCCCCACTCATTCCGACGACATCCTCTTCGTATTTTCTTCGTAGAACTTTTGAATTTTGTTTTGGAAACTGCCATAGAGTTTCAGTAGGTTCTCAACTGGCCTCACTTTCTAGTTTTCCTTTCCAAATATCCATATACTTGTGCTTGGGGGAGTAACATCGTCTTCTCACATATCTGTCCATAATAATTTCTCTAACTTCTTTCTCGTATGATTGCCAAACTCTAATTGGAGCCCTCTGTGATATTGTTCTATTAAGGTCCTTCTCATCCTTATGATATGGCTTAAGCATACTAATATGAAATCTTAGGTGGAATTTTAATCTTAGAGGTAACTCCAACTTATAAGATACTCGTCCCATTCACTTTACGATGAGAAATGGTTTTTCATGATGCCTCATTAGTTCTTTGTGCAATTGGCCCTTGGTCCACTAGATTAGGTGTAACTTTACAAGTACTTGATCCCTTACTTGATACCTTATTGGCTAAAGTTTCTTATCTACAACTTTCTTCATTCTCTTGATAGCCTTGTCTAAATAATTCAGAGCTAAGTCTTGGCTCTTTTGCTACTCTTTCGCAAATTTATATGTTGGGGAACTAAACCTTGTATATCCTGTGGTTACTGTATTGGGAGTTAGCTGCTGTCTCCCTAGGACAAACTCAAATGGATTATGCCCTGTTGATTCATTCTTCTATAGATTAAAAGAGAGCCGTATGGCATCCAATAACTTAGACCAGTTTCGCTGACTTGTACTTACAAAGTACCTCCAAACTCGAAGGTAATGCACTACAGCTGTCATCTTCTTCTCAGGTATTGGGTATTGCCTCTCTGTATCCTTCAATCTTCAACTCTCAAAGGTTAATAACCTTAGGTTTTCCTGCATCAAAACCCCACCAATGTCATAATCACTAGCATCCGTACATACTTCAAATATTTCACCAAAATTAGAGAGCACAAGAACTTGTTCTTTAATGATTACTTCCTTCAAGGTATTAAATGTCTTCTATCGATCTTCCCTCAATTCCCATAGAACATCTTTCTTGAGTAAATTCGTTAAGGAGGCAACCATTCGAGAGTATCTACGTATGAAACTTCTATAATAATTTACTAAGCCAAGAAACGACCTCAATTTGGTGGGCTTAGTAGGTTCTTTCCATTCTCGGATGGCCCGTATCTTCTCTTCGTCCATTTTGATCTCCCCCTATCCTATTAAGTGCCTTAAGAAGGCCACTTCTTCCTTTGCAAAGGCACATTTTTCCAGCTTTACATATGATTCGTTTTCCCCTAAGGCTAAGAAAACTGTATGAAGATGTTTGTAGGTGCTCTTCCTTAGACTTGCTATAAATCATGATATCATCCAAGTAAACCACAACAAAATGATCCAAGAACGGTGCTAATACTCTATTCATAAGACTACAAAAAGTAGCCGAGGCGTTTGTGAGCCCAAATGGCATAACAAGAAACTCAAATGCACCATACCTTATGACACAAGTGATTTTGGACTCATCTCCGTCTACTATCTGTACTTGATGATATCTCGATCGTAGATCTAGTTTTGAAAAATATCTTGCCTCTCCTAATTTATCGAATAAGTCTAAACCAAAGAAATGGGGTACTTATTTTTTTCAGTGACCTTATTCAAGGCCCTATAGTCAATACATAACTGGAGGGACCCATCATGTTTCTTCTAGAAGAGAATTGGAGCTCCAAAAGGTGCCTTTGATGGTTGGATGAATCCAGCTTCCAATAACTCCTTCAATTGTCGCCTTAATTCTTCTAATTTTTTAGGGGACATGCAATAAGGAATTGTAGCAGGAGCCTTTGTACCTGTTTCTAGCTCAATCGCATGATCTACTTCCCTTTTTGGTAGTAGCTTCTTAGGCAACTCTTTAGGCATGATGTTTTTAAATTCTTCTAGTAACTCCCCCACTCGATGTGGAATTGCCTCTTGACTCCCCGTCTCTTCTTCCCCCTTCAATGTAGCTACATACATAACTTCATTCTTTTTTAAGCCCTTCACTAGTTGCATAGCGAAAAGGAATTTTGTGGCTTGACCGGCTTTCCTTGTAACAGGCACCACACATTGAGAGTTGGTCTCAAGAACACATATACAGTTTGCACGAGGAACAATAAGTGTGTCAATACAATCTAGGAATTCCATCCCAATCACAAATTCGAAGTCATCCATAGGTACTACTTCGATGGTTTCTTTCCTTTTCCACCCTCCCACATGGAGCTCTATCTCTCTGGCGACTCCAATAGTAAGGACTTGCTTTGAATTTACCGTCTTGTGCCATATCTTGATTTTCTCTATTTCCATTCCAATCTTACTTTCTACTACCTCAGAGATGAACAGATGAGATGCCCCTGTATCAATAAGGGCATTTAACTTCTTACCAGCAACTATCACCTCAGTGTACATCAACCCCTTTCACTTCTCCTACATCTTCATAGCACTAAGCAATCGTAACGAACCTAGTTTAGCATCGTCCCCTTCATCAAAGCTCTCATCTGCCATAATTACTGCCAATCAATCTTTCTTTGGGCATTCCCTGGCATAATGGGGCTCATTGCAGAAATAGGACTTCAATTTTCGGGGCTTCCATCGTTCCCCATCTTTTCCTTCACGAGTCCTTCCCCGATCACTATTTTCTCTTCCATCTTAGGCTTCCCTCTTAAGGAACTCCCACTCCTTTCCTTCTCAACTCCTCCCTTCCACCTTCCCATTAGGGTCTTATGTTTTGTCTTCTTGTACTCCGTTAGGCCTTCAGCAACTGCTATAGCTTTAGAGATGTCTTCTATTACTCTTCGCTCTAGCTTTAACTTTGCCCAAGGTTTCAAACCATCTAAAAACATCACTAAAGCATCATCTTGGTTAAGGTTTGGGATCTCCAGCATTAGTTCTGAGAATTCCTTCACATATTGCTTGATGTCACCTTTATGAGTTAGGTGACACAACTTCACCTTTGTTTCTTTAGTAGCATTTTAGGGATAGAATTGCCCCTTGATTTCATGTACAAAGCTAGCCCAAGTATTTATTTCGTTTGCCTTCCTACGCCACCATACCATAGTATAATCTTTTAAATACATAGCAGTAGTACGTACCTTTTCGAGGTTATTCAAGATTCTTACAGCATTAAAATATTGTTCTATTCTCTAGAGGAAGTTGTCTACCTCCCGAGTAGATCGTATCCCATTGAAAGGTTCGGGCTTGGGTACATCGATCCTATGAGCAGACTGGATGGTCACTCCATTTGCTACTACTACCCGACATACTACTAATTGCTTGATATCACCCTTATGAGTTAGGTGACACAACTTCACCTTTGTTTCTTTAGTAACATTTTGGGGAGAGAATTGCCCCTTGATTTCATGTACAAAGCTAGCCTAAGTATTTATTTCGTTTGCCCTCCTACGCCACCATACCATAGTAGAATCTTTTAAATACATAGCAGTAGTACGTACCTTTTCGAGGTTATCCAAGATTCTTACAGCATTGAAATATTGTTCTATTCCCCAGAGGAAGTTGTCTACCTCCCAAGTGGATCGTATCCCATTGAAAAGTTCGGGCTTGGGTACATCGATCCTATAAGCAGACTGGATGGTCACTCCATTTGCTACTACTACCCGATATACTACTAGTTGGTTCTTAAGTTCTTCAATCTCCTAGCGTATGGCCACCATTACAACATCCATCTTGGCTTCATAATCTTCCTCCTTAATTTCTAAAGTAGTAACTCAAGCTTAGAGTACTTCATTCTTCCCTTCAATCACCTCATTACGCTGCTTCAGCTCCTTAATGGCTTGATTTGATGCTCCTTGCAACTCACCTCGAAGTGCTTCCTCCATCTCTCCAAAGCTACCTTGTGATTCATCAAATTGTTCCTTTGCTTTAGTAATGCTCAGCTCCACTCTATCCATCCTACTAAGGAGGAAGTTCAACAAGTCCTAGGACCTAGCCCTTTGCCTGGTAATACGGCGATCATTATGGTCGGCCAACTCACCGACCATTGAAGTGTTGTTGTCTTCTCCGGATGACATTTTCTCCACAAGTAGTCCCTTTTCCAATATCTCCTATTCTTTTGCCTCGTAATTAAATTGTACATTCTCCTTAATGTTCACCATCATGAAGGTACAATATAATTAAAAAGGAAAAAGAAAAGTAAAACATAATTGAGACTTCCTTAGTTTTTAGTTGCGTTGATATTGATAATTTTACTATCCAAATCCAAATCATGCTATTCAAAGTTGATGGTTCTTCATAACATAAAAAGAAAACAAACTACAAAAAAGAAAAAGTTAACAAAAGGGAAAACTAAATTACTACTAATTCTAACATGTGAGCTATCGTGATCTACAAAGTCATCAAACGATCTAAATAAAAGTGTATTAAGTAGTCAAAAGTAAAAGGTAGTATGAAATTGTTATAGTCATCTAATAATGAAAAATTAAAGAAAAAAAGAAAGAGTCTTTGGCAAAGTTAAAAAAAAAAAAAGAAATCAACCCTCTTCCTTAGAGGCCTCCTCCTCTTCAACTTCTTTAGAATCATCTTCATCATTGGAGTCCTAGATAGGAGGTAGTGATGTTGGCAAAGGGATGTGGTGGTCCTTTAGAATTGCCTCTACAATTGATGTAGTATGCTTGAGCTCATGCTCCAACGTCTTTTTCTTTTTAATTTCCTAGTACTAAAGATCTTGGTTGCTAGGATTATGCGGAGGGCTCATCTCTCTTTAGAGTTAGTATTAGGCCATTGGCAGCTTCTTCTTGGAATTAGGGCTCATCTATGCTTAAGGTATCAGAGGTGTTAAGGGGAGCTTCATTGCATGGATTGACTCAAGCCTTATGGGGGTAGGGTGATGGTTTAACTCCATCGAAGGGAGGTGGTCAAATATACCAATTGCCTTCACTAGTTAAGTAATGAAGGGTCTCGTAAAGATATACTCAACTCTCCCTTCAATAACTTAGCTTATAAAAAAGAAAGCCATGCGTACTCCCATATTAATTGGGCATTGCGTAACCAAACTATGTTGGAAAATGATGTCACTTAGGTTGATAACCCCCAAACTATTTTTCCTTCCCATCACACTTCTAGTCGACTCATCAATAGTTAGGAGCCTATCCTAATGTCTTAACTACTTGTATCTTCGTACTGTTGTTTCATGCCCAACTTTTGCTAAGTTGTCCCAACTTACTATCACATTCTCCCAAAATCCTTTCTTGCATAGCTTACTATAGTGCTTTCTTTCCTATGCTTTAGTAAACTTAGGCATGGGGTTTTATGTGGTACTACTGCTCATGCTATCTTTTCTGGCAACTTGTTTGACTTAAGGCATGATCTAACATAAGAAAATCAACAATTTTAGACAATCATGTTTCTAAAAAGAAAAGAATTCACAAATCACTTTCTAAAAGAATTGTTGAGGTTTGTGCTTGCCACAATCTTATCAATCCTAGAATTCCAATATTTCAACACTAAATTTTACATCAATACATAATCATGAATCAAATTTTTAGTTGCCAAGATACAAGGAATTTTATCTTAATTCACAATCTTATGAAATTCAATTTAGATCATGGTAATGGAATTCATGTTTCTTATGAAATTCAATTTAGATCATGCTAATGGAATTCATGTTTCTTATGAAATTCAATTTAGATCATGCTAATGGAATTCATGTTTCCACAATATTGATTTCAAGCACAATTTAATAATCCAAGAGTGTTTCCTTATTTTTATCACATAAATAACATAGATTCATCATCATTAGGCAAGAAGAACAACCCCTCTTTATCTTCTTCTCTAACAAGAACTCTTTATATTCTTCTTGATCCTACTCCAAAATCATATTTTTAAGAGAGATTTTTCAATAAATAATATAATAGAAACAAATTGCATCACTTAATTATTCAAGAATCACTCCTAAGGCCAAAGATCATCACACATGCAAATCTCATACCCTTGCATCAAACTCTAACTACCAAATGCGATTTCTCCTAAAATAATAAGTAAAATAACAAAACCAAGTAGATATTGAGTTTTAAATACCTTACATTTGTTGATTTTGGGTAAAAATTGCACCATGATTATAAGGATAGGGAGTTGTGTAGTTAGAGAAAGTGAGAGAGTATAGTGTTTTAGAGAGTGTGTGTGTGAGTTTAGAACGAAAAGTGAAGAAGATACCCATGATTTTTGAATCACGGTATGAACACGGGTGTTTTCATGGCCATGTTTCATGTCCTAATGCATGTGGTTACCCTTAGACATGATCATGGGTAAGGATCACGAGCATGATCAAGGTTAAGGAACACGGGTGCTTTCTTCGCTTCTTGGTTTATGGGGTAAATAAGACCATGTTCATAGCTATGAATTGTGGTTGTGTTTTCCTTTAATTCTTGAATCCAAATTTTTTTTTTAATTGCTTTGTTTCTTCACCTAAAAACACTCCTTAAACAATTAAAAACATTATAAAATGAATTATCAAATATCAAAATTCAATTGAAATATTGATTATTACTAAAATTAATTGCTTTATAAGGACCAAAATACTTATAAATTTAACACTTGACTGCTTCAACAAGATTGAAAAATTGTTTATGTAAGGAAACAAATTGATGACAACTATCACTAAAAGGACTTGGGCTCAACCTAACTAGTGAAATTCAAAGCAATGATTATTCAAACAAAAAAAACTTCGGTTGCCTCTTAAGAATCATCGTTTACCATAATGGGCTTGATGATTTCATCCCTCTTTAAGCTTTGTTTGGATCCCACAAGTCTAGGATCTGGTTAGTGTTTCTTGGAAAGCTTCCTTATTGTCTTTCCATAATAGTTTTGGCTAGCTATCCCAATTGATTTTCTAGATTTCTAAGTGATGCCTCTATATTTCTAATTGCAACTTTTAGTGGCTTGAAATTGACCATCTGAGCTATTGTTATACCTGTTTAGTAACTCCTCCTGGTTGGTCTTCTTATTCTAAGCTTGGAAATTCTTGTTTTGTTGCTACTATTAGCCTCCCCATGAGTAATTAGGGTGATTTCTCTAACCTAAATTGTAAGTATTACTATAAGGATTATTTTGTGATCAATTAATAAGAAAATTAACCTCTTTCGTATCAGTTAGTGTCTTGTCTTGCACCACATTCACTGATTTCATCAGTTCTTTAATCTTCTTACTAGAATTCTCAACTTAAAATAATTCAGAAGTTAGAGATAACAAATAGGGAAAATACCAAAAATAAGAAGGATGCAATAAACCACAACATGTTATAATTGGTCAAAAAGGATTTTCTTAGTATCCTAATTAGTTTCACTCTTTTGGCTCCTAGCAATGGTGTCAAAAACTTAGTTGGGCTTTAGTGATGTTGGGATAAATACCATCCACAAGTAACTATACTTAGCTAAGTTATAGTATAACACAAATTTGAGTTCGAGATGTCAATCCCTTAAGGAAACATAGAATTTGAATAAATCTTAGACTACTAGCAATTTTCCTTAAAATTACCAATTATGTAACTTATTAATTTAATTACAAAATTATATTCAAAAAAACAAAAGTAATTAAAACAAGAAAAGATTAGACAATAAAATAAATGAAAATAAAATAAACAAATAGGTAGATTAGTTAAATGAAGGAAAACATGATCCTTAATAATTATATTATTTACTACCTAATTCTCTATAACTTTTAATCTCAATTACAATTTTAGACCATAGAGATTCTTAATGTGAATTACTAGACTCGTATCTCTTAATTAATCCCTCACCTTGAGTATACTCTATTTGAATCATTTTTGTAATAAAGTATCTCAAGATCGTATTAAGATCTTGATTCCCTCTATTAAATTATCCTAATCTAGAGAAATTATATAGCTAATTGCTTTGTTTACTCAATTACTTCTAATTGCATCGGTTCATTTAATTATAGGATCTTGTGAACTCTATAGTAGATTTATATAATAATTTAATAACCGATTATATTGAATTAAACACTACACAAAATAATGCAATTAGATCAAAAAAATATAACATTATTGATATAAGACAAGTACACTTATCAGTTTTAATATAGCGGATGTGAGTCCGAGTCGATTTCTCAGAAACTTCGAGTATTAATATTAACCTTAGCTTTATTATCTAACCGGAAAATTGTGATGAGTTGAATGAATTAAAAATACTAAAATTAACAAACTAACTTAATTATGAGACTTGATTAAGAAATTTAGAAAGCGATAAAACTAAAAACAACTTCAAGAAGGCATATAACGTATTTAGGAATTATTTTCCCCAGTATTTAATATGTGACCGCTTAAAATGTATCAAATTCAATCTCTATTATTCTTGATTGGAGAAATTCACAATTAAAGTTAATACCTTTCTTAAGCATATTAACCTTAATCCTAAATTATTTACCGGAATGTCTTCACTTAGTAATATAATTTAGAATCGCATTAATGTATAATGAATTCTCATACAAAAGAAACAACTTTTCGAAAGAAATATGTATCTTATCTCTAAGTATACATATAATTCTCTTCAATTATGTCAAGATCTCATTACACATATAATTTCTCAATCCTCATGCATAATATCATAGATTGATACCCTAGAAATATTAATTAACAATTAAATAACATAATTGAATCAAGAAAAAATAGAAACTTTATTGAAAATTATCAATAAATCTAATAGTCACATGAAACCCTAGGTTCCATAATCCTAGATACAAAAATCTTAAGTTATCATAATGACAATAAAAATGAATTACAACAAAATCAAGAAATAAAACAAAATCGCTTTTGTTAATGAAAAATCTCTTCAATCTTGAAGTTAGATGTTGCTGTCACCTTTTTCTCCTCTTTTTCTTCAAGTCTTTTCTCTTTTGAATATCCAAAGTTATGTGCGAAACCTTAGTAAGTCCTTTTATAATGTAATGTAAAGTTCCTTTTTTCATCACTAGACACACCCTGGGACATAGTTGTGTCCTAGACTGTGTAACTTTCTGACCAAAATTCCTATTGTTTATGTAATTTCAAAACTTCATAACTCATTTATTTGAACTCCAAATTGAGTGAAACTTGATTCTTTTTCTTCGTTTTCAATCCAAGAACGTGTTCAAACCTTAAAATCAAAATTTTACTCAATTAAGTATCAATTTCTTTAAAGAAAACCAAAGATATAAGAGAAATACTATAAAATCACCATGTGAAATGTATTTAAAATAAGAGTTATCAATCATAGATTGAAAATTAAAGTAATTGTCAAATTGAATTAAGGTTCAATAAAAAATTCTCTAAGAACAATAAATTACGAAATAAAAGTAAAATAGAAGAGATTAAAAAGACATGAGAAACCCTTGTACTTTATCCTACACAAATGTTCCTCTAAGGGCTCTTCCTGACCATTAAGCCTAAGACTTTATATATAAGATTTGGACATAAGGTTACAAAAGAAGCCTTCCAAAGATAAAAGATTTCCAATTCATGGCATGTAAACACCTTAAAACACACTTGTGATCTTAGGCATATTCTTTCCCTTCACTTGTAACATTTAGTTTTTCAATGAAATTCTTAGATAAGAGTTACACAACTAGGGTATACGGCCTTGGTCTTGCATGTGTTCTTATTTGAATATTATTTCTTGTCTAGACTTGACTTCGTTAAGAAGCTTGGTCAATGCACTTCTTGTTTAGAGCTCTAAAACTCTATAAAATCGTCTAAAAACTTATCGAAAACTCTAAAACACTTATAAATAAAATAATAATAAATTAAGCTCCAAATTATAATAATTAATACAAATAATAGACAAAATTATACAAAATAACACTAAAATATGTGTGCTAAATGAGTGTTATCACTACTCCCCCATCCTTATAGTCTTAGTGAAAGTATCCAAAATAATTTTTTTTTGCAATTTTGAATTAAGCACCTGCATTTGAAAAAAAAATAAGGATAGGATGAAACCCAATATGCGAAACTTGCAAACACGTACATATGCTATGCATTACACACAATTTCACATATATTAATGCAACAATAATATCAAACATCAAACAGTTTAGTTATTATCTTTTCATCAACTAACAACCAACACGATTTAGAGTCATTTGCAACTAACCTCGGAGTGAGTCATGACTCTACATAAGTATCCTAGCTAGGACATTAGCTCTACAACTCTCAATCTAAATTGACACTAGGCCATTAGTATTGCATTCCGTAGATGCTTCATAACCTAATTGTTATTAGGATATTGGTAACATGACCCCCGGACATTAACCTAATCTAACTTGAATCATTTCTAGGAGGAACTCCATTAGAGATAGCGTTATATAAGATCAATAAGGTACTATCTCAAGGACATTGGTACTACGACCGTTGAACCCATCTAAGCATAAGCAACAAGCAATATTTTTCCATATGTTCATTAATTCCATTTTATTTTCTATAACTACACAAGCACAAACAACAAACAAGGGTAACACATATCTATATCCTATGTATCACGATTCCTAAAGTAATAATTCAAAATGACATGCCTTTAGAATCTTATTTTTGAATTCTACATACTAATCTTGATTTTAGGCATTCCTATTTTACTTTACAATTATAGTTTAGATAGGTTGCTAGGTTGAAAGTTAGTAACTAGGGTCTATCGAAGAAGTCTTTAACTGCCTTTTTGATGTGCTCAATTGTCAAAATAATCTTAGACTTTTTTTTTTTACTTATTAGTTTGATAATATTTAAGAAAAGATATTAGAGGGAATTAAATTAATATATAAAAATGCGAGCAGAAGCAAATATACAAGCTAAGGTATACAGCATGCATACACAAATCATTATACACGCCATATACTCCACTTCATGTTTATGGCATATATCTTTTGTACATGCCATGTACTCCCTTTGGCTATGTATACGGCGTACGTATACAAGCCATATACTCCTCGTCCATGCCCCACTCACTCCTTTATAAGATTAATCCTATATCATTCTATACTACTAAATCTCTACAAACTTTAAGCTTTTAGTGATTCTAACAATGGAATACTCAAATGTATTCCCAACACATGTCTAATCAACAAGGATAATGAACATACCTTGATTATCATGACCTCGCAATTCATAGCGTTCACACTTTATACAAATTCCAACTACAAAATATCAAAATACATATTCACCATCATATACTAAACGTGACTTTCTCTTTTTTGTCAAGGAATTACCCCTTCTTGCCACTTTAGGGTTTCTCGTTTCCTAAATCTTGAAATCTCATAATATCAATAACAGATTAGCATTTTTAGAATCACATACCTTAACGATTGGGGTTTATCATTTAACAACTTGCATAACTAGCGATTCCCTACTTGCTTTTCAAGACCTTAAGACAAAATACCATTATTAGATTCAATTTCTTGAATCTTTTTGTTGGAAAAACTCTCCTTACCTTATCTTTTCTCGTTTTGGTCTTAGAGAATCCAATCATTCCATGGAGAGTTCTACTAGAAGAGACAATACACTCTTTTAGCAAGGATAAGAATGAACTAGGGTTTCTATCTCAACCCTTTGAATAATTTCTTCGGCTAATTACCTTAATGCTCCTTGACTTAAATCTTTATTACTTTTAACGCCATGGCCCACTATTTCATTTTTATTTGTTTTATTATATGAGGTTTATAGCATTACTCATATAGCACACGTGTAACTAATCCAGACGAATCCTTGCACCTATATTAGATTAAGGGCAAATCCTAGTGCCGTTATTCATAGTGTGACACTGATTATAGAGAGGAAGAAAATTTGTAAATGTTGTTTAAAACAACCTTAGGCACAACAAATTTCAATTTAAAAGGAGAAAGATGCTGTGATTCAGCTGAATCTAATGTCTCTAGATCTGTTTCTTTTAAGGCATGGTGTGTTTTAGAAGAAAATTAAGAAGGACGAAGAGATTTGTTTAAGGTGATGTCTACTTTTCCTATTGTTCGGTGCAATTTAGAGGAAGTTGAAGTAGGTTTTGAGTATTGCAAAAGCTCATTTACGTGTTTCGCTTAGCTTCTACCAGAGCTTGGTGTGCGTTGGAGGAAAATGAAGTAGGACAAAGTCTGATGGATGCAAATGACGTGTGAGACTTTGCATCTCTTAAGGGGAGGCATGTTTTAGATGCAACTAAGGAGATTAGTTTGCAATGCCGTTAAGATGGTTATGTCAAAATTAATGTTGATGGATGATGGGCAGGGTGCAAAGGGAGAGGAGTAGCCAAGATAGTAAAAGCTCGAAGTAAAGTTACTTAAGTGCTGTAGTGTGTGAGAAGGAATTCAATTGGCTTATCAGGAGGAGTTGGGAGTACGGTTACCAAGATGGGTTCAAGAAGTGGTTCTATAAGAATTGCAATCCTTCTCTAGCTCCCTTCACTAGAGTGCCCAAGCCCAAGTTTCATATTGATAACTTTGCTAAAGACTCTTGCATCTTCTTTTGTCAGTTCAAGCCTAGGTTTTTAAGGTCTTAAATGCAAAATCACGAGCGAACGTAACAAATAGAAGTAGAAATAATCTGTACTGAATCTAATATTAGTCATAGATAACTTTCGAAAAAATTAAATGAACTGTAAATCGAGTAGCATTTTTTCTTTTTTCTTTTTTTTTTTAGAAAAAAAACAATAACGAAATGTACATCGAATAGCTTAATATGATCAGATACTGATATACATAACTTTACACTGGACCACCCAAGTTGTCCTTCATCCTCCAAATTCAATTTATTCACACTGGACCACCCAGGTTGTCCTCTATCCTCCAAATTCAATTTATTCAGATGGTCTTCAAGGTGAAACTTGTGGCTTCTCTTCTACATCATTGTAGACATAAGCAAGGCCACCATGGCTAGTGAGATCCATTCCGGCCATCTCCTCGTCACTTGATATCCTAAGAAGGTTCAACTTATGAAGCACAAAGAACAATGTTCCCATGGTGACACTAACCCAAGCGGTCACTACCAATATCTGTACTACCTGTGCTGCCAAGAGACTACCACCTCCTCCCATAAATAATCCATAAGGCCTATTTGGCAATCCTGGATACACCTCATTCACGTATTGCTTCTTAGCAAACAACCCCGTGAAGATGAGCCCCCATGCGCCACATCCCCCATGTAGCTGTGCCGCCTCCAGGGGGTCATCATACTTGAGTTTCTCTGCCAGCTTGTTGAACCCAATTAGCACCCATGCAGCCATGAAACCGCAGATGATGGCAGCCCATGGATCCACCACTGAGCACCCTGCGGTTATGGCTGCAAAACCACCCAACAAACCATTGCAAACATCTGTTACATTCCAGTGTCCAAGGAGCAATCTCTTGCCAAACAGGGTGGTGAGAGCCGCCGTGCTTCCAGCCAGGGTGGTGGTCACCGCGGTCCTTCCAACAGCGCTCCATTGCCCGTAGAAAGACCCACTCTCTCCATAGGCCTTGAGGATAGTAATGAAAGATCCTGGGTTGAAACCGTACCATCCAAACCACAGCAGGAAGGTCCCCAGAACGACCAATGTGGCACTGTGTCCACGCAAGGCCACAGAGCGGCTGGCATGATCGAACCGACCGATTCGGGGTCCCTCAATTAAGGCTCCCCATAAACCAGCAATACCTCCTACCATGTGGACCACCCCGGAACCTGCGAAATCAATGACCCCAGAACCGAACAAAAGGTTGTCTGAACGAGCAGGACTAGCCCACCCATCTGCAGACCAGAACCAATGTGAGGTAATGGGGTAGACTAAGCCGGTCAAGAAGGAGGAATAGATCAAATAGGCCGTGAATTGGGTTCGTTCCGCGATAGAACCGCTCGTGATTCCAGCTGCTGCGATCGCAAACGCCCACTGGAACAGGAAATATCCATAATCAAACGATGGCGAAGGGAACTTACTGAGGCCAAAGAAATGTTGGCCTATAAATCCATTGGATGGAGAACCAAAAGCCATTGCGAATCCAAAGATGTAGTAGAAAATACCACCTGCGGCAGCATCCAGCACATTGGTAAGCATTATGTTCATTGTGTTCTTGGCACGAACGGAGCCAGCACACAGCATGGCAAATCCAATTTGCATGGAAAACACTAGGTACGTGGAGAATAAGAGGTAGGTATTGTCGACAGCATAGCCTGTGTCTACAAACTTATTCGACACGGCTTCGAAGCGGCTGCATAAGTATTCAGCTGCATCGGTGGCGTTCGGGCCAAGCAGGGGGCGGAGGTCTGCTGCTGAACAGGCCATCGCCACCATCTTTGGATGGTTCTTTTATTTTTTTAACTTTGATTTATGAAAAGAAGTATCAATGTGCTGGGTGAATCTTGATGGTGAGTGATTGTATTTATAAGGGGTAGAGGGAATCAAGAACCAGAACTTTGATAAAAGAGATCCATGGAGATTCCAGGATGGAATTTGCAGGGAAATTCGCTATTTTTGTTTACTGTTTTAGTTGGCATAACAGAATTTGCCTTTTATTAGGCCGTGAAATTCGATAGCTGTAATCGTTGATTGGTCATAAAAAAATCAGTCCAGGTGTTTTTATTTATTTATTTATTTTTTACGATGAAAGATGAAAATCTCTACTCCAAACGACCACAGAAAAATAGCGATATATCCATATTTTTTTTGGGGATTTATCCTGTACTTTTCCTACCGGTAGCAAGAGGTCAATAGTTTCATTACCGGTAATGCTTGAATATTCGTCGGAAATTCCCAGCAAACGACATCAGTCCTTTTTTTTTTTTTTTTTTTTTGCATTTTCTTTTTTCCTTCCTTAATGTTTGCAAAGCCTAATTTGAACTTTTATTTTTATTATCTTTCTTTTTATGTTATATTGGATTTACTACAAAATAATAAGATGTATTTACATCTACATATCTTTGTTTTGGTGTAGGCAATATAATTGAATTGTAATTATTAAAATTCAAAATAGCAGGTAAATTCACCTTTTTTGTCATACTAAAAAATTAGATCCATAAAAAAAAATTAAATTAAAATAATAAGGCAACAAAAAGTATGTACATGATTAATCCTCATTCTAATCAATATTTTTATACACTTGTTATGTAGTTACTCCTCAATCCAATCAATACTTTACAAAACTCCTAGTTTTATTCATTTATTGGCAATTTTTCTTGTATATGAAGAATATATTTAGATCTAGATTTTTTGTTTTGAAATATGTAATATAATTTAGTAACCATACTGCAATTATTAAAGTTCCAAATAAAAAATAACAATTTTACCTTTTTTTTTTATATACTAGCAAATATCACATCGACTAGAAAAGTAAAATTAAACATAATGAAGACATTAAAGTATGCTTTTCACTTTGATATTATAGATATAAATATTATAGATACAATCATTTATTTAATATGTATTTAAGAATCGATAAAATATGGAATTGATTTAATATAACTTTCTACTTAATAAAAGCAATTAATATATTGCTTTTCCATAGTCATGGCCAATATTGGATAGTAAATATTGGAAAAATATGGAATTTATTTAATATTTCTTTCTAGTGAATAAAAGTAACTAATGTAGTGCTAAATATACTGTACCTAATTTTGGTTAATACTTAGTCGTATGTAGCATTGGTTTATCTTTAATATTATTGGTACATAGTATTCGAAATTATTATTTTTAAATGTGCAAGTAATATTTTTAGTGACTAATATATTTATAAATTGGCCGATTAATTGCATGTAAAATTGTATTCCATACCATTAAGTGTGAAATTGCATAAACTTTCTTATTTGATGTTATGCACGAATAGCACTTCTTGATAAAAAATATTGTTTAAAAATAAGATTATGATGGTATGCCCCCTTGTTGGATGTATGTTAACATATAAAGTAGCATTCCCTTAATCACATATTTAAAGAATAAAACAGACATGAAATACCTACAGTTTGACCAAAGTCTTCAAAATTTGTTGCTTAAAGGTATCAAATCCCCGATTGAGTCATTCAATGTATTAATGCTCATTTCTTTATGGCCTTGTTTTGAGAATTTATCTTAAAATGGTGAAAACAGTATTAATGTGGAAAAATGAACCTTGTTTCGATGAAATGAGTCCTAAAATTGTCAAAAGGATGCTAATTTGGTGAAATGAACCTTGCATTAATGAAGTGAACTTTAAAATGTTAAAATAGTAAAATCTCTTCTTATGGTGAGAAAATGTATTTTTGTGACAAATAAACTTTAATTCCTAGAAAATAACAATATTAGTATGGTGAAATAAGTCTTAATTTGAAGAATTAAATATTCATATGACGAAACAGCAAACTATTTGTATATGGTGAAAAAGGTGTCAATTTGGTAAAATAATCCTTATTTTGAGAAAGTAAGTCATGAAACGGTGAAAACAAGTGTTAGTTTGGTGAAATGATACTTGTTTCATGGAAACGGGCTTTAAGATAGTGAAAGCCCTTCTTATGGTAAAATAGGTAATAGTATGGTAAAATGAGTCTTACTTCGAGGATATGAACCTTGAAATGGTAAATATGGTTTAATGTGGTGAAGTGAGCCTCGTTTCAATGAAATGTCCCTTGAAATTATGGAATTTTAGAAGCTCTCCCTATGATGAAAAAGGTGTTGATGTGGTGAAACGAGTCTTAGTTAGATGAAATAAGTCTTAGATGAATAAGGTTGCTAGTGCGATGAAATAAGCCTTGCATTGATAAAATGGGCCTTAAATTGGTAAAATAGAAAAAACCACCCTTATGGTAAAAATATTATTCACGTAAACAAATAAGCCTTCCATCAAGGATTTGAGCTTTCATATGGTGAAACTATAAAATTGCTACTTATGGTAAAAAGAGTGATAGTACAATGAAATAAGCCCTACATATTGAAAGAAAAGTCTTCAAATTATGAAAACCATATTAGTACAGTGAAATGAGCGTTATTTCAAGGAAATAAGCCATAAAATAGTGAAAATATATTATTGTGGAGAAATAAACCTTTCTTTGACAGAATGAACATTGAAATGATAATTATGGTATTAGTGTGGTTAAATAAGCCTTAATTAAAGGATTTGGGTCATGAAATGGTAAAACAATAAAAGCTCTATCTTTAGTAAAACAAAAAAAAAAAAGGCATAAATATGGTGAAATGAGTTATCAAATGATAAAAACAATTGTTAGTATGGTGAAAGAAGTCTTGAATTGAGGAAATAGGTCATGAAATGGTGAAAATAGTGATAACGTTGTGAAATAAACCTTGCTCTGGGGAAATGAACTATAAAATGGTGAAACGATGTTGTTATGGAGAAAAAAACACATGTTTCTAAATTGAAATAAGCTTTGTTTAAGGAAATGAGCTTAAAAATGATGATGATGATAATACTATGGTAAAATAAGCTTTATTTCAAAGAACATAGCCTTTATATGATAAAATAATAAAATCCCTCTCTATAGTGAAGATGGTGATAGTATGGTGATTTTAGCCTTATTTTGAGAAAATAAGTTTCTAAATGGTGAAAACGATATTAATATGGTGAAATGAACCAAGCTTTGACAGAATCAACCTTGAATGGTGAAAAAGGTATTTGTTTGGTGAAATAATCCTAAATTCAATGAAATAGTTTTTGAAATGATTTTTAATGGATGATTTATTTCACCATATTAGATGCATTTTCACTATGGAGAGATCGATTTTCACCGTTTCAAGGATCATTTCCCCAATGGATGGCTCATTTCACTATACATATATATTTTGCCATTTCAACGCTCATTGCTTCAAAATAAGGCTCACTTTACCATACTTTTTACATTTTGATCGTTCAGAGAATTATTTTCTTAAAGTAAGCCTTATTTCACTAAAATAATATGTTTTTCACCATTTGAAGGCTCAATTCCTCAATGGGAGACTTATTTCACCACACAAATGCTGATTTCATCGTGTCAATTCTCATTTCCTTAAAACAAGCCTAATTTCATCATACTAGTCTTATTTTCACCATTCAAAGACTTATTTCTTCAAAGTAAGTCTTATTTCACCAACTAATATAGCTTTCATTACTTGAAGGCTTGTTTTCCTTATAGAAGGATCCTTACACCAAGCTAATGCGAATTTCACTATGTTAATGCTTATTTTCTCAAATTAAGGCTCATTTCACCATTATCGGTGCATTTTCACCATTCAAATGCTTATTTCCTTGAAGTAAGTTTTATTTCATGACACTATTACAATTTTCACCATTTTAAGCTTATTTTCACAATAGATGGCTCATTTCACCACACTATGTCAATTTTACAATTTCAATGCTCGTTTCTTGGAATATGGTTTGTTTCACTATATTAAATGTATTTTCACCATTTAGAGGCTTGTTGCACCACATTAATACGGTTTTTATCATTTTAAGGGTTATTTCCCTAATAGAGAAGTCATTTAACGACGAAACATTGATTTTACCATGTCAATACTTGTTTTCTTAAAAAATGGTTCGCTTTCCTATATGAAATTCACTTTCACCACTTAGAGGCTTATTTCACTACTTTTACAAGGATTTCACTATTTTAAGGGTCATTTTCTTGATAGATGATTGATTTTTGCCATATGACTAACCTCCTCAAAATAAGGATTATTTTACTATATTAGCTACATTTTAATTTCTATAAAAAGGATGATTTCCTCACATTAAGCCATATATCACTATACTATTACAATTTTCACCAATTTAAAACTCATTTCCCCTAATGAAAAGCCTGTTTCACCACAATAACGTTGATTTCACCATTTAAGGCTTATATTATCAAAATAAGTCAAATTTCACCATACTAGTTACATTTTCATCATTTGAAGGCTTCTTTCCTTGAAATAAGTCACCATACTAACCTAACTTTCACTATTTTAAGGCTAATTCCCCAACTAATGGCGTCTTTCACCAGAGTAAGGTTAATTTCACCAATACTAATGTCATTTGCACCATTTGAAGGTTTATTTCCTTAAAGTAGTCCTTATTTTGCCATTCTAATATAATTTTTACTATTTCAAGACTTATTTCGACAATAAAATGCTCATTTCACCATTTTAAAGCACTTTTCCTCAAAATTAAACTCATTTCACCATAAAAGTGTATTTTCACCATATGAAAACTTATTTACTCAATGCAAGCCTTATTTCACTCATTTCACCATAAAACTGTATTTTCACCATATGAAAACTTATTTACTCAATACAAGCCTTATTTCACCATAGTAACAACGTTTTTATCATTTTAAGGCTCATTTTGTCACATTAATATTATTTTCACTATTTTAAAGCTCATTTTCTCAAAACATGGTTTCTTACAATGGAATTCTAACTTAATGAATTATACATTTACATACCATTCCTCTAACCTCATCATTAGTATCTTTTGCATGCATGAATTTGATGATATAAACTTCATAATTCACATTGGCGAAATACATTAACATATAGTATCACTCTAGACATTGGCTTAATAACAATTTCGATCTATCTTTTATTAATAATCACTCACTAAGAATATTAGGTAATACCACCAAGATTGCAGCATTAATTAACAATTATCTTGAATCTACTTTCATTTAGACGATTGAATATTGGATCTTTAAAATAACAAAAAAAAAAAACAAAATAAATTGAAAGTGAAATCTAGAAAACTAAAACTTAAGATTAGTGAATTAAAATTATGGTATGGACACCACCATTATTTGAATAACATAACCTATATTCATTGTACGTATTACAATTGATTGCTTCAAATTTGGTTATGTTAATCTAAAGACTCCATTCTTTTTTGAGTTGTGAATTCCCTAATTTAAAGTTGGTTTCCTTCTCAAGTTATATTTTTAAATCTACAATTCTTGATTGTATTTAATTTTTTCTCACAAATTTGATTATCCTAATTAATTTTAATTATATATAACATTTTCATAACAAGAGAAAAAGTACTATAAATTGTATTATGGTCATGAATGCATAACCATATGGCATGATTAAATCAAAATCATTCTTGCATCAAATAAAACCCTTTCCCTTTAGCTTTCCAACAAAATTTTAATAACTCCTATAAACAATTCAATTAATGATAAAAAACTAAATAATTATTTACTCTTTAGAAGAATATAATTTTTTAAACCTTTTCATTAATTTATTATTAATAATTAAAATTTATTAATTTTATTATAACAAACAACACTAAACCAATTAATAATTGATAATTAACTAACCAATAATTATTATTAATTGATAAATATTATTTGGCAATAGGAAAAAGGTTTTTATATTATTTCAATAAATGAATTATTCAGTAATTAATGTTATTCTAACACAGTAACTAGCGCAATACTTGTTTTATGGTTAAGAGAATAGAACTTCCTATATTAATAATAATTAAAAATTAGTTATGTTACATATAAAAAAAATTATATAGTTATATTATTAAAAAAATGGTTCGTCAATTAATTATAGTAGTAGTAGTATGAATGGTAAACTACTATACAAACCACTTCCTAAAAGATATTCATTATCCTACTTTGATTGTTAAATTATTATCATATGATAACTACAACAATAGAATTCTTGACTAAGTCTTTTTAATACAGTTGAGTAGTTTGGCCAAATGTAAAAATATACAATTAGTTGAATTAGGATTTTAGTTAATTTACTTCATGTGATTTCTCTTTGTTTGATTGCAAATGATGATAATAATAATAGATAAGCAAATCCATTTATTACCAACCACAAAGAAAGAATGTGAAAGAACCTCAAAATAGTAAAATTTAATAACGATTTTGTCTTTTAAGTGTAAAATTAAGCATTATAGGCAAGACCTTATAGCTTAATTGGTATGAATGCTATCCTCCTATATAGATAATACATGTTTGTATCCCCTTTTATGTTTTATTTAATGGGGAAAATGAAAATGAAGTGCTATAGCTATTAATAAATAAAGGCTTGCGCATGGAAATTAAATTGTGAATATATTATATCCAAGTATCCTTATGCATAGCAAAAAATTACACATTAATGCAAACTACCGATGCAATTAGATAATATTTCCTTTGCCTTGTTAGAAGCTCTCATTCCAATCACACAACTAGCAACTCCATTACTATGGCAATAAGAAAGGGTGAAAGCAATATACTACCTAAACTCTCTATAAATGAACATAAGCATGAATACCACAATCAGCATAGATCTTAGCCTTGTCTTTCTCCTAAGTAACCTTTAATGGCTCACTTTTCATAACACATAGTGATTATAGCTTCCGACATTTTGGATCAATTCAACTTGGTAACAGTATAGAAGTAACATTATATCTTGAACTACTATGAATGGTTGTTAACATATGTTAAATCATTCAAAAATCAAAATAGTTCTTTTTCTGTAGTTCTTCTTGTTGGTACTCAAGTTTAATAGAGAATTACTCATAAAAAAAAAAAAAGACGCTCATAACATCCAGAAACCTGAAATGCCTTATCTTTCCAATAAAACACACATCAACGTGCTATTAAGTGCTTCAAGAGAGTATGAGGAGGTAATAACTTAAAACATATGTAGCTTCATTTTTACCAAACCTCCACATGCCAATAATGTAGCTACTAATCCATCAGGAGTCAAATGCTCAAAAGTGCAAAATTGTCATTGTTCTATTGGTGGCTGATATTGGCTAGACATAGAAGCCCTACATTTATGATCAAACTATATTTCAAATTAATATGCAACAAGAAAGACATAGTATACCCATGTGAATATCACATGACTAACCCAAAATTATGAGACATTGATAAGGCCACATTTGAGATCTAAATTAGAAAATAGTGTTATTATTGATAACCAAAAGTATTGATACATGGAGTCTAGTTATGAACCCTTCCTACAACTTTGCTAGGGTTTATGTAATTTTTACAAGTTCTGTAACTTACTCCTACAAAACATCTATCTTCTATTTATATGAGCTGTTGATTTGTTATTATTACAAGAGCATAGGCAATAGCAATATCCTAATCTAAAAGTATTTAACCTTACTTATAGAGTATTGTACTTGAAAGAAACATATAACAATATAAAAGAGATAGAGAGCTAAAGGATACTACTCTTCATTCAGCCTTGAATGATGCTTGTAAACATGTAAAAAAGGCTCATGAACTGAAGGACATGTATCACATATACTCATATTTTTACCTGTCTAAGGTTTTGAGAGAAGTAGGAATTAGAATAATTCCAATGTCATCAATATTGCTACACTTCTAAATATTTAACTTGCTAAGTTGTCTACATTACATAGCAATTGTTGCTAGAACCAAAGATGTCACAAGTGGATAGCTTTGGCACTTTAAAGTGGTTAGTTTTGAGCCTTCTGATGGTAACATTAAGGATGCATCAATAATTGCAAGAGGATATATTTATTTTTCAAAGCTTAGACAAGTATGTGAAATTGCTAAAATGCTGATATCTGTTATTTTTCTTGACTTGGAAAAAGTGGTGGATCTCTAATTAGCATCTATCCACTTAGGAATATGACAAGAAAAGTTATAGTCGAGTATCAATGAGCTCAAACCTCTACAAATCAAGCTCTTCAACCTTTGAATAAGACTTGTCGATGTAGAAAGCATCATATCTTTCACTTTTAGGTAAAATCTAAGCTTTAGAATAGACAAGTTTAAACACTTTTGTGATAAACTCGACACCTACATTACTACACAACAAGTACATAAGGTACATGAAAACTTTAGAGGCTAAATTGAAGTAAAGAAAACCAAAGCTAGCAACATTGGTTGTTGATTTCATTATCATTACAGTCAAGCTCCTCAAGGGAGTGGCCTTTTGATTGATCAATATACATGCTTTTGTAGGAATAAGACTACATGACTCCATCTATGTAAAGTAAGAGTAGTAGAGAAACTTGTGAGATGATTATTAGAAATCTTGATTCTTAGTAATTTTGAAACCAGCAAGTGATATGCAACTTCCTTAATTGGCTCTACTTTGTTATAAAAGAAGATAGCCTTTCATCTATTACTCCAAAGTATTTGCTTAAGCTTATCTCCTTAAGTGATAGATAAATTCTTCAATGGCCTTCAAACCAACACAAATATACAAGATAACCATCTAACTTTATTGATTCTAAGGAGGTAAACTTTTTTGAACTAGATGGTACAGCAAAGTGACCTAAACCATCAATGAAATAACAACATTTTATGAATAATTTGGCATTGTATATCAACAACGATAATAATACTCAAGCTTATTCTCACAAGGTGGCCTAATCTAGCTTAGAACATAAAAGAAATTAAATATAGAGTAACCAATATTGATCAACCATGTGGCAAAGTTAGGTAGCAAAGACCTTCATTGCCATTTGGTATTAAACATAGCCCTACATAACTTATATTCTAACAGCTTCATGCACTAAGGGTTTGTAGCAAAAAATAAAACTTGCAATAAGCACTTAGCATGCAAGAAAACCAAAATGAATAATAATAAATTATTTTGTCCTTTAACAGCTCTCATTCCTTTATGAGATCCTAGGGTATAACTCATCTTATTCTTTAATTGGTACTATGCTTTTGTGCTTATTACTGAATCACTTCATGACAAAATACTTAGCTTTACTTATACAAAAGAAAATTAAATCTAAAGATGAATGAATACAATTTTATTTTGATAAAAAATAATTTTATGAATCTACTCGAACATATATCGTTGAGATATGTAATATATTATTATCTACAAAATGCTCTAAATATTAGTTACTCTATTTGTTTCAAAGATGGGTACGTTTGATTATTATAATAAAAAAATTAGATTATGTTGATGATGCCTCATGAATACTCACAAGGCACTATTTTAGTTTATATATTCATTCTTACCAAGAAATAAGATACCAAAAGTCATCTCACTTGAAAGCAAGCAACAAGATTCCATCAATAAAGTACCTTTAATGAATTGCAACCATCTTTTAGTATTGTATTGATGCAAGAGCATCCTTCTAGAATCAAACCTTCCAAATACATTAATTGCGAGCTGAATATAAACTTTTATCGGTAATCTACATATTAACACCACCAAATCCAAAATTCAAATGCAACTTAAGCAATTGATGATTGTACATAGTATATATTCTCTACAAAATACTCTTATAGCTAGAAAACAAAAAAATTGAAAAGATCCAACTTCCACTAGATATTAATTAATACTTGCAAAATACAAAAGTTGTGATTTGAAAAAATTGATACCATTGTCAAATGCATAGAAGTATCTAAACATTGGAAACCCATTTTCACAGCTCAACAAAACTCAAAGATGCCTATAGAAAAAAGCATAATCCTAAAATTAACTAGGAATTTTATTAATAAGGTGTTTGAAATCCATTCTTTTTTAATTATCAAAAACTGAAATATAGCTAGACATTTTATCAAACATTAACGTACACAATACATTAACTTATAAATTTGCAAATAGTTTAATTTCAATGCACTAGCTTATAGATTACACATTGAAAGATTAACAATAAAAAAAAGAAGCCAAGAAAAGGAACATGGAGGCTACCCATTAAACTATCTCACCAAAATTTCAAAGGCATAATCATATTAAACCAAGCTAAATGACAATGGAAAACAAGGGGACTTTCTAATAATGCTTAAACTTTGGAGCCATTGTCATCCAATGGAGAAGGCGAAGCTAAGAGAAGTGTGAAATCATTGTAGAATGGGAGAGTAAATAAACAATGGAGGGAGAGAGCCTTAGATAGACATAGAGAGATGAGCAAGAAGACATTGAAGAGGAGAGAGAATAAATATAAAGTAAAAGATATCTTACATGTATAGCTGGTGATAGGTAAATAGAAATGAAAAAATTAAATGGCTAACATCTATTTCCAATAAATCGGTGGTTGAAAATAGAACGTAACCAATCCTGTACTTTTGATGAACAGGATTATAGAAACACCTGAAAAATAGAAAGTGACTCAAAATAATCACGAGATTCGCGGGGTTGATAAAATATGAGGTAGGCATGAATAAATAAAATTTGATGTAATAGTTTTTTTGTCCTTCTTTTTTTTTTTTTTTGTCTGATTACATATTTTATTACACACATCGCATTATACGTTATGACCATAAAATATCATCATTATTGAATCCTTTTTCCATAATAAGGCATCCATTAATAATAGAAGACGGTTTGCTAAATGATTTGGACTTAAAAAGGGTGACTATGCGTTTCTTAAATTTAATATATATTATTTTATATGGAGTTAGACTGGAAAGAGATCATCTATCATAGTAAAATGTTTTCATGCTGATACGATACCCACGAGAAAGACATCGCTAAATAAAATTATAATTAATGTTTATATATCTGTGTTATTTGAATTATATTTTTGAAAAAGGTAGTTCTCTTCTGATTACTTTGGTTTTTTTCCCTTTCCTATAATAAAATGAACACGTAGCAAATATAGGATTAAAAAAAATCACCCATGAAAAAGACCTTGCCAAAAATGTATAGGATAAAAAATCACATAAATTACTAATTAATCAAATTATCGTCTATCAAATCAAATGAACAATTATATTGATTAGAAATTGCGGTAAACTTTCTTTGCTCGAGAAATTTGACGGTACTTTTCTCCTTCAATATAAAGATATTGAGTTTCAATTAATTAGTGAATATAGGCAGACGATGCACCATGTTGTAGTTGTAAAACTAATTATCTATCTATATTATGAAGCGAAAGTGAGGAGGTTTGTTGTCTTTTTTAATTTGCCCAAATTTTTCTTAGATGATATTAATAATTTATATAATTTACAATCTCTAATTATACAATGCATGTCATTCATATTATTTCACTAGGGTTAAAATAATGTTAGTTATCTCAGTTCATTTTCAGTAGTGAAAATGACTACGTCTGTATATAGCATTTAATATTTGTCACGTTATTATGATATTTGCAATGCATTCATATTAATACACATCAATGCACATCAAATTATAGTAAATATATATCTATATTATTAAGCACATACATCTCCTTTGGACTCTATACCCTAAGAATTAATTTTTTTGCCACCTGTATTCCTCCAATTACCCTTTAAGAAAAAAAAAAAAAATATTTGTTTATCTTGCAAATAAAAGATTTTCATATATAACAGTATGTAATTAATAAGATAAGTATGAGCCCTATTTCGCATAGAGTATTTCTAGTCACAACAATCCATAAGGAGTTAATTTACGGCTAAAATAGCATACCATATGTGTTTTAATTTTTAATCATTATGAAATACAATCACAATCAAAACCTCATGTTGATATTATATCAAAAAGATTCCATTTGAAGATGAAACTTTTAGATTAACAAATTAATTTAGTTTCATTCATCGGATTCGAAAAACATATAAATGGATTTTTTTTTCTTGATTTTTCTTTTCTTCTCCCTATATTTCATTTTATTTACATTTGGAGAAATGGGAAATTTTTTCTCCATAATACTTGGGGACAAACGAGAAAATAATGAGGAAAAAAAAAAGGCTTGAGACAGGAAAAATTTTATCACCTTAGTGAAAATGTTCACATGACATGATCACAATTTAAACTTCTCTTTTATTTTATTATGAGTTAAAGTTATTTTATATTGATTGAAGAATTATATAGTCCACAAGTATATGATTGTTTTAACGATTGGTTAAGTTGGAGTCTCTCGACTTTATTTCTACGCATGATATTCCATTTGTTTTTGGAATATTTGGCACCGTACGTTTCAAGCTTTTCTCAAAAATATGATTCAGCCTTTTAAAGTAGGAAAATGTGCATTAATTTCATCCTTTTAAAAGCAAATTACAAACATGACATTTAAATATTTTTATATAAGAAAATATATGATTGAATGAACTATGAACGAGACCTTACATTGAATGGTGAATTTCTTGTCACAACAATTTATGAATTATTATTATTATTTTTTTTTGTTTTGCCAATTATGGGGAGAGAGAATTCAAACCTTAGTCTATCCAGGTAGAAGACTAATGATGATATCAATAGGCTACAATAACTTTCACAATAATTTATGACTTAAGTTACTACTAAAATAGCATACAATTAGCGTTTCTTTTTTAATCATTATGAAAAATATCATAATCAAAATCTCAAATCTGTATTATCAAAATGGTTCCATTTGGAGATGAAATTTTTAAATTAATAAATTAATTTAGTTTCATTATATCGGATTTAAAAAAAACCTATAAATGGAATTCTCTTTCTTGATTTTATTTTTCCTTTTCCTGCTTTTCTTTTTATTTAAATTTGGGGAAATTGGCAATTTTCTGCATAATACTAGGAGAAAAAGACGAGAGAAGAATGAGAAAATTAAAAAAAAAGACTGAGATAGCAAAATCAAATTATGGCTTTAGCAAATGTTTACATAATGAGAAGAATTGTATTTTTTTAATCGCCATTTAAACTTCTCTTTTATTTTATTACAAGATAAAGTAATTTAATCTTGATTAAAAAATTGCAGAGTCCACGGCATAAAAGGTACAATTGTTCTAAGGATTGTTTAAGTTGGAGTCTCTCATCTTTATTTACACCCATGATATTCTTTGATTTCTTCATAGAATACTTGATATATATCCATTTTTCCCCCGTATGGTTATTTAAGGGCTTTCAAGTAATTTCCCCGAATATTACATTCTAAAATAGAATCCTTTATCTGTAGTCAAACTATGGTAATATCGTTAATATATTTCATATAGTCAGCCTGTAATAAAACACATTGATACAATAATAGTGATAATGTAAAATAATTAATAATTCCTCATGATTTTTTTTTTTTTAATTTCTAGTCCTCTTTTGTCCCTATCAAAACACATTCATAATTTTTTTTTCATGTTGGTCATTATGATTTGTCCACCGTTTCAAATCAGCATAAGTACATGTTTTGTTTTCAATAATTAATAAATGAAACATAATTTTTTTTTTATTCATACTTACAGGTTTTCACCATAAATTTGAAGAAAGCGCAAAGATCTTACATGGAATAAAATATTTTAGCCGAACTTTAGGACTTCACCATTGTAAAATCTACAAAAGTGAGAAGTTCATACGTAGACGTGTTTTGGATTCAAAGATCTTTCTTTCATATCCATGTCACGAATTTCACTGAATGAGAAAATAACATTTGGATTAGCCTTCATTAAATTAATTGATGGTTATTTTAATGAATTAGAATTTTGTTTAATAAATATTTGACTATATATGCATACGCTATTGTCGGTTGATTTTGGGTATGAAACTTTGTTTTTGGAAAAGTAAAGAAAAAAGGTAAAAAATGGTGCTATGGCCAATTCGACGTAACCACAAAAATGCCCAAGTAAGAGAATGCTTAAGGAAAGTAAATGAAAGAGTAATATGAGTGTTAGGTAGCATGAGAGAGTTTTTATAGTACTTTCCTTCCCTTATTTATAGGCGCATATTGGATGTCTGTAATAACAAGTAATCGTTGGTCATGAACCACGTGGCAACTTTTAAATTAAGCACATGCCTAAGAATAACAGTAGTGACCAGTTATTCAATAGGGTCGTACAAGGTCACAACTATTTGCTCCACTTTTCAAAATTAAATATATAAGTAGGTCAAGCTTTTAGGCCCATTAGATTAGTCAAGCCATCAGAGGCCCAAACAAAAAACAACAATAGTCGGCAACTCGACAAACAAGATGCCAAGCAATACAGTGAAACAAAATTCCCCCATCAACATTTGCCTCCCAACTCTTATGGTTGAGAACTTGACTATGGAAGTCAATAACAAGAATTAATGCTTAGTCTGATCAATCAGATGACAAAAACCTAAACATGTATTCTTCAAATAGTCATAAGACACCTTTTGAACCAATTATGGTTTTGTTGTCAGCATCCTTCAATGTGGTATTCAAAACATGTCACATGAATTCCAAATGAAAAGTCACAACCTTTTAATTTTCCCACTTATTCACTTTCTACAGAGGGACATAGGATAGTTGTCATGTTAGCCATTATAGTAATGCAGGGGTTATTAATTGCCAGTGACATAATGTCCTTTAGATGTTTGACTCCTAACACGTGGCAATCATCCACGCTTTTTCGTCTAATCAGTACCTATACCCCCATTAATCATGCATTAGAATCTTAAGGGAGAAGATCACCAATCACACATATATAAAAAGCTTTTTCCCTTCTAATTATCATTTTCCACTTTTTCTACTTTTGCATTCATCTCTAAAAAAAAAAAAAAATTTTTTTTTGCTCTCAAAATTTTCTACTACAAACTCTTATCTAAAATTCGAGTAGCTTCTCTTGTGCTTGATTTTCATCACTCTAAACTCAACATGTATGGTTCGAAGTGTCATCCATCCTCTTTTTTCTTTAGATTTCTAAGCAACTTGTTATGAGGCTACATCTTCTCCTCCCCCCACCCTACCCCACCCCACCTAACAAAGAAGGATTAGTTCGGCCTCCTCTTTTAGTAGTTCGGCGAATAGCATAATGAAGAGATGGGAGAAACTCGCTTGTATCGATGCTCTTCCAATGGATAATTATCCCGATGGTAAGGAAGATAGGTTAGTTGCAAGGTACTTGTATAACAATGTTGTTTATAACGTTGATGCTTCGGATGGTGTAGTGAGTGGTGCAGTTAGGCCGCTTGTCACAAAATACAATAAATATTGGCAAGATCTCCTTAATGAATGGCACTTGAGATGACCGAAGGAGGATGAAATAGTTTGTTTCCTTATTGATAATGAATTTCATTTATATTTGAAATACCTAGATTTTGGGTTGCGTCTACCATTTTTAACTTTTAAGAAGCAATTCTTAAATTATTTTCACATTACTCTAAGCATGTTCTCTCTCAACACATATAGACTTCTTGTAGCATTTGAGATTATACGTAAGGAACTAGAGGTTAGGGTAACTCCTAAATTGTTTAGGTATTTCTTCACAATCTAGAGATAGCTGAATGGTTGGTTCTATGCTGCAGCTCGGCACGGTTGCGAATTTATGGACGGATTGAAGTCCAAAATACATATGTGGCATAATAAATACATTTCAATTAGATTAGATGTAGAGTTGGATTTTTAGAACCAATGGACTAAACCCATTTGAACAAAGGATATCATGTTAGTGCCGAATGTTGTTCTTACTGCCAAGAAGGTCCAAGAAAAGCAGGGGAATAAGATGTTCTTCTAGGATTTTGAAAGCTTTATATCTTGATATGAGAAGGGGGAGACCATATTTTCTAACAACAAAGGTTCGTTTTGCTCTACTCATCGTACCAAGAGAAGCTACAGGAGGAAAGCTACTCTCATGACTCATAAGGGGGAGGACCATTGCCTTTGAGCTTCTCTCGGAATGGATTTGTGAGTTTTTTATATTTCCTTTCTCTTCCTTTATAGTATTGTCTCTCTTGTGCAAGAATGGGTGCAAGAGATGTAGATCTCAAGAAATTGTTGGCTTAGGCCATGGCTAAGAAACAAAAGCTTGACAAGCGTACGACCATTAAACCTCCTATTAGTCGGCCTCTAGAACTAAAGAAAATAGCCTAGGAGAAGGTTGTGAAAGAAGTTGTTACTTTAAAGAAGAAGAAGGAAACCCCTTATGTTGACAAGAGTAAAAAAACTGAGAAAATAAGGGTTATCGGGACCCTATAGCTAAAGGTATTTCACATTATCAGGGATACTCTTCAAGAGGAGGTGCCACGTAAAGCTAGTTGTCCTGCTATTGCTTATGACAATGCCAGGGTTGTTCCCTAAGAAGTTGTGGACAGCTCGATAAGCCATACAAACATTGAACGAAGTCTTAAAAGGAGAAGTAAGAAAGAGCATGTCGAATAACCTCCGTCCAAGAGAAACAAGGGCATGGACGAGAAGATGAAGGAGGTTTTAAGAAATAAAGCTCTCGGCATTAAGTTTCCTGAGTTTGTTCCTAACCGTGAAGTGGGTGAATATTTCGTGCTGTGCTGGAGCCATAATATCCTAGATACTGATTTAGCTTTGGGTGATAGGACAAAGTCCTTAGCTGTGATGAATGGGATCATTCTCCCAAAGGACAAGGATATAGCAAAGAAGGATGTAAAGAGGCTTGGTAGTTGCAATAAAGGCTACATTGCTGCCAAATCATATGATGTAAGTTTATAACTACAGTTAACCTTCATTAGTGATTTATATCTTATTGCTGACCCAGCTCCTTGTCTTCATGTAGATTAGTTATCATGTTTTAATGTCCTTAGATGAGGCTAAAGAGGAGATGAAAAAGGTATGTTTAATTGTGCGTTATGTAGTCAAATACTAATCAACTTACATGACATGTTAATTTTGTTGTAAAAGGTAGAGGAGGCTTATAACTCTTCAAAAGCATAAACAATCGTGGCCGAAAACGCAAGGATCAAGGTTGAAATAGAGGCTAGGAAGCTATAGGAAGAACTTTTAGCTGAGAAGCTAGCACACTCATCGATGAATGATGAAATCACGAGCCTTAAGGCCAAGAATAACAAACTTTACAAGGAGACCGAGGACTTAGCGGGGCAGCTTTGGAAGAAGTGAGAAGAATGATGGGTGTTAGGAAGGACGATCATATCGATGAGTTAAGAGGAAGACAAATTAAGATTTCAAATAAAGAACTTAGAGATAAATGACTCTAAACTCAAAGCTCGTATCATCGAACTAGAGGAGGTAGCAAAAAAGAAGCCTTCTATTGAAGAAGCTTTATCAATTATAACTCCTAGTCAACAATATGAGATATAGCTCTAGAAAAATGTTCTTACAGGGGGTCCAACTAGCAAGGGTAGAAATTCTAATAGTTCATCTTGACTATGAACTATCATGCCTTGGCTTTGCTAATGTTAATGATAATGACACCAACAGTGGTGATGAAGAAGTCGGCAAAGAAGTGAAGGCTAAGATTCAAAGGCAGGGTGACAATGATCAAGTTAGCATTAAAGTTCCTGCCAATGCCGAGGAATTATCTTCAAAGGAGACCCCTTATATTTGTAAAGAGACTTTCAACTCCTTGAATAAGACCTCTAGTATGGACAAAGAAGTAAGCTCCAAAAAGGTCTATAGCTTTACCAATTAAGACAATAATTCTGCCCAATCTGAAAGGAAGAATCCCTCGGACTCTCAAAGAACCTCTTAGTTTGTACTTTGTTTCTACAACATTTTCATAGGTATTACTCGTAGTCGAGGCTCATGGTTGAGATGCCAACCTTTTAGTTGTAATTAACCTTTATATTATTTTCAACAATTTTTAATGGATGTTTTATTTCATGTGCTGTTGGTTCTTTTGTTTCTTTCCATAGACATAATGTCATTAGCCATGTGGGGCTTGAACTTTCAAGCATTAAGTTTTATTTCCTTAGCCGTGAAGTTTGTCTACTGAATGCTCCTTAAAGCTTGTTAGTTTTGATTGGTTGGAACTCTTTTCAAAACATGTTTAGAGTTACTTGTCGATTAGCACTACACTCATTAACTAGTGATGGTTGGAGCTTTATTAGGTATTAGTTCGTTTGTTTCATAGCTAGTATTTCATTAATTTGTTAATCATGTATAGATTAAGAATAAAAGGTGGTAGTAATGAAACATGTTCATAAACTTGAACACAACATATTTAAACATAGTGTAGGCTAATGCCTTACATTGTTTAGGAAAGAAAAAGAAAAAAAAAAATAATGGTAATGAGAGAGAACTATTTAAATAGAGCTTCGGATTCTCAGTAATCCATGTATGAGGTATGATTGTTCTATCTAGCTTTTCTAGTCGGTAGGCCCTGTCACCTATGACTTCATAGACCCTTATTAGATCTTCCCAATTTGCGCCAAGCTTCCCTTGACTGTCTTGTGCGCTAGTTGCCTCCAATTTCCTACAAACCAACTCTTCGGGCCGAAATACCTTGTATTTCACCTGGTGATTGTAATACCTTGCCACCTTATGTTGATATGTAGCAACTCTTACTATCATGATGTCTCTAATTTCCTCAATTGTATCTAAATTCATTATAAGGCTGATTTGATTGGCCATAATGTCAAACTTTTGCATCAAAAGGTTGGGTAACTTCAATTCAATTGGCAAAACATCTTTTAATCTAAATGCAAGCTTGAAAGGTATCTCTCCTGTCAAAGTTTTGTGGGTGGTCTTATACCCTCATAAAACATTAGGCAATTCATCGACTTATTTTCCCTTAGCCTGATAAACTCTTCTTATTAAATTATACAGGATGGTCTTGTTAATAGCTTCGACTTGTCCATTGGTTTGAGGATGAGCCACCGAAGTGTAAATAAGGCAGATGTTGTACTTTTCACAAAATGCTCAAAATTTGTCATTATCAAATTCTAGGCCATTATTAGTCACTATCATAAAGGGAACCCTAAACCTCAAGATGAGATAATTAAAGACAAAAGATTCAACCTTTTACTAGGTAATTTTTGCCACTGCTTTAGCCTTAACCCATTTGGTGAAATAGTCCATTACAATTATGACAAACTGTAGCTAAGTTGTAGACTTCGAAAATGGTCTGAGGATATCTAGGCCCCACTGAGCAAAGGGTTAGGGGCTAGTGAGGCTATGTAATTTGGTAGAAGGTACATGGCTTAGTGCCTTATGATTTTAGCATTGTAGCCATTGCTAAATAGTAGATTTTGCATCCTGTTTCATAGTTGGCTAATAATAGCTAAGTCTCAATATACAGATATACATAGTTTAACCTTTTATATGGTTGCTACAAATGCCTCCATGCAACTTAAATAAAATTTATTGTGCGTCTTTCTATAGAAGGCATCAAAGGTAGGGTTGTGAGAGGCCTTGCTTATATAGTTGATCATCAATCAGTGTATAGTTTATGGCTTGATATTTCAACCTTTAAGCTTCCTTCTTATCTTTAGGTAGAACACTATCCTTTAGATAATCAATAATCAGATCCATCTAAGACCTCTCCCTTGGGTAATGAGTTAATTCATAACTTTGCCTGACAATTTCTAGACTTTTATTAGAGAGATACTCAATAAAGAGCTTGTTGCATAGGTCAGGTAGTGCTAACTAGCCAATTTAGAAAGCATATCAGCAGAAATGTTTCTAACCTTTTTTATCCTCTCAATTGTGAAAGATTGAAATTCTTCTATGAGTGTTGGTACTAGTAGCAGGTACTTGCTCATCACATCTTCCTTAGCTACATAGCTTCATTTGACTTGATTCACAATCAATTGGGAATCGAAAAAAAGTTTGACTTTCTCGCCACTAACTTCTTTTATTAGCTTAAGCTCAACAATTAGGGCTTCATAGTTGGTCTCATTATTGCTAGTTGAAAATCTAAACTTTAATGCATATTGAATCTTCACATTACGGGGCCCTTGCAAAACAAGACCCATACCACATCCTTCCTTGGTGGAAGACTCGTCAATATATAAATTCTATGTAGGTTTCTCCATCTCAATGCTGTCTTCTTCTCCAGTGAACTTCGCAACAAAATCTACCAATATTTGAGCTTTTAATGCTGTTAAGGGTTTATATTGCACCCTATATGCTAACTTTGAAGTATATTTCATCATCCTCCTTAATGACTTTGGTTGTTGCAAGGCTTGTCAAAGAGGCTAATCAGTAAGAATAATTATTTAATGTACCTCGAAGTACGATTTTAATTTCCTTATCGAGAGAACCACTACTAAAACAAAATTTTCAATCTTAGTATATCGTTGTTTTGGGCCCTATAAAATGTGACTCACATAAGAAATTAGCCAATTCTCCCTCCCTTCCAATTGAACCAAGACAAATGAAAAGGGTCAATTGTTGATTGATAAGTACAAAAATAAGTTTTCTTTGGGGATGGGTGTGGAGAGTATTGGTGGTGATGCCAAAAATTCTTTCAATTTCTTAAACGTTGCTTCACATTCAACAGTCTAGCAAAATTCCTTCGGGTTCTTCAGTACTTTGAAAAATTCCACACATTTATCTAGGCTTCTTGACACAAATTTGTTTAGAGTAGCAATCCACTAAGTTAATTCTTAAACTTCTTTAATGGTGCTAAAGGACTTCATATTCAGAATAGCGTCAATCTTTATAGGATTTGCCTTGATGCTATGTTGAGTGACCATATACCCTAAGAATTTGCCTGAACTAGCACAAAAAATACACTTCTATGGGTCAAGCTTCATATCATATCTCCTTTAGGTCTCGAACATCTCCTTGAGGTTGGGCAAGGTGGCGATCATCTGTCTTACTCTTCATTATTATATCATCGACATGGACTTCGATGTTCTAGTGGATTTAGGGCTTTAACACCTTAGTCACAAGCCTTTGGTAAGTTGCACTAGCATTTTTTAGCCTAAAGGGAATTACTATATAACAGTGTTAGATATCTTTTATATATTTTGATGATAACAAAAATGGATAAATGCTAATGAACCATTAAGAATGCAGGTATTCAAAAGGGTTCTTAGAAAGTTTAAAATTGCAAAATTAGGTTGTCTTCAGAAACTTATTCAGAAGGTTTGATTTAATTGAAAAAGAGAATAGTTTGAAATTCTTCAGAAAGTGTTGCAGAAGCTTTACAAGTAGAAGTTGTATAGCACTTCAGAAGCTTGTTCAGAAATGTCAAAGAAAAAAAGATTGATATTCTTTAGAAGGTTATTCAGAAAGTTGGTCTAGAAAAGTTATGACGATGAAATTTAACTCATATTAGATTCAAATTAATCAAGGTCTAGCTCCACTAGATTGAGTGTATTAGGGAAATACACTTAATCCCATTTCACTTAAGATGGAATCAAGATCCATGGGGACTATTTTTGAGCGAATTTATTTTTGATAAATCAAGATATACATAAGAATGAATAAGGATAAGGTTGATTTCGATTTTGTGGAATTTCAAATTTTTGAATATGAGGTTTATCTGGAAATTACCGATAAAGCATATCTCTTCATCATATTCAATTATGAAGGTTATCTAGTGGTTGCGGATCGAAGTATATCTAATCGAAACAAGATAAGAAGAGTTGTTTTTGAATTTCAAAATACCGAGATCTTTTAAAAATATCTAAGGATTATCTTTAACAAATAATTGTTAGATAAACATGAAAGCAAAGATAATCTTCAATAAATTAGCCGTTGGAAAATTTCAATATAAAAAGAGAAAGGATTCAAAACGTCATATACTTCTTTGAGAAAAAATTTCGTTACACAAAAAATTGTGATCAAATTCTATCTTCTAAAAAGACATAGAAAGTTTCTCAAATATTTCTTTAGAAAGTTACACCGAAGCAAATTATACAATCATTATTTCTGTTTAGTGCGAAATTATTTGAGACTTGTATTCTTGTCCTCACTTATAATCTATAAACTTTGTTGTTGAGAAGTTAGATTGTACTATGTAGATTTATATTAGTTTAGATTATAGAAAGGCTAGATAGGTAGAGTAGGGTGTTATGAAGTCTATTTCTGGCAAATTCTTGCAATCTTTTTATGGTTTTGATTTAGTTGATCAAGTGAAACGGCATTGGTGAAATAAACCGGGTCCCCAACAGTAGAGCTGGAAGAGAGCAATAGGTAGAAGGCCAAAGGTCTATAAATCCTAAGCCCGATATTCTCCTTCCTTACTCTTTTAATTTGCATTATTAATTGTCATATGTTGAATTATTAAAATATCACTATTTACCAATATAAGTTATTAAGAGGGTATTTTTCTTTTATTGTTAAAGTTTTCAAAAAGTTTAAAGATATCAATTCACCTCTTCTCTTGATATCTTATACGGGACTAACAATTGGTATCAGAGCTTCGCTTTAATATCTTCTAGAGTTCAAGATCATAAGTAAACCAAGTGGTAGCTTAACAGTTCAACTTGGCAAGGTACTATTTTTTAATAGAACTAACTTTCCCTATTAGAAATTTAGGATGGAGACCTATGTGAAGGCATTAGACTATTAAGCTTGGCAAATTATTTTTGCAAGAGATCTCAAAGTTCCAATTGTTATCACAACAAATGATAATATCACTAAAGTCAAACTCAATTCAAAGGTTAAGAATTTATTGTTGAGTACTATTGCACAATTAAAATTTCATCTAATTGCTTCTTGTGCTAAAGCTTAAGATGCTTAAGACACCTTGGTGCAAACTTATGAAGGGATAGAGACAATCAAGGATACTAGAATCAACTCATTGGTTCAACAATATGAAATATTTCAAATTATTCCTAGTGAAGAAATCAAAGACTCTTTTAGTAGATTTACTACTATAACTAATGAATTGTTTTCTCTTGGCAAAATAATTAGTGATGTAGATATGGTATGCAAGATACTAAGGATTCTTCCCAAAATTTGGAATGCATAGAAAACTATTATAAAAGAAGCTTGTGATCTAAAAACATTAACTCTAAGTCAACTGTGTAGCAAGTTCAAGGCATATGAAACCGATTTTCTCAAATAAAAAAGTACTTTAAAAGATACAAGGAAAAGGACCATAGCCTTCAAAGTCAGCTGATTTAAAAGGAGAAGATTTATTTAAAGAAGAAGATGAGGATGTGACACTCTTAGCTAGAAAGCTCGATAAATGACTCAAGAAAAAGGGTAAGAAAACGTTTGCTAAAAGAATTACTACTAATAAGAATCGGTTTATTAATGCAGGAAAGGCAATCAAAGAAAAAGAGGAGAAAAGGTTCAAAAAGGAGATTATTTATTATGAATGCAAAAATCCTCGACATATCAAATATGAATGTCCTATGTTAATTAAGAAAATGGAGAAATTTAAGAAGAAATGTAAATCTTTAATGGTTACGTGGAGTGACTTAGAAGATTTAGAAACTGAATCAAAAGGTGTAGAAGAATGCGAGGAAGCAAATCAATATCTTATGGCACTTTCTGAGGTAAATTCTGAAACTAATTTTGATTTTGATTTAGAAGTACCTGATGGTATATGTGATGAAATTAACAAACTCCTCAAAGCTCTTTCTAAGTCAAGTAACGAAATATCTAAGCTTGAAATTGAAGTAAAAACATTAAAAATAAAAAAGCATGCACTTAGTCAAGCTAATCAATTACTAGTAGATGAAAATGATTTTCTAAAATATGATTTTGAAGGATTGTATATTGCTCATGAAGCTTTAGTTAATGGAAATCTTATTCTAAAAGAAAAAATTAAAAATTTGAAGAATTGTATCGAAGATTTATCTAAGTCAATCAAGAATACGTTCTGCAAGTTTGATGAAAGTGACAAGAAGTTACAAACGTTAATTTCTTGCCAAAGGATGGATAATTCAAAATCTGGACTTGGTTTCAAATTTGGAGAAACATCTAAAACTAAGGAAGAAATAGTATTTGTTAAATCAAAAAATGAAAATCAAGAAATGATCAAAGGATGTGAAAACAACAAAGCATTTGAACTTATTAGAAAGTACAACAGAAAGTTTGTTCAAAACAACAAGTATCCCTTCAGAAGGTACAACAAAAGGTTGAACTAAGGGTATTTTAGAAAGAAACCAAATCAAAGGAAAGTGGTAAGTAATAGGTATACTGAGCAGAAACCTTATGCTTGTTTCCTATGTAATAAATCAGGTCATTTAAAGAAACACTGTTTTTACAAAAATTACAAGCTAAGCAATAATGAAGGTTTAATTCAAAAAACGAGCTTGAATTTTCATGGACCCAAGCTTCACTGGGTTCATAAACAAACTTGATTACGCTTTGATATGTGCAAAATTACGAAGCTAAGAGAAGAGGAACATGGTATCTTGATAGTGGATGTTCAAGACACATGACTAGTAATGCTTCATTGTTCACAAATCTAAAATGGAAGGAAGATGGTTATGTGAAATTTGGTGACAATGGTAGAGGTAAAATAATTGTGGTAAGATCAATTAGTTTGACACATCACTCAATTGAAAACGTATTGTTAGTTAAAGGATTGAAGCATAACTTATTAAGCATTATTCAGTTGTGTGATAAAGGATATAAAATAATTTTTTAACATGATAAATGTGTTGGCTTTAATAAGAATGGATTTAAGCTATTCGAAGGATTAAAAAAGAAGAATGTTTATCTAGTTAAACCATCTAAAGTATCATCTGAAAGTTTTTTTATTTCAGTAAATGACAACACTATGCTTTGGCATAAAAGACTAAGACATGTGAACTTTCAACAATTGGAGATCTTGTCTAAAAGGAGCTTAATTCAAGGCTTACCAAAACTGTATGCTCATGAGAATATTCATTATGTTGCTTGTCTTAAGAATAAGATGAGCTCATCTTCTCATAAGAGTAAAAAGGTTATTTTCACTCAAATACCCTTAAAGTTATTGCATTTAGATTTATTTGGTCCAACTTGCACTCTAAGTCTAGAAAAAAATAAGTATAGACTTATCATAGTAGATGATTTTTTTAGATTTACTTGGATCTTATTTTTGCGTCATAAAAATAATGCTTTTAAAAGCTTTGAAATCTTTTTAAAAAAAGTTGAAAATGAAAAAGGCCTCTCCATCATCAGTCTACAAACTGATCATGGTAAGGAATTTGAAAACTTAGATTTTATCTCATTTTGTGAAGAAAAATGCATCACTCATAACTTTTTTGCGCCATATACTCCACAACAAAATGGAGTAGTTGAACACAAGAATAGAACTATCCAAGAAATGATGAGAACTCTACTTAATGAAAGTAATATAACTGATCATTTTTGGGCAGTAGCTGCTTCAACAGCTTATTACATTATAAATCGGGTATATGTAAGACCCTTGATAAATTAAATAGGTTATGAAATTTACAAAGGAAGGAAACCTACTATTTCATATTTTCACACATTTGGTTGCAAGTGTTTTGTTAAGAAAACAAGAAAGTCTTGGGAAAATTTGAAGAGAGAGTTAATGAAGCCATCATTCTGAGCTACTCTCTAAATTCAAAGGTATATCGTGTATACAATAAAGAAACAAAAGTTGTAGAAGAATCAATACATGTCAAATTTATTGAAGAAAGAAACCATGAAGAATCAGATAATGAAACTCTAATTGTTTTAAATAAAAAGAACACAATGCATCTTGATTTAGAAGAAGGAAAGACAGAACCTCTTTTAGAAGGAACAACAAAAGCTTCAAAGATGCTTGATGTATTTAGAACAAAACTTGAATCAGAAGGTTCTTCAGAAACTAATATTAGGATTTTTTAAACATGTCTAGAAGGTAAGTCAGAAGGTTCTAAACATTTTTATACTCTACCATCATCTCTTAAGTTTAAAACTACTCACCCTCCTAAACTTATAATTGGTAATGTTAGATTTGGAATAAGAACAAGATTAAGCTTACAAAACTTTGAAAATCATTTTTCTCTAATATCTGAAGTTGAACCTCATTTAGTTGATGAAGCATTAAATGATAGCAGTTGGATCTAAGCCATGTAAGAAGAACTTAGTCAATTTCAAAGAAATCAGGTTTAGAGTTTAGTTCCAAGACCTAGAAATAAGTCAATCATTGGAACTAAATGGGTATTTAAGAACAAGCTAGATGAACATAGAAAAATAATTAGAAACAAAGCATGTTTAGTAACTAAAGATTATTTTAAAGAAGAAGGAATAGAATATGATGAAACCTATGCTCTTATTGCTAGATTAGAAGCTATAAGATTATTACTTACATTTGCATGTTTGAAAAATTTTAGGCCATATTAAATGGATGTAAAAGTGCTTTTCTAAATGGTTTTATAAAAGAAAAAGTGTATGTTGATCAACCTCTTGGATTTGAAGTTCCCTTTAAATTACGTCATGTATATAAGTTAAAAAAGGTTTTGTATGGACTTAAACATGCTCCTCATGCTTGATACGAAAGATTAAGTCAATTCTTGATTAAAAATGACTTTTAAAAGGGAAAAGTAGATACTGCACTTTTCATGAAACATCACAGAGAAGATATGTTAGTTGTACAAATCTATATTGATAACATTGTTTTTGGTGCAACTAATGAAAAATATTGCCAAGAATTTTCAAGATTGATGTAGGCAGAATTTGAGATATCACTCATGGGAGAGTTAAACTTCTTAGATTACGAATCAAACAATTAGAGAATGGAATATTTATTCACTAAGAGAAGTACACTAGCAAAAAAGGTAAATGAAAAACTCTATTGAAGTTTAATTGGATCTTTATTATATCTAATTGCTTTACGCCCTAATATTTTATTCAGTACTTGTGTCTGTGCTAGATTTCAAAATTCACCAACTAAAACACACTTAATTGCAGTTAAAAAAATCTTTAAATATATAAAAAGCACTGTGAAATTAGGAATTTGGTATCTTAAGAGTCAAAATTTTGATCTCATAGGATATTTAGATGCTCACTATGCAGGTTGCAAAGTGGATAAGAAGAGTACTTCAGGAACTCGTCAATTCTTAAGAGATAAGTTAGTTTCTTGGTCTTCCAAGAAACAAAAGTCTATTGCTCTTTCAACTGTAGAAGCCGAATATGTGTCTATTAGAAATTGTTGTTCATAGATACTTTGGTTAAAACAACAATTGGATGATTATAGAGCAAGTTATAAGAATATACCCATAAAATGTGATAATACTAATGCTATTAATCTGATAAAAAATCCAGTTCATTACTCAAGGTCAAAACATATAGAAATAAGGCACCATTTCATTCATGATCATGTAGCAAATAATGATGTGAGTGTTGATTTTGTTCCAACTGAATATCAATTTGCTGATATTTTTACAAAGCCTCTAGATAAATTAAGGTTTGAATTTATTTGTAATGAATAGAAATTTTTTTTTCTTTTCCATATTTGTATGATTTTGAACATATGTAAAGCTTTTCTTCCTTTTCCCATTTACTGGACAAGAAAAGAAGTAGGCCTTAGCATATCTTTAGTGGGTCCTCAAAATCTTCTTTAGTGGGTCCATTAAACTAGCCCACTTTCTTACAGTTGAAGATCATTATTTCTAGCAATTCAATCCTTCTCATCTTATAAAAGCCTTTGATTATTTCTCTTCTTCACATTTTATTAAACTCCTCACATTCTTCTCTCATGTTTTTTCTTCACTTAAATTTCATGGCACCTAGAAAATCTACCTGAATTGCTGTAAAGGGGATTAAATCCAAAATTCAAAACAATCCAAAAAATCCCGTTGTTCTTGATGAACAAGAGATAGACACCATCATCCTTACAAACCCTCAACCTAATCTACCCTCTAAAACTTACCAGGATTCATTTGAAAAAACCTTAACCCTAGAACTTCGTGATGAACCATCAGAAGAAGCTGCTCAAGAAGTAAATCAAAAGAATGGTTTTGAGGTACATTCTAAACTAGTTTAAGAAGTTACTTAGAAGAATGCTCAGGATGTGTAAGAATCCAGCTCATCCAAAGAGTTGTTGAATCTGAAGGCCTTGATCCCTTAAATAAACCATCTAAAGAAAATTCTAAAAGAAATCCTTTTGAAAACCCCCTTATTCTAAAACCAAAGAGGTCTCTCTAAAAGTCTAAGGTTGCTACTTTAGTGAAGAAGACTTCGAAATCTTCTAAGAATGTGCAAAAAATCACGACCAGTAAAGACATCAATTCCTTCCTTCAAATCAAAAGACAAACCCAAGAAAACATACACGATAAAAGGTAAAAATCTCTCCATCAAAGACTATTTAGATTTAGAATTCTTTAACAAGAATCGTTTTTATTGGCAAGAGTATTTGGATGGGTTAAGTTTAAAAGGTTTGGTTGATATGAGAGAAATTATATATGGATAATTGGTAGATGAGTTTTATAGGAAGCTTGGTAACAAAAATCAAGAAGTGTGAAAGTCAGTTGTACTAGGCCGAAAGATTGAAATAACGAAGAAAGACATTCTGAAATGCTTCAGCATTAAAGAAGTATATGAGGATGAGAACTTAGTACAGGTGACTAAAGAGAATTTATTCACAGAATTGAATAATGGAGTAGAGTTGGGAATAGGAAGGGATATTTTTAGTACTGAATTTGAGTTGTTCATTAGGATTTTACAAAAATTTGTCAACTCATTTGTACTACCTAAAAGGGGCAGTGCAACCTTTGTAACAAGAAAAGATGTACTGGTTATTTTGACAATGCTAGGGAAGAGAAAGGTAGGTGTTGTGAAACTTTTGATGAGGCACATATGGCAGCATTTGGATGCTTGGCCAAATGGGAATTTGTTGATGAGTCTCTTCAATTTCAAGAAATTGAAAATAGCAGGTGATGCAAGTTGTCCTTTTATTTTATTAAACTTGGAGAAAGAATTTTTAAGTAGATGGGCATTTATGTGAGTGACATGCTTTGGCATTCACATAATGGAGGCATTTTTTTTCATCCTCCAAATCTTGGAAGAAGGTTAATTATAATTGAAGATAAGGAGAATGAAAAGAAAAAGAAGTGAGGAAGGGAACTTGTTGAGAAGGAACCAAAAAGAAAAGGAAAATTGGTTAGAAGATCAAGTGGGATAGAATTTAAGGAAGCAATTGGGTCACCTTCAAATACTTATTCAGAAAGTACCGAGATATAACTTGTTCACTCTAAATAAGGCGAAAACTTAGCTTTTGTTAAACAACTTTCTGAAGGAATCAGGGAAGTTGTAGGCAAGTTAGTTAAGGATCAGATTACTAGAATGAAAGACTTATGCAAAGCTTAGAGGAAACTATTACTAAATCAAATCCTGATGACTAAGCTTGTCCTGCTGTTTTTCCTTCTAAACCTCTTGAACAAAACTAATCATCTGAACCCTCTATTCTTGTTTTAGATCCTCACCTCACATCTACTAAACCATCTGTTCCTATTTCAAATACTCCCTTCACACCAACTGAACCTCATTTCCCTACTGTTTCTACTCAACTAACCGATCAAACTGATTCCATCCCTATTCCAGCTTCTGAAAAAACTCCTATCATCTCCCTACAATCACCTAACAAAACACCTCAAGTTGCTACTCCTGTTTTGAATCTTGAAGAATAGACACCTCTAGAAGGAAACATAGAAACTCTTTTTATTGCTTCCACCAAAGAAGACTGCACTAGCTACAGCTTAAATCATACCTACATCTAACAAAGAACCAACTTCCTCTATGGTGACATCTTCTGAAGCCAATCCATCTCTTAGTAAGGCACTTCCAACATATTCTAGCAGATTCAAACTTTGTGCTAGGAAGAAAACTAAAAGATCTAAGAAATAACTGTCTTTGTGTTTCTCTTTGTTTAGTATCTTAGTTTTATCTTTATTAGGATCTTTTTTTTTTAATGATGAAAAGTCCTCCTGTGGACTTGTTCTTTATTATTTTTGTTCTTTCTATTATTCAATGGACTTAGTTATGCTCTTTCTTTTAAATCAATATAGTCTTTTTATTGTGCACACTATATTTGTTTATAAAGATTAAGATGGAGTTCATTAATGATCTCACAGTATATTAATCAAAGATTATAACAAAAAAGGGGGAGAGAAAAACCAAAAACAGTTGTGGTCTGCACCTTACACAACATGATGATTATGTGATTATGAAAATTTTTTTTATTACTGTTGTTGGATATCAATTCAGTATTGATTTTTTTGTTTGGTTTTATAATAGTGTTTTTTTATCATAAAAAGGGGGAGAATATTATATATCTTTTATATATTTTGATGATAATAAAAAGGGATAAATGCTAATGAATCATTAAGAATGCAAGTATTTAGAAGGGTTCTTACAAAGTTTAAAATTGCAAAATTAAGTTGTCTTTAGAAACTTATTCAAAAGGTTTGATTTGATTAAAAAAGAGAATAGTCTAGAATTCTTTAGAAAGTGTTGTAGAAGCTTTACAAGTAGAAGTTGTATAGCACATCAAAAGCTTGTTCAGAAACTTCAAAGAAAAGAATATTGATACTCTTCAGAAGGTTATTAAGAAAGTTTTCCTAGAAAAGTTATGACAATGAAATTTAAATCATATTAGATTCGAATTAATCAAGGCCTAACTCCGCTAGATTGGGTGTATTAGGGAAATATACTTAATCCTGTTTCACTTAAGATGGAATCAAGATCCATGGGACTATTTTTAAGTGAATTTATTTTTGATAAATCAAGATATACACAAGAATGAATAAGGATAAGGTTCATTTGAATTTTGTGGAATTTCAAATTTTTCAATATAAGGTTTAGTTGGAAATTGCTGATAAAGCATATCTCTTCATCATATTCAAATTTGAAGGTTATCTAGTGGTTGCAGATCAAAGTATATCTAATCGAAACAAGATAAGAAGAGCTGTTTTTGAATTTCAAAATATTGTGATCTTCTCAAAATATCTAAGGACTATCTTTAAAAAATAATTGTTGGATAAACATGAAAGCAAAGATAATCTTCAACAAATTAGTTGTTGGAAAATTTCGATATAAAGTGAGAAAGGATTCAAAACGTCTTATACTTCTTTGAGAAAAAATTTCATTACATAAAAAATTGTGATCAAATTTTATCTTCTAAAATGAAATAGAAAGTTTTTCAGATACTTCTTCAAAAAGTTGCACCGAAGCAAATTATACAATTGTTAAGAAGGTATATCACTGAGCCTGTTATTTTCCTTTCTTACTCTTTTAATGTGCATTATTATTTGTCGTATGTTGAATTATTAAAATATCACTGTTCACCAATATAAGTTATTAAGAGGGTATTTTTCTTTTATTGAAAAAGTTTTCAAAAAGTTTAAAGATATTAATTGACCCATCCTCTTGATATCTTATACGATAACAACAAATAGTATGTCCCAAAATTTTTGACAAAAGAAGTGTAGACTTCATCATCTTTTTCCATCTTAATCTGATTATAACAGGAAAATGCATCCATAAAAGAGAGTATGTAAACCCCTAAATTTTTTGATCTAGCTTCTAAAGTAGACTTAAGTATGTTGGATAATCTAGGAGTTGACAAGGCTAATGAAAGTGAAAACTCTAAAATAACTAGTAAATTGTGTATAAAATTTTTCTACCCTTAACATATGTAAATACTAAAGATTTCATCTGAAAGTGATAAAAACCCTAAAACTATAACCTTAAAGATATACGAGCACTAATTCATCATAATTTACCCTAAAACCCTAATTGATAATATAACCTTCGTATTTTTCCAAATCCATAGTAAAAGATTAGAGATAACTTTCAATCATACATACATATTTAGAATCCTTAAGTAATTCTTTAGAAACTAAGATATTGTATCATAGATCACATTCATCTTCTAAGTATATAATTAGAATAGTATTACATAGAGTTAGGGATTTAGAGTTAGGGATTTAGTTAATGCTTAGGTTATATGTAGTAAACCTCAATACTCTAATTGATACTTTTCATACTAGTTATACTAAGTAGCTTACCAAATGATGTATATAGGATATAAATATCTAAAGTAAGATCTCATCATCTATTTTTACAAATTAATTCACCAAATGTCTCATTTTCTTAATTTTCCTTAATTACTACATTATGTATACTAAATGGCATATAGTTTTGGAAAGTTGACTAAGTCAACACATATTGACTAAGGTCAAAAGATTGACTAAGTCAACATGTAGAAAAGTCAACAAAATGTCACTTTCACTTTAGAAAATATCTATTCCTTCTAATGATTTTTTTTCTTTTCTTTTCTTTTAGCTTTTTTCTTCCCTTTCCTTTTCCATTTTGCCGTCCACTCCTTTTCCCTTCTAGACTCTACTTTCTTCTTCTTTTTCAAACATAAAGCAAAACAAAATGAAGCCCCTTACCCCACCTCCATAACCGTGATCTCCCCTTTCCCTTTCACTTTCCTAATTTTCCAAATTTGCATCTATATTTCAATAGCAAACTAAAGTATGTTATTATGTTATTATGTATTGCTTCATATTATTTACTAGTTAGGTGAATAGGTAAATTAGTTTGAGTAGCTTATGTGTTGTGTACATCTATATTAAAGAAGGTTTAAAGCTTCAATCTTTATGTGTAGAAGGGTAAGAATCTTTATAAAGTGGAAGAAGATACATGTGTATATATCTTTAAGTATGTGTACATAAGGGTATACTAAAAAAATACAAGTATAAAGACCTTTGTATATAAGTATTTATTATGTACATAACCTAAACTAAGACATATACTAACTATACATACCAATACCATGTTAAATACACCCTTGAAACACAAAAAGAATAAAATTTGAGAAGCTTTCTTAAGAGGAATTTTAGGCATACGAAAATACATATAAAAATACATATGTCACCGTATGTGTATACGGGTATATGTATAAGTATAAATACGGTATAAGTATAAGTATATGTATGAGTATACTAGTATACGTACAAGTAGAGTAAAGGTATAAGTATACTTTATATATGTAGAAAGGTACATAAGACATATAAGTATAAGGTAAGGCTTATGTAAGCAAAGGATGAGGTAAGCAATGATGTAATTATATGATGACATAAGCAATGACATAAGCATAAGTTTATAAAATAAGAACTAAGAAGAGTACAGAAGAATTAGGTACATGAATTAGTAAACCCTAATACATTTCTTAAATTGGATTAAATTTAATTAAGTACATGAATTAGTAATATCAGAGTAAAATTCTCTAAGTGTAAGAACCTAAGGGCTAATTAAATCATTAAGTACAAACATAGGATATAAATATAAGCAATAAAAATAATTAAGCTTCAATAGTTAAAATTTCCATAAATTTAGTCCATATCGTAAAACATGGATCTTAATGTCCAAAACAAACATCACCATGTGAACGTGCATCCAAAAACCATAAAAAATGACTATAAATTCATAAATATAAAAAATAGAACAAAAAAGTTACATTCGATTAGTGATAAAGTTTAACTAAATAAAAATTTATAGTAATCTAAGTAGAATTAGGTAAATAGATATTTAGAATTACTAGTTAATTCAATTACTTACTAGCGTTATTATAATGTAATGATCAGGTGATCCCGAAGTGGGCAAGGATCTCCTGATTGATTACTATGACTAAAGTGAGTCATTATGACCGAGTGAGTATTTGCCCTATGATTCCATGCTTGTATGTGATTATAGATAGTAGACTTAAATGATATTGTTAAATGATTGTTGTGTGGGGTCAGGAAATGCTTGTTTATGTTATTATGTACTGAGTTGTGAATTTATCTTAAGTATAAATAATATTTTGTTTGTTACATAGTAGTATAGAAATTGATTGTGTGTACTATTGAATGGTTACATCATAATTGGACTTAATTATACTCGGATCATAAGAAGAAACTGGTACATGCATCAACATGCATTACATAGACATAATTCCGGCTGTCACATTACACAGAGATAAAGAGAGGCCATTCGGGGGTTGTTATTATAAATTTATTGGTTTTGTACGGTGCACTCGTACAAAATAACCTTAACTTGGCCCACGAGAATACTAAGTGTTGGAGGCGCCAACCGCCTAACTAAGGGTCGAGTCAAGAGGTCTCCATTTAGGGGTAAGTGTGGACTGTGGGGGCTTACTCACGATTATACTAGAACTTGGTTTTTATGAAAATAAAAAACTTGTTTGATTTAAGTACGGAACGTGGAGTTCCGTAGTAAAGTAAGTTCTAGTATAATACCTGGATCTGATTGGTGCTGTATATACTCCAACCCTGACTTCAGAGGGCGTTAAATCTGAGTTACATATATGGACTAGTTAACTATACGTATTGTTTGACATTCTATTTGATTATTTATTCATATGCGTGAATATAATGTATTTATGACTTGCTTGTAGTGTAGCTGAGGGTTTTGCTTACTAAGCTTAAGCTTACACCCCCTTAGACTTTTGCTGTAGGATAACTTGTTCGTAAAGGCTGGCCGGGTAATGCTATAGGTTAGCTTGGGAACTTGAGCAAGAGCGAACCATACTGTGTATTGAGAGAGAACAGATTATGTAAACTTTTACTTATGTACTTTTGTTTTATCAGTAATATAAACCTAGATGTAATAAATTACTGTGTATTGTAAACTTTGTAATTCAAATTTTATATAAATATGTTTGTGTGTAATATCATATGGATCTGTATGTTCTTGGGAAACTAGTGGTTATAGAACCTTATATATTGTATGAAGAGTTCATGATTGGAAGGGTAACCAATCAGGGGTTCTTCATACAGTATATGGCGTCTGCCACGACTAAGTCGTCCTCAATTCATGATAGAGTAAGGCATGCCCGACAGTCTAGTCAACCATCTAATCTATTCTCAGTAAGGGGAAACAAGCTTTAGGACATGCTTTATTCAAATCTGTGAAGTCTATATACATACGTCACTTGCTATTCAACTTCTTGACTAGTACACAATTAGCTAGCCAAGTTGGATAAGGCTCTTCCCTTATTAATCCTGCCTTTAATACCTTCTTAACCTCTTCTTCAATGGCTGCCTATCATTCAGGGGAAAAAAATACTTCTTCTTTTGCTAACTTATCTTTACATTTACATCAATGGAGCTTATACATTATCACTTCTCCAGGGATGCCTAGCATATTCGAGGGAAACTAAGTGAATACATTGTTGTTATCTTGAAGTAACTTAATCAAACTTTGATGGATTTGGGCCAGCATTGGTCTTCCTATCTTCAGTGCTTTTCTAAGATCGCTTCCTAATGGGACTTCATCTACTTCTTCTTCAGCACTCTCATTGTTGGTGGACTTATTTTTCGGATTAATCTCTACTTGAAAGACTTCTTTGCATCGTAGCGCTTTCAAATATAAGGAATTAGCCAATTGTTGATCTCCCTTACATATTCTGACCTCAATGAGAGTAGGGAATTTTGCCTTGAGATGTGCAATTGAAGGAGCCATACCGAACATATGTTGACATGGCTGACCCATGATCATATTATAAGGTGACCAACACTTGACAATAAGGAAGTCTACCTTATTTTCTGTAATATGTTCATTGTCTCCAAGATGGATAGGAAGAGAAATATCTCTAGTAACCTGCGCGGGTTGATTGTTAAAAGCATATAGATCATATTCGTAAGATCTTAGCTAAGCTTTGATCTTTGGCTTCATTTGGTCGAAGACATGTTGAAAAATGATGTTTGCCAAACTCCTAATGTCAACCAAGATCTTTTTTACCTCAAAGTTGGCAATCTTCGCCCTAATTACTAGTGCATCATCTTAGGGCCTTTGTAAGCCTTCTAAGTCCTCCTTTATGAAAGAAATGGAATTGTTGACCTTGACCTTCTTATCCAGCACATTACAAAAATATTATATGTTGTTAGTCTAGCTTAAAGAGCTCGACTAACCTAAAGTAGAACATTCGCCAACAATAGTGTTTATAATACCATTTAGAGCTCTGTTATTACCTTCGTCTCTTACATCTCTCATGGCCTAAAGAGGTCGTATAATGCTTTCTTGCTTATCGCATCGTCTTTAAGTTGGCTGCTTAATATTCTCGGCATCATAGGCAAGGAACTTACTCAAGTACTCTCGTTGGATTGCATCTTCAATTGCATTTTTATGTTGAATACATTCGTCAGTATTGTGACCTCTGTCACGATGAAAATTGCAATATTAAATGTTTATAATAACAAGTAATCATTGGTCGTAGACTACGTAATAGCTTCTAAATTAAGCATATGCCTAAAGAATATGAGTAATGGATGGTAATGTAATAAGATCGTGCAAGGTCACAACTATCCGTACTACTTTTCAAAATTAAATATATAAGTAAGTTGGGCCTTCAGTCCCATTAGATTAGTCGAGCCATTAGAGGCCTAAACAGAAAACAGCAATAGTTGGCGAGTCGGTAGATGAGTTGTTGAGCAATATAGTTAAACGAAATTCTCCTATCAACATACCCATTATCTAATTTTTTTTTTCTTAATCAAACAACATGGGAAAAAGGAAGATATCTCAAACATTCTAAAGTTTGGTGAAAAAATAAAAAAATCTAACGGAGAGGAATCTTTTATCTCTTTTTTGCCCTTACAATGTTAAGTTTGATAGATTCTCTCTAGTTTGTTTTTTTTTTTTTTCTATTTAATGCTTTTGTTATGATTTAACATGACAAATACTTACCAAAGACCTTTTTACTTTCAAGATTTAATAAGGGCTACCTATATAAGATTGGTCTCATACTAAAGTGTTTTATATAATTGTTGCTTTCATTAATGTTTTTTTTTTTTCTTTTTGCTAGATGTTGCTCATAATAGTGAAGGAAAATCTATTAAGATTTTGATTAGGGTGAGTGAATAACCTTCTCGTATAGGGTACCCACCTAGACATAGCTCCATTAGATAGGTTCTAGGTTGGTAAAAAGAATCATAGAGTAGGCTCCACATAGTAGTTTCCCAAAATCTACTCTCATATGGTAGGATACAAGTATGACGTCAGGATACCTTATACTCACCCTAAAATTTGTACTCTAAAGTATATAGAATACAAATTTCAAGGTACCCTTTATCTACATTTTAATAATAATTGAATAATATAATAAATAAAAAATTAATACAATTGCATTTGTTTAACCTTAAAGAAAATAACACCAAAAGTCTAAGCTATAATAAAACCCTAAAACTATATGCTCTTGCGTCTACTATCATGTCCCCTTCTTTTCTTGTTTTTTCCTTTCATAAAACCTTTTCTCTCTCTCTCTCTCTCTCTCTCTCTCTCTCTCTCTTTTTCCTATCTCATTTTTATACTTCTTTCTTCCTATTTTACAAACCTTAATCTTACAAGGTATTAAAAACATTTCAGTTCTTAACTTATTATTCAATATAATTTATTAAAGTTATTTAATATATGGTTTTTATATTCTATGTATAACAATTTATGATTTGATACAAATTTTATTTTAATGTTTTGGAAAGAAAATAATATATATATATATATATATATATAGCATGACTTAATTAGAGGTCGAAACATTCCCAATCTACAGTAATATTCTTTGTTTTACCTACCAAATTTTCATATTGTTACAATTAAATGCATTGCAAATATATAAACCTTTCAAATTTTATTATTTGATCTATTCATGTAGTTATAGGTTTTACATTGATTGTGTGTATACACAATACTTCAAAAGAAGATAAAGTGGGAAAAAAAAGCATACAAGTTCTACTGTGTATCCTATAGATGGTGATTCTAAGCTACTACAAAGTAGTTTTTGAGTACAAAAATTTTAAAACCTATACTTATAATATAAAATACTTGCTCACCCCTAGTTTTGATGCCTTAAACAATCAATGATATATAAGTTTAGGAATTTGTTTTGATTGATGCCTCAATAATTAAAAGAAAAATGATGAAAAGACAAACTATTATGTTTATACTCATGGTTTTATTTTCTTTAATATATTTCGTAGGGATGTCACCGTGTGGGCCACTATAGTATTTTCGACCTTATAACCCGCTAAAAAACCTATAGGGTCATATAGGATTTTGGAACAAGTACTAGAAGTGATTCTTAAGGCTTATAGGATCTGGGTTCGATTTTGAAATTTAGAAAAAAACTCAACAGAAAACTCAAACTCGATTAAAAATAATATATATATGATTTCAATAATTTATTTTTAGTGCATTGTTTGTGAGTCAAGCAAACAAGTTTTTGATCTAAAAGTTAAACAACTAGAAAGAAAAGACTTGGAGATGAATCTTTCATTTGTGAATTAGGTTTGTTGAAGAGGAAGATGTTGGGTGGTGTTTTATACTATTGTAATTTTTCTTTATATGATTGTAATAATATGTAAAAACGTATTTAAGTATATTAAAAATAAATAAATAAAATTATTATTTAAACCATATGCCATTTGATTTATTTTTTATGTACACTTACAAATTAATTTTTTATTTCATGATATATACATATATATATTGCATTAACGAGTCGAACCGAGTCTTAAATGAGCTCTATAAAACCATATATGGGCAGATTTTGGAAACAGGATAAGAACCTTATAGGGTATTGTAGACACTTTATTTTTACTATTCTTTTATTTTTGGTTCTTGCCTTTTGTTTTAGGTTCTTTCCTTATTAAAGCCAGGTTTATTGAAAAATAAAAAAATAAAAAAATAAATAAATTTTAAAAATTAAAAAACAATTTGAAAATTGCAAAAACAAAAAAAAAAATTGAAAAATACAAAGTCATAGTCGTTTAGGGTTAGGTTAGGTAAGTTCAAAAATATACATGCAAATTAGTAAATTTTGAGTTTTTAAAAAGTTGGACTTCATTGAAGAAAATACATCTTAAGAAATGTTTAGTAAAAATTTTGAATTCATGCGAGTGTGTTTTTGTTCAATTCAAAATTTAAATCTTGAATATATTTTTTTTGTATTGGACAAATGAAAAATAAGACTCGAAGTTTGTTAAATTAAGATTATGTTGAAAAATCATTAGCATGTATATTTTGAATTATTTAAGTTAGGTTGGAGAGAATTGGGCTTAGGTTTTAAAAATAAAATTAAAGTTAGGCCTAGTTTTAATGCATCATGTATAGCTTGAATGCATGAAATATTGAGACAAAAGGCTAGCTTAGTTGGTTGGTTTGTGTTGAAAAAGGGAGAAGTTCTAAGGTTTGACTCACGTTTATTGCAAATTGCGCTTTCCATTTTGTAACTTGGACCAAGTCACATGCTAGTCATGTGACCACCTTCTTCACATGCATAATGGAGAGAAGAGAGAGAAAGAGAAACGAACAGAAAAGGATGGAAGTTTCTCTCTCTAGACTACTTGAGTACGATTTGGCTTTATCTTGGGTGATAAAAAACTTAATCTGGTCTTGTGTATATGCACTTAAGTGCAATAAGAAAGAGCAGACCACTCCATTGTCAGCTTTCTACAGCACACACCTGACATCGTCCCTCGCAACAGTTTAGACACCATCCACCCACTTCTTCACACGGCGGCCACTCGTTAGCCACACAACATCACAGTTATAGCACGACAAGCACATGCAGTAAGACACACGTACACAACACGATACATACAAAGACCTAACCCAATGTATGTAACCAACAAACTAATACGATCCCAACTCCATCCCTTCTCTCACTTGCATAACCACCACTGCATTTTTACACCCAACAAACCCCAACTATACTATTCCTTGCATGAAAACCACCCTTAGTCATCACTTCTGATAACCACCACCGTGCCCAAATTGAACTACTTCCAAACAGCCGCCAAACACCGAAACACCTTCACCAAAGCCCCTATCATCAATCAAAATCACATGGATCTACAGTCTCTCACTCAATTTTCTTGTCTAATGTTGTTGCCCAAAGTTGGTCCAACTACTGTTGCTCTCTTCCCCTTTGTCCCAAATTGGAGCTACGAGTCTAACCCGGATGCGCATGCAAGCCCCCCACTTAAACCTGATCCAACCTGCATGTGTTTTGGGTTGGTTCTTTGTCCTTTAGTGGTTTTCTTTATTTTATTTTCTTTTAGTTTTTTTTTGTTACTTTAGTTTATTTTAGTTTATTAGACTTAGGTCTACTAACTTCAGCTTTTTTTTTTAGGTCCTTAATTATAGTTATTATTCTTGTTAGTTCTTTTATTGTTCGTTAATTTATGTTTTTCTTACTATACACATGCTATAAAAAATTGGTTTTATTTAAAATTATCTAATTAGTTTATTTTCATGGCGTAGACGCTAATATGTGCTTTTCTTGCAAGTCTTTATGTTATTTCCTTAATACATAATTTTGCATATTCATCATTAAAAATCATGCTTTCTTGGCATATTTAATGAAAATTGCATTTTTTTTTACAAAAATTACAGTTTTATAAAAATTGCATATTTTAGAATAGTTACATTGTTTAGAAAATTGTATATATTCCCAAAAATTAGCATGTTTTATCTCTTTTTGATAATTACATGTTTTAATAAAAATTGCATTTCTTTTATGTAATTTGCATCTTTTATAAAAAAAAATTGCCTCTTTTGCATATCTTTACAAAATTTGCTTAATTTTAGAAAAATCACATGTTGTGTATTTTTCAAAAGATTTCATTTTTTACAGAGATGCGTATTTTTAGGTACAACAGCATATTTTTATCAAGATTTATATCTTTAAGATAAAATTTCCATCTAAGTTGCATTTCTTAAAAAATTAGAATAGAATCATATTTTTTACTTAGTCAAGTATCTTTGCTATGATTTAGATTTTTTTTTTTTCATAAGTAGCCACCTTTTCTATGATTTATGTATATTTTTTATAGTTAGACATTTTTTCTATGATTTTAACATATTTTCTATGGTTAGACATATTGTCAATTGTAAGTACATTTTTTTCCTCATAAAATGGCATGTTTTTCATAATAATTGCATATTAGTATATTTTTATAAAACTTGCATCTTTCATTTAGATACTTTAAGGTTTTTTTAAAGTTTTTTCATGCATTCAATTTTTGCTAAACTAAAAAATACTAACTTGAAGTCTTTTTGAAAATTAGGTCTTTAGGTTTTTTTTTTTTTTAATTGAGAATAAAAATTAGGTTTTCAAGTTTTTTTTAATAAAAATAAATTAGTTAAAAAACATAAACTTGACCTATTTTTCATAAATAAAATTTGTTAACCTAATAAAATTTTTCCAAAAAAATGAAAACTATGGTCGGTTTAATCCTAATTGGCAAGTATGTAGGCACCACTAGGACAACTGCAAAATTTGTAATATATTTTTGTTTTCTTTTCATTTTTTAGGGAAATTTTGTAATAAAAAATAATATAAAATTCATTTTTATACATTTTCACATCCTTTGCATGTTTTGATATTTTTTTGAAATTTTTCAAAAATAAAGGTCCATTAGTTAGTTTCTTAAATTTTCATATAGTAACTTTTGTCTTAATAGATTAGCCTCTGATCTCATTTCTCTAGTTAAATTTTTTGAAAAATTATTATTTTTTTTTAGAAAATGTGTGGACTAGTGGCTAAATTAGAGTTTTCCTACTTGAAAACCTTAATTTGACTTTTTACCAATCTAATTGGTTGGCGACTCCAAAATTTATTTTTTAAAATTTTTTAAAATATTTTTTAAAGAAAAGTTTTTTTCCTTAATTTAATATTAAGTAATTTATATTAAGTGAGCTAGGCTTAATATAAGTTAAATTAAAAAAAAAAAAAAACCGAAATAGGGCTTAATAGGTACTCTATAGGTTTTTGGGTATGCCTATAGGGTATCGATTGGGTTGGAGTTTTTTAAAACCCATTTCGAACCTACTCCGATGGCATCCCTAGTATTTTGTAATTTTTTATTTTTCAATATTAATACTAAAACCATGAGTATAAACATAATAGTTTGTTGTTTCATCTTTTTTTTTTTATTTATCACTAAGGCATTCGTTAAAACAAATTCCTATATTAACATAACCTTGATTGTTTTTGTAGGTAATTGATGACTTGCTAGATGAAGATAATTAAATGCGATTAGCAAATTTTAGTTAACAAATATATTTATAATATATTGGTTCAATCCTATATTTCTTTTTTTTTTCCAAGCATTTTTTGAACTATTTATACATTGTTTATTTTTATTTCTTAAATTATTAGTTGTGTGTACAATTTGATTCAATAATTGTATTATGTTCTAAATTACATAAAATCGTATTTTTTAGAAATTTTTGCATGCACATTGTAGGTGCATCATTGGCTAGTTAATGTATAATCCTAAAAATATATGACAAACCAATTAAAGCACACTCCAAGGTTGTTATAAACTAGTGGCATCGCTATTGGTTTCCCGTTGGGATAGATTTAAGTTCGAATCTCTCATCCCCCATAGTTAGCCACCCCCAACCCCACCCCCTCCAAAAAAAAAAAAAAAAAACTAAGGCATATATCATAGTTCTACTTCATCCATAATTTCTCCAATCTCTCTCCCTTTCTATCTCTCACTTACAATATGTTCATAATTTCAAGGATTGCTAATTTAAAAACAAATAATTTAAAATTGCTAATTTCATAGACTACACACTTATAGGAAGAATAAAAATTGAAATTTGATAAGAATTTTCATATGCATAATCATCAATTAAATTTTGCATGCACATTGTTGTTAGCTTGTAATATATATCAATTTCCATATATGTAATAATGCTATACACATTATTATGTGTTTTCTATAGAATGTGTATAACAAATTGCATAATGATGCATAAATATGATATAATTTACTAACATATATTATATAATTGATACGTATATACTGTGTACTATTTTACATTCCTTGACATATCATGCATTATTGCTATAAAAATATGTAACATATTTCACATCATATCCACACATAAATTTACACTTTAAATTTTGATATACATGAGGCATCTTATAAGCATTATATTGTTTATTTGTATGAAATATATTATAAGGCATATACAATAATTTATATAATACACAATTCATGATATGTGATGCGAGAACTTGGTTACTTAACTATGAATACGAGTTAAGGCACTCAAAACTGTAGGTCTTATCTAAGATATCAAAAGTGGGGATAAATTGATATTTTTTGCAAAAACTAAATCTTTTTCGATTTGAAAACAAAATCCCTCTTAATAGCTTAAATAACGTGATAAGTTGTAGAAAATTGATTATCTAACTTAGGTGCAAAAATAACAATATAAATAGAAGTTAGAAACTAAATAGAGTAGAGAGAAAGAAGATCGGGCAATCGATTTATAGAGCTTTGACCTTTTGTCTACTACTCTCTTTCAATTCCCTTATTAGAGATTCGGTCCTCTACACTAGTGTTGTTTCATTAGTCCATTCTTTTCACTAATAAAAAATGGATAAGAGGTTATGAGGATATCCAATTATTTCTCTATCCTATCTCACTAGCTCTCTTTAAGCTAAACATAAGACTAAGAGAATTTCTTAACCTTACACTTACTCGATTACACTATCAATAATGTTTACAAAGAAAATGAGATAATACAATCAAATAACTCTTTATAATATTCTCACAAATGTAATAACAATGAAATAATAAAACTATTTTTGCTTAGTTTCTAATAGTTTGCATGAATAGAATTTTTGAAATTCAGATATGTACTCAATGTATATCCCTTGTTTTATTAGTAGCCTGACTTATATTCTATTGATCCTTGGTGTAATGGTAAAAATAGCGGCTAGTTGAAAAAGATATGGAGATATCTTCTTTTGTTATTATCTTAACCAAGCACTTTGTAAACAAGTAGAGAAAATCTCTGATATAGTTATCCTTGAAATTCAAATTTGAATTTCAAACAACAGCTTATGATCCTCTTGTTAATTTAAATGCCACTACAGTAATAAACTTCACTGAGTGTGGAAAAAATATATGTCTCCTTGTATATTCTTAAAAATTCGTCCAAAAATATCTACTGTATTTTTTACTTAATAGACTCTACCAAAAAGCTTGAAAATATACTCAAAACTTATCATTTCCACATATAAGCATATCCTACTCATTTCAAAATTAAAATTCCTTGTAAATCTCCACCATGTCTTCATAATTTAAATTCAAAGAATATATCTCCAAAAAATCTGCATGTTATTTTTATCCATTAGCTTCATCATGTCTTGTTTGAATTTTGAAATAAAACTCTCATAAAAAATCTGGTTGAATTTATCCACAATATTCAACCTTATTTATAGCAAAATATTTTGAAGTTCTTGAATTACTGTAAACAAAATAAGTTGCAACCTTGTCCTGAAAACTTGCAAAAATCTACCCTGAATTTTTAAATTTTCGAGCATAATTTTATCTAATAAATCATCATAAAAAATCTGAATTTTATTTGAACTTGATATATAACATTAATGTAGTAAATCCTTTTACGGTTAATGTCGTTAATGTATTAAAAACTTGACCAACCTTGCTAAGAGTGTCAAAATACCTTCTTTCCAAAATATATTGATCCAACTTTAATTAAACATTTCACAAATCTGATTCTTGAGTATACTTAAATTAATCTACCTTAAAATTCCTATGGACTAAATTCAACTTTAGTGGAATGGAATTAAGCACCTTACCTAAATATGCCCAATAAAGTAGAGCTAGGCCTTCTACATATTTTTTCAACTTAACTTGTATAGATTATTTAGAAAATAGCTTAAGAATAGCAATTGATCTCAATTCTGTACACAATCCTTATTGTTTTGTTTTGTTACTGATATACTTTCTGACACACATTTTGACCAGTACAATTCCAAATTTATTTTTCTTTCTTGAATTGATTTCATTCTAAAATTGACTTGTACACTTGTTAAACACATTTTAACTTTTTTCATTGTGATTTCTTTTAGAATTAATCAATGTTATATCATGATATATCTATACACTTTATAAATATATTAGTGATGACATATCACATATTTTGTTATCATCAAAACCAAATTAAGAGACTTCACATGAACAATTTAGAGCTTCTGAACAATTTTGTCCGAACTGAGCTGAATTTTAATATATGATTATAAAAGTTAAACAAAAAGTCCTAATAAGGTCAATTTCTTAAATTAAAAAATATATAAAATTAAATTTCAATAAAACATATTTTTACCGAGTATATTCAGTAATTATCGAGAACTCAAAGTTTGAACCCTAAAACGTAAAGCTCTTAGAGATAAATTATTTAAGTTATAAAAATAATATTTATGAGTCAAATGACATATAATGTGATTATATAGTTAGGTATTATATACATTATATACCTAATATATAAATATATTACTAATTACACTAATTAATTAGCTAAAAATTATATAAAATTAATAAAAAAGTTATGGAAAATAATAAAAACACCTGGACACATCCAAACAGGTATATCAAACTTCCAAATTCAGTAAGATATTAGAAATGTGAGTTGTTAAGCTAAAAACATGATGAGTAATATAAAGAAATTAATAAATAAATTACCTAGGGACACTTGGACATCCATTTTCGTACCCAAAAGACCTGAGCTTTATAAAAGAGTAACTACACCATATTCTTTCTCATTTTAGACTGCTTTGGAACTTAGAAATCGTCTATAGAAATCAGATTAGGAATTAAACAAAAATAGGAAGAAATTCAGAATAAAAGAGGGGAATTAGGGTTCTTTTAGCAAATTGAGACCTAACGTTGCAAGGCTTGGAACTTAAGCTTTTGGAGGGTAGATAAGCTTGGTTAATAACCCTTAGTGGCAAGAGGGTGGTTGGACTGCCATGTGCCAGTGAAGTTTTGCATCTGATTTTGTTTTATTTTCTAAAAAATCAAATTAGCTTAGAAAATTACGAAAATTGGTTTCCTTATGTTATTTTACATGTGCTTTCATTTCATAATTTTATTTTGTTGAAATAACATTGATTTAGGGTACTTACTTAACAAAATGCTTTGTTATAATGAATTTTAATTGGATTTTTTAAAATATGAAACAATGTTGTTTCGAGTTGAAAAATTTTATATTAAATTGTAGTAATAAGAAATTTTGAAAAATATTATGTTTACTATTTATCGTGATTTATTTAGTATTTATTAGTAGTTTTGCTAATTATGTAAAATAAGGGGATTTCAAAGTATTTTGTGTATAAAGCTAGCTTGACCCAACTTATAGTGATTAGTAACATTGAGATATACATTAAATTCTAATTTTAAAGTTAAGTATAATTATTTTCCTATTTTTAGCTATTTATTGATGAAATTAAAAGTATATTGTATAATATTCTATTTTAGTGTTTCAATGACTAGAATATAATCACTGTTATTTTCTGAGTATAATATACTTTTTTGTGTTTTTAATGGAGTAAAAATACTAACTATTACATTTTCTTTCTATTTGTACGTATTTTGTCCAAAAATGATAATATAGAGTAAATTGGTATAATTAGCATAGTAGCATGGGAAAGTTCTAATTGAAGTATTTAAAGTACCCTATGATGGTCTTAACTACGTTTAATGGAAAATGGAAATGGTATACATAAACATGATATTCTGGATGAATAAGAAATTAGATAAAAAACATAATCGAAAGTTATTGTATCCAAGAATCTTTGTGTAAGTTCAACTTAGATGACTAAATAGGCAAAATATTGGGGATTTTTATTGAAAAACTGAGATATGAGTTAATTAGTATTTGATCAAGAGTTTGAAGCTAGGCTAAAATTAGAGAGTAATTCAAAAACTAAGTCAGAAGCTAAATCAGAGGTTGAGTCGAATAATAAGTTAGAAACAGTTTAAAATGAACTAACAACCAATAAGTGAGAATTAAGGTAAATGAGCTATAGTTGACCTTAGAAGTATTTACCTTTGATAGGTGAAGTCGTAGAGGAAGGAACTTATGTTAACAAGTAAATTTGGAAATGTATTACTGACCAAGTAAAGGGATTTGTGTGTCTAGGGAATATATTTATGTATACTCATTAGATAGTAAGTATTCTTGCAAGTGATTATGATGATTGTATGTATGTTGCTCGGATTTGCTGTTTAAGGTACTTTGTGATATTGTGCTTTGTTCATCTAATGATGGAAATGGGTTACATATCTAGTTATGATTGAAACTTATGGGAATTTATGCTAAGATGTGGTGAATGTTTGGATCAAAGGCTAATTCAAAAGCTAGAATAGAAACTGGATGAAACATGATAAGCTTGATTGTTATGCTTGTTATTCATTAAGAGTTGGTTGATGCATTCATAGTATGGCACAAAAAGGACCCATGAGTCAGTTTTTAGAAACTTATGATTTTGTTAAGATAAATTTACAAAGCTGGGTTTCTATGCATATAGTTTTGCGTTATCTAAAACTTTAACCATGATCCATGGTTTTGCTAGGATGAAATATTTGCTAGGTTCCCAGATACATTATCTAGATGCCTGGATTTGAAGTTGGCCAAATCAGATGAGTTGTTAGAATAGCTAGGATATTGGTACTGATGTAGGTCATGTGCATTAGCATGGCATGCTATTTGCATTGTCGTATCCACTGTCTAGGTGATTAACTTAATGTGATGTCCATATGCCTGCTATGTGCTTTGTTATATTGCTGCTTGTATATCCAGTCTCACTCAGCTCAACAGTCACTGCTACAATAATAATCTACAGTAGTAAAATAAAATTGCCAAAGTAGCTCCTTTTTTTTCGATGATGCCCTTCATGGTGATTTAATTTTGCCACGCAATTTAGCTACAAAAGGCTGGCCATAAAGCACTAAGTGGAAAAATTTATTTGCCAAATAAATGTGTGCTAGCAACACAAGTTTGCCACTTTACTGGATGGATACGTGGTAGAGTTTTGCTAGTGGCCAAATAATGTTGCCATTAGGCAACATTAGCAAGTGGCAAACAACATCTAAATGGCCAAAAAAATTTACCATTTAGTTTATTTATTTATTTTTTAACATCACCTATTAGTGAAAATCATTAAATAAATTATATATTAATAATATGATTAACTAATTAATTGTTTGTCAATTAAAGCAATAATTTAAGTAACATTTTAATAATTTATCATATAATATAAAGGAAATTGATAATAACAGAAACATAAAGCAATATAAAATTTGGCAACACTTTATAAAATTGAACTAAATGTTATGTAAATGAACTAGTATGTGAATGGTCCAACAAAAAATTACAAAAGTTGATTAATATCAATATATTCTCCAACAAAAAGTATGAGTATTTAGAATTGGTATGAGTGAGACAAGCAATAGACCATATTGGGAAAAAAAAAAGAAATAGACAATCTATGAAGAAAGCCTAGTAGATGGACCTATGCTTGGCCTAGATGGCCTTTGTTCTCTACCTACATTTACCATAGAAGACATGTTGGAGATGGGAGCAAATTATTGCATAGGTGAGAAGAAAAGTGGTCTTTGTTGAGTGAGAAATGGATATGAAGTATACTGTTGGGAGGATAAACTGTTGGTAGGCCATGGAAACGCACTAGAAGTAGGAAGTTGTTGTGATGAGCCACTAAGAGAATGTAACTATAGGACGAGTAATGGAAAATTAGTAGAAATAGGAGGCTATTATGATGAACCACCGCTAGGACATGATTATGGAGCAGGCCATGTAAAAGCACCAAAAGTAGGAGGATATTGTGATGGACTACTTGATTAGTTACCTAAGGATGTAGTGGATGACTAATGATAAGACAACCATGGATGTAGCATGACATGTTATAGGAATCGCACTAATTTGTCATGCTTTTGTCGTAGGCTATCATTCTTTTGTTGTAGTCTATCATACTTTTCATGAAGATCATTTAGTTCAACTGGCATATTAAGTGTCTACAAGGAAGATATTAACTAATCCTCATAGATTGACATTTATGTAGGAGGTGGGATTAGCCTGCTATATCCTAATCCTCGATAGTAGCCAAACTTATGCCCTAAGACCTTTGCCATAATTTCAGCATCGGACTTAGGATTACCCCCTTTTTCTCATACTTAAGCCTCGTCCTTTAACTTCTTCTTCAACATCTTCTCCTATATAATACAATCAAAATATTAGCTAAATCTATTTAAAATGTTCAAAAAAATTAAGATTGAACTTTAATGTTGTATACTTACATAGTCTTGTATTGTAGCTAAATGAATCCATTGGCCTGCATTTCACCCTTTCCTTTGTTGATGAGTATATGCCCAAGCTTGAATGTCTGTCATTTTTTACAAAATAAAAAATAAACTTAATATATGTGAAATTTAATATAGTAAGGTTGTCAAATTCAAAGAAGTATATAAAAGAACAAATTTAAAGTGGCATCTACAACTAAATCTATAACAAATTTCCTCAATAAGAGAACCAATGTAATGTCCAATACTAAGGAAAACCATTTCGTTTCAATAAGGCAACCAATATAATATCCTTGTAGAAGCATATTTCATACTCGTAATGAGAATGAAAAAGTTGACAACAATGATGATGAAACTAATTATCTCAAAGAAGTAGACTTAACCTATAGTTGGGCCAAATTCATTGCTATAAAAATAAACACCATTTGCTTCTTGACTCATCTAGTTCTAAGAATTTCCAAATTCATTGTTATAAAAATAAACACCAGTTGCTTCTTAACTCATCTAGCTTTAAAAATTTCCGCATTTCTATTTCAAATGATCTTAACCAGCTAATGATGATGCATTGCATATATGGAAATGTAGAAATCGTACACTGACAAGAATGGTTATTTCTTAAGTTTAAAGTTGACCAGTTGCTTCTTAACTCATCTAGCTCTAAAAATTTCTGCATTTCTATTTCAAATGATCTTAACTAGCTAATGATGATGCATTGCATATATGGAAATGTAGAAATTGTACACTGACAAGAATGGTTATTTCTTACGTTTAAAGCTGACCAGTTGCTTCTTAACTCATCTAGCTCTAAAAATTTCCACATTTCTATTTCAAACGATCTTAACCAGCTAATGATGATGCATTGCATATATGGAAATGTAGAAATCGTACACTGACAAGAATGGTTATTTCTTAAGTTTAAAGTTGACCTCTTTCAATTTGTGGAACTAAAAAGATCATACTCCATTAGTATGCAAATACCTTAATTTCTTCCTATTTTGAGTGTTCACTGTTCCTTTACCCCGTAAATAAAATATATATTCATATATATGGGAAAAAGTATCAAAATTGTGTTATATAATATATTATACAAGTAAGATTTAACACTCTTACATTATAATTTAGATCATTGTAAAAAAAAATCACAAAGTCTCCTCTACTCATTTGCTTGGTGCATCAATTTAGCGGGTAGTTCCTTTTAGGCATCCTCCCCTCTACCTTTCTTCTCATAATGTTTTAAGAGATCCATTCATACATTGGTGTAAGATTTAGAAGTGATTATCTTTATATTTTTCTTCCATAATTTACTTTTCTCCCATGGACCTGCATCAAACTTATCCTAAAAAACCGAATGAATTAAATTAATCCTAAGTGAAATGGTGTAATTAAGGTTATGGTATGAAAGTAAGAAATATTTACCATAACTTTCTTAATAATGACCCAGTGCTCCTTCTTTATCATAGTCCAGGCCTTCCCATGAGAGTTCAATACAAATAGTGGGCTATCACTATAATGCTACAGTTGGAACTCTGATCGTAATAGCCAAGGATAATCACCTATTATCCCACTACACCCTTGTGGAATCCATAACCTTGGCTTTCTACCAATCAACCTAACGATCTGCTCTATAGATAACCCCCTATAGATCCCCCTTTTTTGTTATGGTCTTCATCATCATCACCTATCTCTTCAACTCCATCAGCTTCTTCTGCAAAACCATCCTCCCCTACATTATCATCCCCCTCATCAACAGCATCTTCACCTTCATCAGTATCACTCTCCTCCTTAAAACTACTATCATTATGTCCATCGTTTTCCTCTTAAAAGCCCTAACTCTACTTAAACTACATAGGTTGAGGTAGATTTGTAAGAAAAGAAGTGTAGAAACCACTTATAAAGTTTAACAAAGTGGATTAGGAGAAAATGTAGAGGAAAAAGTAATGAACTTTGAAATAAAACATAACCCCTATGGTGCCTTGCAACTGAAATTCTTGTATAGTAACTTCAATGAAGTTGTTATCCATGCTATAGAAAAATACAAATTAATGATACAACTAGAGTAAAATTTATACTCCAAAATAAAACTACTAAACATATAAATAGATACTACATTGTGAATTATTCTCCATCACTTTGATCAGAATTAGGTTCATTAATATATCGTACACTTCCCTCTATGTTTTCCTTTGGAGCAAATATCCGTGCTAAAGTCTTAAGGTCTATAAAGATATATTCTACTGAAATTAACCAGGGTCTACTTATTTCTTGTTAAAGTAGTTCATCATATATTGATTGATTAGTAAGCTCATCATCATTAGAATCGTCAACTTCAAATAAGGTCAGATCGAATAGATGAAGGTGTTGAACCTTTTAGACTGCCTTCCAATCAGCCGAATGCTTCTTTGGATCTTTTAGATAAAACTTGTTGACAGTAGTCAACAAGAATGCATAGATCATCATCATACCAAGTATAACACATGTTAATAGATAGTATATCTCCATTAATGCTCTCTAAAGTGTTACGTTGTGTATCGTACCATTTGCATTTGAATAGAAACACATGATGGTTACCATAGTAGGTCACCTATACTATGGTAGACAATGTCCCATAAAACGTAATGGGGTTATTGTCATGATAAGCTAATATGCATACTCCAGTGTTCTATGTTTTAAGTCTTGCCTTCCTAGATTTTGTAATAAATCTGACTCTATTTACCAGACATGCATTATAAAGATGGATTTGAGTTTTTAGACCCCATCATAAAGCCTTAAGATCATTCGATATTTATGTAGTAGAACATGCCTTAAGCCCTATAATCTGCATACAACAGCAGACTTTAATATCAATTTACTTTGCATAGTTGCATAATCAACATAATATACTTACTCAACTTATGTTTGAACCATAAGGGAAACTGAGTTGGTACCAATTAACTTATATTACGAATACCTTATGCTTGTAATTCTTGCTCAAATTCCCTATTTACAAAAATATATGTCAAATCTAAATATATTTGATATCATAATTCTATGATACTGATAGTTGAAAGATGCATACTTAACATATGGTCACACATCCTCATAGTTATTCAATATAGTCCAATGCATCTTATTAATCTCAACATTGGCAATAACATAATTATATGCACCAATAGGATGTACGGGCATTGCAAACAATTGAAGACCATTGCATCATTTGTATTACAGCCGAAAAAAGTGAAAACTTAGAGCACCTTGGATAAACTTCATGTTTTGCATCTTCAAATGCATTAGTCTACCCATTCATTTCGGCATTAACCTCTACATCACCATCCATATCATCATCATCTAAATCATCATTATGTGCTATATCTTCCAATATCTCATTAGCCACTTCATCATCAAATGTCAAATCAACATTGTCATTACCTTTGTTTGCGATCATAGGAACCTCTAGAGTTGAAACATTGGTTTGCCTAGGAATCTCACCATGGTATGTCCATGTCAAGTAGGACTAAGCCATACCCCTTTGGAATAAATGGATCTCAATGATGTCAATGGGATGCAAATATGCATTAAGGCAATCTCAACATGGACAATGCACAAAACCATCTTCTTCTCGACCATAGTGTCTTGAAACTTCTAAGAAACCCTTTATACCATCAATGTACTCTCTTGAATAACTATCATGTGTCATATGTTAAGTTCATTCCTACATCCTATTTATACACATAATTACTAACATACATCCATAAGAAGTCAAAAAATAAAGTATGATAAATAGGAAAGAATATTACATTGCCACTAATAATTAATAACATCATTATTCATAAGTTAGATACTAATTAATCATTGTCCACACAAAATGAAAGCCTAATTTTGTGCTATTCTCAAGCAAAACATCTTAATTTTTAATCATTCCTAACATTTTATGACAATCATTACCATACAACATAATCGAGTAAGCATGGTTATTGAGAAATATTACATTAGAAGGGATATATTACCCTAGTTGACATATTAGTAATATATCTCTAAATAATAAGGAAAATTACTTTAATGAATCAAATGATTAAAATGATTCTTCTACTCATCTCAAACGTATGTGCACTTACAAGCTCTAGGTCACCTTTAATTTCCTAATAAAATTATAATTTTCACAAAATAAATGGGTGCCATGGTCATTGATTCCAATGGAAGTGAAGTTTAGCAATTGAAAAAGGCTCATATACTATTTAAGTTATTGAAAAAAAAAAAACAAATCACCATTGCTTAACTAATTTAGATAGTTCGGGTTTGTAACACTAGAATGCTTGAGTGAGAATAGGAGAAATCTAGTCAACATATAAGTACCTCAATTGTTTTAGTTCGTTAATGATCTAATGATCGTTGCCTTGCTCCGTGGTTTTAGAATAAAATGAATCTCTTGGTATTTTTTTATTTCATAAAATGATTAAACAATGTAATATAGCAGAAAAAAGAAAACAAAATAGAGTACATGATTGCATTATCAAACTTTCCATCCTGAGTTTATTGGCTTTCAATCTTACTAGTTATATTTATTTCTGTTTTTACATAAACCTGGATCTAAGCTAAGTGATTTTTTTTATCAAGAGAATCGTTGTGAAAGCACGCCATCATTTTAATTGTTTCACACTAGTAAGATGGTTTTTGAGCATCTACTTAAAAGTCTCAATGAAAGGGTTAAGCATTTGAAATGTTATGAGATCTTAAATTCATTTCAAATAATATATGCTTTTGACTGCAAATTCGTAATGGGTTGTTATATGTGAATGGAATCACGTATGATGAAATATTCAGAGCTGATCAAACGAGATATAAAACAAGTTTAACTGTATGCTTCCAGTTGATAGAATTATTTATATGTAATTTTTCCTCTATGAATCCCATGGTCAACATTTAGATTTGGCTACCAATTGCCTTCCTTTTCATCAAATAGTAGTCCTAAAGTTATTAGACTACCTATAACTTCTATTCTTTTTACCAAAAACTATAGCTAATATACTATCATCCCCTTTGGCCAAATTTTATTAGTAGATAGACTATGAAGTTGATACAAAATCCAAAAATCAAGATATTTATTATATTGAATATAACATAAAAGATATACCACTCTTAGAGCAAAAATGCTCATGTAGCTTAAAGCACCAATTCATCCACTACGAGGAAAACAAAAAATGATAGCCAAATCTTTTACTATTAGTTACTACTATTTATACTCCTGTTCATCTATTTATCTGTGACATGGCAATACACTATTGGACATTTTAAATATAGTACTACTAGAATACATCTAATACCTAACAAAACTAGATCATTATCATACTAGACACAAGATGAGCAAGGACTACATAATTCAATGATTATTTATAACTATAAAGGTGGCCCACTAGTATGTCATTAACAACATAATCAAAATAAGCACTACACAAATTGATACTGCATAAAGTATTACATTGCAATTGGCAAATTGGCACTGTTAAATAGGCACAAAATATTATATTGCACAAATGGATAATGCACAACTTATGAGTAACTAATGATTTGAATGGAATAACATGAGAAGGTTTTAATCTAAGTATATGATTAGCAAAGGAACTTGATCTCTATCTTTGTTTTCCTTAAAGGAAGCAGCAAAGCAACTTGATCTCTGATAAATGCTACAAGAATTAATGAAAATTAAAAACATACTATGTATTTTGAAACTTTAATTATAGTAACCGATAAATGCTTAAAAAAATCATGTCTTATAATGTAATTTCATAACTAATCCTAAGATTAAATCTTGAAATTACTTGGCTCATTTTTTTGTTTACAATAAAAATCATTCTCCAAGACAATAGGATAGCTCCTTTTTCTAATAAACCATAAAACCTTAGAAAATAAAGGAATCTTATGGACCTATAATTAGAAACTTTATGCAGTTTCAATTAAACTAATACAATGTAAGATTGAGAAACCACATGTTATTAAAATATACAAAACCTAGTAATTAGGGACCACAAATACTCCATAGATTTAAGAAATTTGACTGTACACATAACATCTAGACGAGAGAGAGAGAGAGAGAGAGAGAGAGAGAGAGAGAGGAAGTTGGGGTGGGGGCGGGCGCGGTGACATGGAGAGAGCTCTAACATTGATGCTTCTTCTTCTTCCTGTGATGGCGAAAGGGATTTCTTCTAGAGTTCTTGCACTTGGTCTTCTGTTTTTACTTTTAGTCAATTTGGTGAAAATGTTCAAGGCACACTCAAACCTTTTGATTTTTCAATTTTTTTTCCTACTCCTTTTATTAAGTGTATATTAAACTATAGTTAACAATTTAATATGTAATGGCAAAAAAAAAAAAATTGTATCAATTTAATTACACATCATATCAATTAATAAACTATGGCTATGTTATTTTTTTTTTTTCCGTTGAACTATGCTATGTTAAATTATTTTATATTTTATCTTATATTTAATTATAAATTTTCTTTGACAACCATTTTCTAAAGCTACTTAATATTTCAATGGTAATTAAGGGTGGATGCAATTTAATTTGGTTTCGTTTTTACCCCATACTAAACCAACTCATAAAATTACAATTAAGTTTTTTTTTTTATAACTTTAAACTAAATCGTACAATTTCGATTCATACTTTTCCCATGCCATAAAGTTTAGGTTTTGTTTTGCTAGATTTACGGATTGAATTATATTTTTCAATATAAGAAAGTATATCTACATAACTTGTAATCTCACATGAAAAGGACTGGATTTATTTAATAATAAGTATTAATATCGTATTAAAGATTGATGAAGTTAAGAAATAATTAGAAATAGCGAATTTATTTATAAAAATCACATATAGAATAAAATCTGTGTCAAATTATATATATAATTTATAAATTATGGTAATGAAAGTTCAATTCAATACAGTTACATTTCAATAAATGTGAACTAAAAATTATTTTGAGTGCTAAAAAATTTCGAGTATGTACGTTTCTAAGTAAACCTAATATTAAGATTTGGTTCTTTCTTTGATTCGAATGAAACCTTACGGTTTCATTATCCATTATTTTGAACCTAAAAAAAGGTTTGACTCAATTTGATTTATAGAATAAACTATGAATTGCAATATATTTAGAAGAAATATTGAAGTAGGTAACTATTGATACACTATTTTAGGTCCACCTAAGGCCTAACCTAAGCAAAGGCCTTTCGAGGCCCATAAAAAAAAAAAAAAAAAAAAAAAAAAAGCAACCAAACACCCCACCTCATGTAAGCGCTCCACTTTGCTCAAGCACTAAGCATGCTTACAAGTACCTTGTTGGCCCACTTTTTGAGCACCAAATCTCCGAGGACCTAACCACCTACTTAGGTGAGCTTGGGCTACAAAGGCCCACTTGACCATTGGGCCCATGCTTGCTACTCAAGGATGTCCTTGACCTTGCATGCCCTCCTTAGGAGTCTAGCCCATAGCTCATAGGTTGTTTGGACCCTCTCCCCTTTGCCTTCACAAACATTTGTCTTTAGTGCCTATATCTCTCATCACTTCGTTAATTATAGTTGACATTCGTAGTATGGCCATTACACCTGATGTCCTCTAAGACATCAAAGCTCGAGATTACATATGTGACTACCAGCATGGTCATGGCCAACCAATAACTAGTGTTACCCCATCAGCCTTTAGCGCATATCATCTACTAGTAGCGAGTACAGACGAACCCTAAGTTGATACATGCCTCAGGTAGTTCAAACTCTTAGAATCTTGAATCTCTTACTCCTTACCAAGAATTGAGTATTCCCTCAGCTAAGCAAATTTTCTCCATATGTCAAAAGTGCTCAGATACTTCTTCATTTTCCTTTCTCCTCTCCTACTTATTAACTTTAGCATCAAAGGGCTCTCGTAGACCAAACTACCGAAGGTTTTTCACAAGTACCTCGGAGCAATAAACCTGACAAGTTCCAAGGCTCATTAGCACGCTTGCTCAAAGGACTAAAGCCCAATTCACTATATTATACTTAATTGATTCCTTACAATCAATAGTAACATTATCATAAAAAAAAATCCATATTATTTAGAAAATGATACTCTCATCAAATTTTCACAATCAGCATAATGATTAACATGGTTTTTTTTTTTTGGGTTACAAATATAGATTGGAATACATTATTTTATAAATATAACTACAATATGCACGAATCCACTTATCGAATAGATTTATAATTACTTTTACTACTACAAATATATTCATAATTCTAGAGTCCTGATTAACGTATTATGTCAACATTAAGTAAGCTTGACTTCTTCCCTTAAAATATTTATTTAGTTATTTGTATAAGTTACAGCTTAAAAAGTTGTTAAGCCTCTTTCGCTCAATTTTATTTTAATCACTTTTAATAGTTCCACAATCGCTAAATTATTTTTGTTAATTTTTTTAAATGACTAGTAACTATTGATCATTTATTTTAAAAATTTGTAGCTATACCATAAAACTATCATTTCGAATCATAAGTATTTTTGTGTATAGTTACATAATTTAAATAACTGTAATGTAGTACATATATTATAATATGAAATTGGTGTTCGTACTTAAGGTGACAATTATATGTATGGGCATGGTAATTAATATAATTATGAAAGTTCACGAAAAATCGTTTTTAATATTGATTATATCATAATTATAGGTTGCATAGTAAAATCTTTACATAAGGAAATTTTGATATGTAAACACATGTATACATTGATTATGATATATATATATATATATATATATCTTTTTTATAATTTCCAATCATGTGGCAAACTTTTTTAGACTTATGGTAAAGTTTTTTGGCTAGAAGCCAATTATATTACTGCCAAAGATTGTTGCCATCTTATGTGGCACAAGTGGCGACATTAGTGGCCAATAAAACTTGCCACTGATATAAGCGGCAACACTAGTAGCCAATAAAACTTACCATTGTCATATTAAATAAAATTAAATTAATAAGCTCACCACATACATGAATTTTCGCCACATGAAATTGGCCATAATAGCTATATTTTGTAGTAGTGAGTAGTTAATGGAATAAATTGTTTTATTCTCAAGTTAAGAAGCAAATTTTAGACACCATCACTAGTAAGGTAGATTTTGAGGGCACTAGATAGAGCTAACCGATCATGAATGTTGGAGTTTTGCTGATAAAGTACAATAGAGACAAAGATGTTTAGCCTTGAGAAGTAAAGAATACAACTTTTGAAGTGTTAGAGATTTGTAAGTATTATACATATTTGTATCCCAAAAGACTACAATTGAACTGTTGTTAAGTGTTGAATATATAACAAAGTGATCTTTTATTAGTCTTATGACTAATTATAATAGGTTTACTTGTGTGATGGTACATGATGTGTTATGTCGAGATGTGACATGTGATAACATTCATTACATTAAATGCTTAGAGATATATAATCATAATACACATTATATTTCATTTGTTCATCTTAAAACACCAAGGGAATTATTTATAAATGTAATTATATTCATTACATTTCATTCTATACATGTTCAAACAAACAAATTACTAGAATGAAATTATGATTTTGTTGCTATTATCGAATAAAGGGTTGGAATTTTCAATACATGTGCTTTTGATTTTTTAATGACAATTTAAAGTACATTAAGAAATTATCTATAAATATATTAAGTTACTAAAATTTATTTGTCTCCACATTTTTTATTATATCTACTACTATTATATATGTAAAAGTATTTATTACTACGGCTCAAGTCATTTATTCTATCTCACAATCCATA
>JAMXBB010000002.1:66679757-66837941 GCA_024138015.1 Lumnitzera littorea | reverse complement strand
GAAAAAGCGAAAATCAATATTTTATAATTTTTAAATTTAAATAATAATTTTTGTGATATTTTTGTATCACAATTTAAGTTACGAGTCACAACGTCCAAAACGGACCTCGTTACGAGAAAATATGCTCGAAAACGATCAAAATGGACTATAAGTTCATAATGATTTGAGCTAAAATGAAAAAAGTTACACGCGATTCGATAAAAAACTCGAATCGACAATTTCATGTAACTAAGTGAAATAAACCATACATATTATAACTCTAGTTAGTTTTAAATTCCCTATCTTACAAATTTTCCTTATTCTCAGGTGATCTCGATATCGACCCTAAGCTGCCCACTGACTATTACAATCCTTGAGCTAGCCATGGCCGAATGAGTTTTTCCTTATGATTCCATACTTGTTTGTGCTTGTAGTTAGTGAACATAAAGTATGAATTATAAATGAATGTGTATAGGGTTGGGTTATGCTTGTGCATGATAATTGTTGTGAATGGTGAATCTACTTTAAATTTCAATAATATAATGTTTGTTGCATAGTAGATTCAATAGATTGATTGTTTGTGACTTGGAATGATCATTGATCAAACATGACTTAACTTTTATTCGATTGAAAAAGTTAACTTGGATCATGCATAAATCATGCACTGCATAATTAATTCCTAGCAGTCACATTACACAGAGGTAGTGAGAGGCCATACTTGGGTTGATTATTGATTGTTATTGATTTCGTACGGTGCACACGTACGATATGACCTTACCCTTGCCCGCGGGATGACTAGGCATTGGAGGCGCCAACCGCCTGGCTATGGGTCGAGTCCAGAAGCCTTCGTTTAGGGGTAAGTGAGGGCTGTGTGAACCTACTCACAATCATATGTAGAACTCGTTTTGATAAAGCTGGTAATTGATGTACCATTACATTTTAAATACGAAACGTGGAGTTTCATTATGAAATAAGTTCTAATATGATACCCGGATCTAACTGTACTGAAGAATCTCCAACCCTAACTTCGAAGGGCATTAAATCTGAGTTACATACAATACTTGGTCACCTGTATGTATTTGTTTAGCATACTGCTTGTTCATGCATTCATTTGGTTGAACTTAACTATGGTATAACTTGACTGCTGTTTGGTTGAGGGAAATTAACTCACTAAGCTTTTGTAGCTTACTCCCCAATAGTTTTCTCTTGCAGATTGCTATACGATCGGGCATGGGTTAAGAACTGAAGGTTGAGTGCCAACATCGAGATGCATATAAGTTAAACTCTGAGGATAGACTATATGGTTCATTGGAATTATTGTATACTACATTTAAAGTTTGTGACTTTAGTAAGTTTGAGTTTTAGAACTTTACTATCCAATCTTATTATTTGGTAGGAGATACCGATTATCTACGGTTCTATTGGACTGTAGCTTATCGGATATCTATAGTCACATATATGTGGTCGTAAGTTAATTAAATAAAAACTTTAGTGACTAATTATTTAGAATCTTGCAATCTCTGACTTGCAAGATGATTTTCAAATCATAGGTGCACACATGATATGAAAATTTTAGGTAATCCTACTAGGCCCCCTGTAGGGTTATGACAGGCTCTCCATTCCTTAAGATTAAAGACCTTATGGATTCTGGCTGTAGAATAATTGATCATTCCATCATTTTCAAAATGCTTGAAAGAAATTGACCTAATGCCAATTAAAATTCTTTTATAAAACTGGAATGGTTTGTAAAAATCATATGGAACATAAAAGAAATCTTTTGTAAAAACTTTTCTTGCAAATTCAAAGGGATCCTTTTCAAACATGTCTTCTTTGATAGAAAAAACATATCTGGAAATGGATTTTTGAAACAAATTTGACCTTTGAATTGCAGGTTTTAACATTGGAGGTACTGAGGATGCTAGCTCAGTAATCTGTACATTTTTTGTTTAATAAATTTCCTTGAAACTTAGAGATAGTTAAAACAATTGCTAAAATTTCTTTTTTGATTGTTGAATAATTACGTTGACATTCATTCCAATATTTAGAGACAAATTGAACTACATAGTCCTTATCATTTTGTTTCTATTTCAGAATTCCTTCAAATCCTAAATCAAAAGCATCAGTTTCTACAAATTTTGGTAAAGATGGATCAGCAATATATAAACAAAGAATTCCATTAATTTTTAGTTTAATTTGTTTGACCACATTAGTATGGATTTCAAACCATGGTAGAGGATTCTTTCTTAGCCTTTGAAACAAAGGTTTAGAAAGAATATTAAGATTTAAGAAAAAATCAACAGCATAATTCATGCTTCCTAAAAATCTCTGAAGTTAATTTTTATCCTTAATTTTATTAGGAAATCAAGAAGTGAATTCAATTGATCTTTGAATTGGGATTATTGTTCCATTATGAATATTAAATCCTAAGAATCTAATCTTAGTCTAGAAAAAACTAATCTTAAAGGGTGACATGACTAACCTATTTTTTCTAATAACATTTATAAAAACCTTAACATGTTTAAAATCTTAATCTATATTGGATGAAAAGACTAAAATATCATCAATATAAACAATTATGAAATTTACAAAGTCATCAAATATTCCATTCGTTATTTTCTAGAATTCAGAGGGGGCATTTTAAAAATCCAAATGGCATAACATTCCATTTGTATTGACTAAAAGGAACCGTGAACGCAATTTTGTACTGATCACTTTCCTTAATCTGAATTTGTCAAATTCTAGATTTTATGTCAAATTTTGAAAATATTTTAGCATTATGTAATCTATTAAGTAAATATCTTTTATTAGGTATAGGATACCTAATACATTTCAGAGCATTGTTTAGAGGCTTATAGTTAATAACTAATTTATGTACACTTCTTTTTATTTCGACATTTTTATTGACATAAAAGGCTGAAAAACTTTATTGAGATTTACTTTTATGAATTAATTTTGTATTGAGCAAATTATTAATCTCATTTTTGCAATGATTTAAAACTTTATTATTCATTTGAGAAGGTCTTGCTTTAGTTGGAATATTTTTTTCATTAAAATTATTTTCATAAGATAAATCTACAATATGAGGCTTACAATTCCAAAAAGCATTAGGAAGTGTTGAGCATATAGAACTTTTAATTTCCAGTTCTAAATTAGAAATTTTTTCTATTAAGTTTTTATTGGAAAGATGAGTTTCAATTTTTTTAAACTCAAGGTCATTTTTTAAATACATTAGATGTTTTTCTTTGCATTCTATCAAACAATTAAGTTCTGAAATAGAATTATACTTAAGTTCATTTAAAATTTTTGTTTGTGGCTTTGAGACAAAATTAAAAACAATTTTCTTTTTGAAATAGAATGTCTCAATACTAAAATTATTAACAGAAAAAGCTTGAATTAAGTTAATAAAAGGTATTCCTAAAATAATATTTTGTTTTAAATTTTTTACAAGAATAAAAATAGTTTTATATGAAACATTTTTTGTTACTATTTTAGCATTAGATAATTTAAAATTCACTCTTAATTTGTTAGTAGGTGCAGTACCCAAGGATTGAGCTGTTTTTTCAAAATATTTTATTAGGATTAACCCTTCTTTAATACAATTCAAATTTGCACCTATATCAAACAAAGCTATTGTTTCTAAAATAAATTCATTGTTGATTTTAATAGTGATATTAATTAGCCATTTTCTAGTTGTTATCTCAATGAGTTGATTGAGATAGTCAGAGTAAAAAAATTATTGTTCATTGTTGTTAGAAGTTTCAATTCCTTCATTATTAGAGAATTCTTAAATTATCATTTTCTATTTAAATTCAAGTAAATCCTTTTGAAGATTTAATTACATTAATTTTAATTCTTTTATTTCTTGTTTTTGGATATTAATTTCATTGTAAAGGTCATTAACGAAAATAGATTCCTTCTATCTCATTTTTCCTTTTTTAAGGATTTTATTAGGGTTATAAGGTAATTTTGGCATAAGTGTAAAATTAGTTTTATCAAAAAAATTTATACAATTAAGTTTATCCTTATCATTGGATAACTGGTCAATATTGCAAAGAATTTCTTTTTCTTTATTTCTTAAAACATTAACTTCATTATCTTCTTCAACTGATGAAGATGATGTGGACTCAATATCATTAACCTGAATTCCATCATCACAATCATTTTTTGATGAAAAAGGTTCATTATTACAAAATATTTATAAAATATTTTCTATTGTTTGTTCATCAAGGTTTAATTCATTAAGTTTATTATTAATCTTACAAAAGTTAGTTGTATGACTAATTTTTTTACATTTATAACATCTTAATTGTTTATAAAATTTCCTTTTGTAATTTTTATCTTTTGGTCTCTTTTCACATTCAAATTTTTTAATGGATTTTTTCTTAAAACTTCTTCAAGGTTTTTTATTTGAACATTGTAAACATTGAGAATGTGAGTTAGAATGTTTAATATTCTTTTTCTTCTTTTTATTTATAAAAGAAGGATCATATTGAGCACAGAATTCACCAAGATTTTTGCGTTTTAAGCACTATTCATTCTTTAATTGTTTTTGTAATATAATTGTTGTACAGGGATTAGTTCCAATTTTATATACATAAGAAGCTAATTCTCCATAAGATAAATTATCATTGGGAATGTCTCCATTATTTTCTTCTCGAATTTTATTTCTAACATGTTCTCTTATTAATTTTGATAAACCGGCTAAAAACTTTTCTTTCCAGAAGGATTGGTTACAATCATTTCTAAGTAAGACTCTTTGAAAGAAAATGTCTTTGTATTGCCTAAATTCTCCTAAAGACTTACACTTCATGTTTGACAATAGATCTAAAGTTTTGTCCCTATCATGGAAGGGTCTCCTATGAAATGTTAGGTTGATTGAAAATATTAATATATTAATCATGTCTTGGATTGGTTCATCATTATCATCAAGGATTTTTCTTCCTTTTTCATCAATTTACATGAAGTTAAAAAATTTATTCGTTTTTCCTTAGTAAGATAGTTATCTTACCAACCTTTCAATTGTTTAGTAAAACCTAAAATTAAAAGAAGTATTACTTAATAATCAATAACATTTGGAATAGTTTTATTAGTATTTGAAAACATTGTTATTTGGTTAAGAACATTAAGGATTTTTTATTTAGAGTATCCATCTATATTCCATTCATAAGTGGATCTTATTGAATGCTTATTTTGGTAATTATCACTCTTTTCTTCAAAAATTATATCAGGAGGCATTACTCTCCGGTAGTATAATTTTTTAGGTTTTTTCCAATTAATTTTATTAATTTCATTATTCGACTCATTAATGATTAAATTTCTTAAAGAAACTTCTAACATTGTTTCATTCATTGTTTTATTGATTGAACCATTATCAATTTCATCAAGGACATGGATTTTTTTTAAAGGGATATCATCTATGACAATTCCCCTTTTGAGAAGAGTTAGTATATCTAAATTTAATATATTAGTAGGCTTTAAAGAAGAAGTTTCTTCTTTAATCATTTTATTTCTTAGCATTCTTTTTCCTATCATCTAAGACTTTTAAAAATTCACTATTTAGATTTTTTAATATTTCAAAAGGTCTAAATAAAGGTGTATTTTTATTAATTTTATTGGTGAACATTTTCTCATTAGTTTTGTTTATTTCATTGTTAATTACATTTTCCATTCTATCTAATTGTTTTCCTATAGTATGTAAGTGTTGATTAGTGAAATTATTTTGATTTATTATTTTTTTAATTCCCAAGCTTTCTTCCTCTATAGCATTTTTAAAAGGTACAAGAGTTATTTCAGTATTTTTATGGGTAGTTCTTATATTGCTAAGTGGTGGATAATTAGATTTTATTATTTGTCCATCACCTAATTTCCATTTATAACATTCATTAATAACATTTAATTCTTTAGGTCTCAAATAATATTTTTCAAACCATTCGAAGAAATATATTTGAGTACCAATTTCATTTATGAAATTATTATATTCTTCTTTTTGATTTGTTGCTTAACATTATTAAAAGTATTAAAATACTATTTTCTATTTCTTTCATTCTTAGGTGAGTTAAATTCTTTGTTGAATAAAATTTTATTAGACTCGAAGGGTTTTTCTAAAACATTAAGCTCACACCAAAGGTGTAGGTTCCTGATGTTTTAGTTGCTTAGTTTATTGATATACTAATCTAGTTATACCTGACCTATTATTGACTATTCCAAAAATAGATAGGTTATCTTAGACGTTGAGTCGCACATTTGGCTAAACATTAGGTTAAGCATTAAATAGTGAATAAATTATAGGTGGAGGTAGAGGAATATCTAATGATCTCTTGGAAGATGATGGCATTGATCTTATTTCTAAGAGTTTTCTAGATTGATAAAAAGATCTCCTAGCAAATTGGATGGTAACTTTTCCATCTAGGTGTTGGACAACATTTGATGGTTCAGTATTATAGATAGGTTGTTTTGAAAGTAGATTTTTTACTTCGTAATGCTCAGGTATGTTAACCTGAGACTATTAAATCATTATGGGTACAAAAACATTGGCTTTGATTAGGTCTGTGTGGATAAGAAGAGTTTGACCTCTCTTATCAATCTTGTATGCTTTAGAACCAAATGTAGCTTTCATTAATTTAAAATATATTCTATAAATTACAACCGTTGGTATTGCTCCCTCTACTATTCTATAATTATGAATTTTAATTTGAAGAATTAAAGAACTCATTATAGTTTTGTCTCTTAGACCTAGGGCAATATTTGGATGATATTCAAATTGAATTGGTCCGCTACTAAGATTGGTTTCAATAGTAGCACGGATTAACCTTTTATAAACCCATTCCCTAAAATCTCTAAGGACCATAAAAACAAAAGTATCTAATCCTAATTTAATAAGAGGTTTAACTTCTACTCGGACTAGACCTATGTGTATATAATTTCTATCTTTTGCATATCTTTTAATTGAATTAGCATTTAATAATTTTATTGTAGTTAAACCATCAAAGATTGGAATGTCCTTTTCTTTTATGGCTATGACATAATCATTTTTTCTAAAAATTTTCTATTTAGCCATTTAATAAATTTGATCATAGGATGTTTTTGGTATCTTTCAATCATTTATTGCCTTATTAAAATCTTCTGATTGCTTAGTAGACACAAAGCTATAAGAGGATATAATTCTCCTAAGTAAATCCATATTTTCAAAAGAGACTAATTTTTCTAATCTTATAGATCCAATTCATAGGACTAATTTTGATCTTATGTTGTGATTTCCAATTATGACCCTTTGCTACCCTTAACTTAAAATAAGACTTATGTTAGGCCTCAGTAGGCTTATCACAACACAAAGAATTCTTCTAAGGAATCATCTTAAGTGAATGGTAAATATAAGATATAAATTTTCATAAAGAAAATCGTCTCAATATGAAAATACCGATTAACTTATCACACCATATATCTCCGTTGGCTTTAATACCAACTAGCACCCAGGAGTATATATTTGCTAGACTTATAAAGATTGCTGGTTGTCACATGAAAATATTTGCTAGACTTGTTGCTAGGCTAAAAGCTTGAACTCCATGTATGCTTGAAATAACCCATGGATATGTTAATAATTCTCCACTTCAAAAATTCTTTTCTTATGTTAAAGAAATTGCCAATAATAAATTTTTTTGATACATTAATTCTCCTTCCTAATTTATTTGCCATGTTGACTTAAGAACTGTTAACTCATGCTAAAGCTTGCCATGTTAAACACGCCTACATAATTTGTATACCATGACTTGAAAAATATATATTCTCCGTCATTTATCTTCAATATAAATTAGATCCAATAAAAATCTATCTTAATTTATTCACCAAAATATTTCACCTTAATTAAATTATCCTCCTTAAAAATCTCCTTGGATATAAATTACCAATTTAAGTAGAATGGAATTAAGTATATTTTCCTAATACACTTAATAAAGTTTATATTTTGTCCAACTTGAAATATTGATAATAAAATCAAGTATCTGATCTTTTTAAGTTACTATCCTTAGTTTATCTCACTTTCGGAACCATTTTCTGAATGTAGGCATCTATTTTTCTGTAGTTTGTATCTGATATATTTTCTGACCTATGTTCTAACTTAGCGAATTCTCTAATGTAGTTCATATTCTTATGCTTTTTCTACTATCCTTTTTTTTTTTTAACTAATTCACTATGTTATCATGACATATCTACACACTTCATAGATATATTAGTAATAACTCAATACATGTTTTGTTATTATCAAAACTTACTTAAGAGACTTAACATATATATATAGTGTATATATATATATATAATATGCTTGCATTATATGCATAATGTATATATATAGTATATTAGATATTACATATATATATTTTTTAATTTTCGAAGATTGGCTAGCAGTTTAGCCTGACGGTTCATTGGCTCGCTAACCCACTAGTTCGACAAGGTTAAATCACCCATACCCTTAGGGCTTAGCTTTTCATTGATCAGTTCAACCTTACCTAAGGTAGGCTCAAGTCAATTTACTATTCCGAACCGGCCCATGTACAAGTCTAGCTTGGGTATGATAGAAATTTTATATTTTGATAAAAAAAAAATTAGAAGTTCTTAAAGAAATTTAATTTAATTTTTTATTATTGTAGCACACGCATAGTAAGTATGCAGTCCAGTAATATACTAATTAAGTCACTAGTCGTTATTCGTCTCCATATTATAATATAATCATTGTCCACTGTCATCAATTCATTTAACACTACTAATTATCATGTTTGTTTTTTTTTTTTTTTATAATAATGGTAGTTTGAATAATTTATTTTGGTCAAACCAAAATTTTAGTTGTTACAGATAATAAATAACACATTTACATAGAATAATTGTTTTTTAAAATATGCACTTTATTATTATTACATTCTCATTATCTCTCACGATTTTTTAATTTTCATTTGTATCATTTATAACACATCTCAATTCTTCCCATAAATTTATCATTTCATTTACTATTAATTTTGTAATTACCATTAATGACCCAATTTTATTACCATTAATACTGATATTATGTCTCATCAATTATACCATTTACTTTATGGTTATTAAGAAACAAAGATTTATGAAGCATTGTTTGGTTTCTACTCATAAATGAGCTTTCTTTTACAATTTAACACAATGTGCAACAAGAATTCATGAGTCTCTCTTTATGTTAGACATAACACACATCGGTACTAAATCGTAAGCTTTTAATAGATATCATAAGAAGTATTCCAATGTATGCATTAAGATAGTGGTAAAAGTATTCACAAAATTCATTTATAATCTATATGGTGTCAATGGTTTAATTGGAAAATCATTGATTAAGGTTTTCCTTTAGTGAAAAATTAGTTGACTAATTTTATTTTCCTTTTTCCTTCATTTTATTGTTGTTTTTCATAATATTTGTTGTATATCCGCCAAAAAGAACCGCATAAGCAATTAAGAGGGGAAAAACCAAAGGTTAGTTAATAATTGAATTTGTTTCAGTACTTCTTTTTGTTAATTTTACATGCATTTTATAGATATTGCATATTTATTAATCAATATCAATACATTAAAAATTTTAATTATTTTCTATCAATTTTCCCCATATTACATTATCATTACATAATTACTTCAAAGATTGTAATTATTTGTTCTTGACCAAGATATACTTGCAGAAGACTTTTAGGACCAAAAGAAGTGAACTAAGAGTAGTGTTAAAAGAGGATTTTCCTTTTCTTTTATGGTTTTTCTCTATTGTTAAAAAATATGGTTGTATTTGTATCTAGTGTTTACCTAATCAATTCATTTATTGGAAAGTATATTAAAAGTAAAATTTTTGTACTCTTTGGTTTTTAATATAACTATAACTATATAATTTGTAGTTATGATCTTTTTATATTAATTTTTATTTCATTGTAGTGATTTTTTTGCTCCATTAGTACATTATGCGAGTTAAGGGTATACGAAAATTTTTATATATTTTTAACTCAATCTAAATTTATCAAAGTAATTTTAATCTTATTTGACTGATCTGGTCTCTCAATTTGTCTCTTTCACCCCTCATCTCTCTTTCCTTTCTCTCCTAGCAAACTATGTAAGAATAAGAAAGGGGATTAGGCATCTTTTTGTATGGTTCATAAATTTTAATAGGCTAAGAAAATTATATATTTTGTATTTTGATTCAATATATTAAAGTTGTTTTTCCTAATAATTATAGTGTAGATGAATTGAATCAATGTGGTAAGAAATCATGGACTAAAGGCTCTTCAATAGGAAATTATAAAAGTTCAAATGAATTATTTTCTTATATCTTCCATCCAACAAATGAGTTAGTTTTTAAAATGTTATCTTCAAGATTATATTTAATAGTTTATCATTTCTCATAACAAAATTAATAAATATTCCTTCTTTAGCACATGCATCGTAGGTGCCTCGTTTGCTAGTATGAAATATATAATGTTAAAGTGACCATAGGCATCTCATGCCTTTTTATTTCTTATTTATAAAATATTATGATGATGATGGAATTTGTATTGTTATTGGATATATTATTCTCATTCACAACCTTTTGCATGCAACTTCCAATTTCAATAAATATGTCTCCCACATTCGCTAGTTGGTAACTTAATGGATAAAATTAGAAACTTCTATTCGTAAACTTACATGGGTGATATAGAATCATAAGTTTCTTCATTGATTTTGGAGAGAAAAAAAAAACTAAAAACTAAGATTTTAAATAAGTATTTTTGACAAAGAATTTATATTACCATATATTCGACTTACTCATTCATAAATTATCTTAATTATGTTCTTAAAAGCAAAAGTTAGATCAAATGTGTAATATTGAAAAATTTCCTCTTAACTTTCTATTACCCTATTTGCTTAGATTATAAGTAAGAAATTCCTATTTCCGCTCAAATGGTCATATTCCTTTTGTTGTTTATCGATTTTATCCTTGTAGAATATTCATGTAATGTAATGCATACTATTTTAAAATAGGAATCCTTTTTGGTCTTTGTGCCAACCTTGTATCTAACTCTAACTAGGGAGTATAAATACCCTATTTTTGTAAATCCACAATAGTAGTTGATGAACATTTTGTCTTCTTCCTTATTTTGTTCTTGTTCATAGCTTAGCTATCTAAGTTCAAAGTTAACATCTAAGTGCAAAGTTAACTCTAATTTATTCCCTTAAGTAAGGAGTAGTAATAAATGACCCTAGTGTGGTTTTATGCTGTGTCATATCCACAAAACTAATAAGCTTTGCTTAACCCCATTTAACTTCCATCCATATTTTCAGGCCATAGGCTAGTTTCGATCTACCTCTTTGTTTCACATGATCATGTTGTTCGTATTCATTCATGCAACATATTAGCATTGGAAATAAAGAAGAATGAGTGACATTAGGGGAGTCCCTTAGGCTTAAAAGAATTGTATGATGCTAGGTAATGTCTCCTATTCTTAGAAGAATATGTAGTGCTAGGGAAGTATCCTAGTCCTAAAGAAAAACACATAATGCTAAGGGAATGCCTAAAACTTATAAAAGGCGCGTGATGCTAAGGAGTGCCCTAAGGCTGTGTCTTGGTCTTAAAAGAATCATATAATGCTAAGGAAAGTCTCCCAATCTTAGAATATGTAGTCTTAAGGAAGTATCCTAGTCTTAAAGAAAAATGCATTATGCTAGAGAAGTGCCCTGGTCTTAAAGAATAACGCATGATACTAGGGATGTCTTGGTCTCAAAGATTTCTTTTCAACAAATTCATTAAGATAAGATTGTTTCATAAATTCAAATTTCATTCTATTTTTTCTATAAATAAGATAGAAAAGAAAAAAAAAAGTGTAACTAAGTACAAATCAATGTCTTAAGCTGTTGGCTATAAGTCATGTCACATCTTTATAGTTTCAACCATTATGCCATAATGTTAGGCATAAGTTTGGTTTGATGTGAACAACGCCATCGTTAATAATAACTTTTCCAAGCTATATTCTATCCTTGAATATTTTCCTCAGATTCTTGCATTCTTTAGTAAGATATTTCACTAGTTTTGTGATACTGACAAAATATTTAAGTTATTATCCTCATTCTTATAAGCTATCGCTCAACTTTAAGTAGTATGATACCTCCATCTTGTAGCCACTAATCAAGGATGGTATGTACCTACTAATTAAGCACAGGAAGGGAAGGACTTCTATAAAGATTCTTTGTATATCACTTTTACGCTTTTTATTGCTTTAGAAGTTTTCATACTGGACTAAATCCATGGATGCTGTCTATTCATTAACCCTACAGAATTATTCCCATTGTTTTGATATGAAACTATTAGTTCTTCTTGCATTTTCTATGAGTATAGTGAAAAAAGCATAGGAAAGGTTCTTTTTAGTGTATAACATACTTAAAGAACATTTCTTGTATACAAATTTTCACTAGCTTCTTTTCATCACATATATCCTAGATATCTAGGGAGTGTTCCCTAAAGCGCTCTATATTCTTTATGAGGTCTCTCTAGGTTTTTATCTAATTTGCCCCATGTCAATCAATATAACTCTTTCATATGTAAAGAAGGACCTCTATCTGAACATTTCTTACATACTTCCTTATAAGTCTACTGATCGAGTCTAAAGGTTAATATACCAAGTGTATGCCTTTATAGTAAATGATTCAGAACTATTAGTAGTTGTAGACATTGCCACTAAACTTGATGAATTTCGAACTCACAAAATCCATTAGATATGGCTTAGTAACTATATGATTGTAAAACCCCAAATTTTACGTTTTAAATATATAATCAAACTCAAATACTAATAGATAATCTCTAGGCCCCTCGAGACCGAAGGAATTAAAATTGATAAAAACTTTTAAACAAAACCCTGAAATGAACTTGAAAAATTCAATACAAAATTCAAAATCTCTAATCACATATAAAAATCCTAAATTCTAAATTAAATCCTAAACATAGAGAAAATGCTAGAATAGTAAATTAAACTTGAATTTCATCAAATCATGAAAATTTGATATTAATCAATTAGAGATATTTCTAAATAATAACAATTACCTAAATCAAACCAATTAAAATAATTAAGTTAATCATGTTTCTATTTTATCCCTACTCTTATAAAAGTAACATCAATATTTGTATGTGGTAACATAATCTTAATCACATAAATTTAGTATCAAGTAATTAGAGATAACCCTAAGTAACAACGACTAACTAAATTAAGCTAGTGAGAAATAAAATTAAGGAAATTACAAATTTGCCCTTAAGAGTATGCATCATACTATATATGTGTAACTTTCCTTTTACATACCATTATTTATCAAATATACATCATTGTATGAACTAGCATAAAATTGAACTAATTAAAACACTAAATTAATAAATTGATTATAGATATTTCGGAATCATGCGGATTTAATATCAAATAATTAAAGATGTCCTTAAATAATAGTAACTAACAAAATTAGGCTATCTAGTGAATAAAAATTATGAAACTATGAAATCACCCCTATGAATATGTATTTCGCTAGACATGTGCACACGTATAATTTTCTTTCACATATGATATACTGTAAAACACTAATTGATTTGAATCAAACCAATTAAAACATTAGATTAATGAAGATATATTTGTACCCCTATAAGACTAATTGCATCATACATACACATACGTATGATATAATTTTATTCATGAATGTTAAAATATACAAAGCACTGTATAACGTTAAATTGACTTAACTAAACAAATTAAAATACTAGATCATTGAAATTATAATTGTGCCTCGTGCATATGAATTGCACTCTATATATATACACATATGTATGTGTGTATGTATATATATAAAAGTAAACTTATTCATATACAATAAAAAATTGGAGATTAAAACCATACGTAATGATTTTAAAACCCCAAACCTAGACTTAAATTATAAGACCCTAAATGTAAAACCTTAAAATGTGCTAAAACCCCAAATTGACTAAGAACCTCAAAATTTCTTTAGAGCATACCATTCGATATTAGAGAATTAAAGTACAATACTAAACATGCTAAAACAATTACATTAAATTAACTAGAGCATAATTAGACACTTTAAAAAAAAAAAAAGATTTAGCCCAAAGCATCCCTCATTTGTAGCACTACTCCCCTCCCCATTTCATGCATGCATTTGAAAATTCTAAGCCCTAAACTAAAGGAAACTAAGCTAGTTAATTCAACTAAGAGCGAACAAGTCCAAGTCCAACTCCTCTTTAACTAGATAGTTAGTCAACAATCCCCATGTGATGAGACTACACTTAACCCATCAATTAATTTGATTCAACACACTCTTGCCAATACAAGTCTAGATTAGAGTGTTGACATTTTTCCATCTTTAGAAGCTTTATCTGTATTTTTTTGTTTCCCTAGTTCTCATCAATATACATCCCTAAATATCAAATGTAACATCAAACATGTGATAAGTGACCTAGCTTTGCATACCCTTAGGAAGCAACTTTAGTTTAAATTTTTGAGGCTATTTTTCTATATAAAAGGACTTTGTTCACTTCCATCATTTACCATAAAAAGGCTAAGATCACATCCCTAATCTCTTCCTTTTATGTTTGCTAAAGTTTAACAAGTTAATTAGAGGTTAACTAGCTAGTTGGGAAGAACATTTGAAAGATTTAGCAAATCCTAGGATTGATAAGACTAAACCCTACCCTAAATCCCCAAACAAGTCATACCGTCTTTAGTAAAATGACGTAGATTACTTTTCCATCAACAAAAGGAAATAGGAGGAGACTTACATCACCTTCCACCCATACACCTAACGCCAGCCACCTAACATACATCACCTTAAAAGATCATCTTGTCAACTTCACCTAGAAACACCCAAAACACAGTGGAAAAACCACCTAAAACCATCCAAGAACTGGTCAAATACATGTTTCATGTACCAATTCAAGTTTTCAATGCATAAAGACTAATTCTTAAGTAGAGACTCTCCCTTGCACTTCCCTATTATCATACAAAAGTTCAAAACACACTCCTTCACCCCCTGTACAAGTTGTACTAGTCCAAGCCCCCACATATTTTCCATATTTTCCTTTCCATTCTACTTTTGCACTACTTAAAGATTAACCACCAAAAGCCACCACTTAGGTTACTCCCATTTAGCATTTCCATCTACCTTTACATCCCAACTCTTCAAGCTCTAAGTAAAGGTCAAGGAGTGGAAAAAGAGCACTTTAAGGAAGATAGGAGAAGGTCAAGGGGAGTACCCCTTAGGCGCAATCCACGTCTCCAACAAGCAGTATAGTTTTCTTTTCCTTCTTTTGATGTACTCTTGGAACACTTATATAATAAGACCCTTTCCTTTGTATTATTATTTGTAACTTTAGGAGTTTCTTAGAAGAGAAGTTGTAGTTCCTTTAGGAAAGATTTCTTGTACATGCTAAGCTTTAGTATGTCCATGTTACGATCTACTAAGAAGACAAGTGCATGTTTAATAAAACTTAAAGAAAAATTTTGTAACTTGAAGAATGCCACTATAATAGTGATATGTAGAACCCTAGGAGCTGCTGGACATAGACTACATGATACCCTTAAGGATGCTTCTTCAACTTAATAAAAGTTATTTAGACACAAAAATGCATCTAAGTAGTCATGTAATAAGTGTATGAGGTATTACACACTCACCACAAATTCTAGGTTATTTATAAGTATAATGTGGAATAAATTAACAAATAAAAAGTGAAAACAAGAGGTAAATAAATGTCAAGTTGAAGGATAAGTCGGTTAGTGCCTTAAGTGGATGTTTGGGGACAAAAACCATTAAAACAAGCTTAGAAGTATATCTTAGGGCACCAAACCCCAATCGGCCAAATCTGTACAAGGAAGAATAATACTTGTAAAAATATTACAAGTAAAGTTTTAGAGTCGAATGTGCTAAAAGGATAAAGATGGGAAGCCTAAAACTCTTAATAGGGCCTAAAAACGCTAGTTAGACCTAAAATCACCCCCAAACCTAAGGAAAAGTATTTAGGCAGCACCAACAAGTATTCAAAAGACTCAAGAAAAGCCCATTAAAGAATTCCCTAAGCCTACTAAAACACTTAGTAAGCCTATCCTAAGAACCAAGCTAATTTGTGGTGTAAAAGTTCACTTAAAAGCTTATAGAATAAGAGATAGAACCAAAGCAAGAAATGAATGTGACACTCCAAGAAACTAACCACATATGAATAATGAAGCCCAAATAATAAACCAAGGCCCAAAGCTAATTAAATCTACAAAATTGAAAACCTAACAATACAAAACAAAGCTAAAAAGAAGTTTACTTAGAGGACTCACCACTATTCTAACCAAAATACTAAAATGCAAGTCCTACCTCTCCAATCTAACCACACCACATGAAAGTACATTCGAAACTAATGGAATCAACTATAAGGTTAAAATCATACTTAAAATAAAAAGATTATACGTGATTAAAGAATTAGGTGTAACTAGGGAAATTTCAAGAAATGAGAAACAAAATGAAAGAAGTAAGCTTAGTGAAATAATCAGGATGAGACCCTTAATAATAAATTCTTATCTTTCTCATCTATAATGATTAGGTGATACCAATTTTAAGGACGAGTTACCGTACGACCACTATGATTAGTAGCTACAATCGAGTGAGCACTTTCAATGACTCTTTATTTATTTTGTACTTATAGTTAGTGCACTGAAATTATATATATTAAAAGATTGATGCCTAAGATTTGAGATATACATGTGGTTGATTATTGGTTGTATGTTATGCAAAAATTGTTAAAGCTAATAAATGAATGATTGGTTGTGAGATTGACTATTAGATGATTGGATGGTTTGTTGTTATTCGTTGATCAACTAATTATATGACTTAATCATACATGGCTTGCTTAAACTAAATGGTTCATGCATAAGTACAACATTGCATCCTTATACCAACTACTACCTCATGTGAAAGGTAAAAAGGGGCTCATAAGAGCTCGAGTAGGAGCTCTTAAAGGGATTATTTTGAGCATATAATATGTGTTATATTTATTAAGTCTTTATGCTAACCTACAGGTTTACTAGGCGTTAGGAAATGCTAACTGTATGACTAAGAGTCGTGCCTTAAGACTTTTGCTTAGGGCATATGATATGGATTGTGAAGGTCACCATACTACTAAACCTAGGATTTCATTATTGCTGGTTTAAAAAAAAGAAAAAGTTGCTAAGTATAGAAACTTTTAAATGTTTGTACAAGTACACTGGCTAAAAACCTAGGTGCTAGAACCCGATTGATGGTTGTATCAGTTAATAATCTCCAACCTTGACTACAGAGGGCATAATTTTAAGTTACATACAGTTCCTAGGCCATTGCATGTATTTGTTAGTATACCGTCTGATTCATGCATTCATATGATTGTTTAATTAATTGTTTGATAACCTGCTTATCAATGTAGTATGAGAAATATCTAACAAAGCTCATGTAGCTTATTCTCCATTAGTTTTTCCCTTACAAGTTGATTGACAACTAGGATTGAGATAAGAGCCGAGTGTAAAGTGTAACCTTTAAGTGGTATAATGAAAAGTTAGAATTCGAAAAGGATTGTATAGTTGATTTAGAATATTTTGTGAAATAAATAATCCCTTAATTAATTTTAGCATCTTTATTGAGTTTTGGAAATTTTAAGAACTATTTACCCTATTTTATTATTTGGCAAGGGATACTAATTCTCTATGATTTTAATTGACTGTGGACTATTAGGTATCCATAGCTATTTATTAAATAAATTGGTTATATGTAATGTAATTAAATGTAAATATCAAGTAAGTAATTAGAGTCTTGCAACCTTTAACTTGAAAGGTAATTTTCAGATCTTGGGTATACACGTAATATGAAAGTTTTAAGGTAATCTTACTAGGCCTTCTATAAGGTCATCATTATGATGATTGTATGGAAGCTGGAGATCCATTAATGTAATAGGTGGTTTAGCTTGCATTTGCTTCATATACTTTTCAAATCTATCCTTTATGATCAAGGTTATCAAATTCAAACTAGAATGTTGATCTAAGAATGAGAAGAGAAGGTCAACCGGGTCAAATTAGAATCGAATCGAGGTCAATGAAAATATTATAAGATAATTATTTTTATGTATAAAGTAATAAAAATTATCTACATTTTTTAGAATTGAAAGTTGAGATTTTTTATAGTTTATTTTTTGTTATTTTTTTATCTATATTTATTTTTTTAGCAAAAAGATTATTTGCAAGAAAATATAAGATAAAATAATATATTTCAACCTAAAAAAAAAAATTAAATAGGTTATTATAGAAACCGGGTTTGACCGATTGGTTCAACTGGTTGAACTAGAGTTACCATCGATGAAGGTTAAATAGGTAACTTAAACTAGTTTTATGTAGGAGTTAGGTTGAAGTGAGTTGGACTAAAAGGGTAAACATAAGTCTGACAACACTATTTATGGTGAAAGAAGATCTAACGTAGATGTTAACCTCATGAGAGGTGCCAAGGTCTCAATCAGCATAGCAGAAGCAGGTTTTGGGTGAATAATAGACCAACTAAGTGTAATGCGAAGATCAGGACAATTAGATGAAGAGCCACTAAGGTGGACTCTTCCTTTTTTTGCCTTAAGTGGCAAATGTCGGTTTACTACAATTGCTAGTGGATGGGTTCTATCACCTATACCTTGAAGAGTGTCCTCTTGAACAATACAAGGTTCGATTAGTTGAATTAGGGAGGTAGCACCTTATTGTATTAGAAATGAGGGGCCAGGCAAAGCTTTACCCTATTGCATAGTAGTAATGACACCCATCCTTAGCACAAAATGAGTTAACATGGACATAAATTTGCCTATATAGCATCCTACATAGTTCACATTATCTACGTGGGGTCTCAGGGATTCTCAGTTATTAAGTTGTTCTATTAGGCGAGATTAGTTTAGTCGGTAGGGTTATCTAGCTTAGTAGGCTTAATATGGGCCTATTGCTCTTAGGAGGTAGCATTAGATGTGCTAGTATTCCTTTTCCATGGTGTTGTCATTGTCAAGTACTTAACTTTCTCCTTCCATAGCGGAGTTGCCAAAATGTAGAGATGAGATTCTAGGTAATATTTTCATGTAGAAGCTGCATTGATGTTACGTCACATGTAACCTTTAAGGAGTGACATGTAGATGACACTTATAAAAAGAACCTATTAGAAAATAACTGAGAGGAGAAATGAGCAATCTCAATGGCTTAAATACACCTATGATAGGTGAAGGGGTTATCAAGCATCAACATCATTATTCTTGGTTGAGTATTAACTTATTCTTCATTTAAGCACTACTTTAATCATTGAAAGTAGAGATTTTATAGGAAAACACTATTTCTTTTATCTTTAGAGATTTTGGAAAAGTTCCTAATAGAGAGGTATCATTAGGTATTTTTAAACTATTAGGTTTGATGACATTTATTAGATCATGTTAACGATTAGTGGATGAGATTAAGACTACTTATTTTAGTGTTATTCTAAAAGCTAATTATGTACCTAAGGCCAATAGCTTGCCTTATTAAGTGTATGGGCTTACTTGAGAGATGTTGAGAGTGAATGAACTAGTAATGATCCCTATTTCAAACCTGTAAGACCAAATCTCCTTCAATCATCCTAATTACGAACTAAACTTCCTAAGCCATATATCAATCAAGCTAAAGAGTCAAACTAAGTAAATAATGGGCTTAGCCTAATACTTTAATATGCGAATTCAACCCTAGAAAATTGCATTCTAATTTAATCATTTCATATGTAAATATTCCTTTATACTTAATTACTTAAAAATACTTTAGCAAAAGAGAGAGATGTTTAAGGGGAGGGGGCGAAGGAAGGGGTGATAAATTAGAGCCTTTCATATAGTATATCAAAATATTTATTTATTATGATATTAGATACATTCTCGCTCGTGATTTTCAATAGTTTACATCTAATTATATTAATTAATTGTTTAGAATTTCATTGTTTAGATGTTTTATTATTATTATATATATATATATGTGAAAATTTTTGCTATTATATGCCATAATATTTATTCAAAATTTTGATACGATTATAACAATTGCATTAAAGGCACGTTCTTATTTTAGTTACATTCTAACTAACCCTTTTATATTCAAACATTTCATCATATTCACCTATCATCACAATAATGGTACTAAATATTTCATTAATGTAAATCCGACATAATAAGTGAATTAGGTCATATGGTTTAAATATTAATCCGAATTTCCTTCTAAAAAACAAAAACTATAGTGCTACATAGAGCATAATTGAATATTTTATTTGTTGTAAGATTATATATATTTTTACTTCTAACTTTTAATAGTTTAAATATTATTTTATTAATAAATATTTCATTGTAGATATACTTTTATTATAAATTTAGAAGCTTTTGCTATTAACTAGCAAAGGAAGCACTTACCATGTGCATGCAAAACTATACGCATGATTGTTAAGAGTGAAATTATATATAAGTTGTTTATAAAATACATGTAAATATGACAAAATGATTAATGAATGCATTGCAAATACATTTGTTAAATAGTGTAACCATATGCTAATAATATTAATCTTTTTATCGAAAAGCATTGGTATTTATAAAAATAATAAAGGAGATATTGATTAGGAAATTTAGTACATAACTATGTTAATACTCAAGTATAACTAAAATCAAGTTATAGGAATGCTTTAAGAAAGAAATTATAGGATAAAAATATACTTTTTTTAAATGACTAAATTAATAAACCAAATGTGTGAATAAAACTAAGTTAATACCCTCATAAAAAAATTAAAGAGATCAAGAAAAAGGAAAATAAAAAAATTAGTAGAAGAAAGGTTGTAGATCCATAAAATTTGTAAGATTGAAATTTCATACGCAAGAAAGAAAAAACAAAAGTTTAGCTAAGGAAACAAATAATAGATGAAATAAATATATAAAGAGATTTGCTACTATTAATATATAATAATGAAAACCAATTATATTGAGGGAAAAGAAAAAAGGAATTTCAATTAATGAAAGATTAAAATGGCAAGCAACATTTTATAGATTTGGTTTTAGCCTAAAAAAGAGGAGATATATGAAGAATTAAAGGAGAGAAGAAAAAAAAAAGAGAGAATTATTTGATTTGCTCTTTATATTATTAAGCTAGATTGGAATATTATATGTTTTAATGGTTATTTTTAATATATTTCAAGGGAATTTTGGGGAGTTATAAAAAGACACCAAAAGACCCTCCTTTTTGCTTTAATAATATATAATATACTAACAAACGATACACTCATGACATATATGCTGATATAATAACTCTAAATGTGAGAAATCGTAATAGCAAAACAATTATATATATAGATATACATTAGCAGTCACACACCCGTGATGCATGCGTAAAAATTAAATATAGTGATATAATAAATTCATATAAAACTATTATTGAAATAACCTACTTTGCTTGCAAAAGAGAATAAACATTATTAAAGTACATTAATTGTTTTGAGTAAAACTAATCTAAAGTATAGAAAATTATTGAAATTATTTTGTATAATTATATGGAAGATGTAAAATGTTTTTATTTGAGGATGTGGATGATGATCTATGAAAAAGTTTTACTTAAATGCCTAGCTATGGTTTTCTATTATTTGAAATTAAAAGTTAATTTTTTGAATGGGAAAAAAAATAGAAATGGGAAGTTAATTTAGAGAAATAAAAAGGAGAAAATTGAAATTCAAATAGGTGGGTTGAATAATGTAGGGGAGCAAAAGTTGGAGTTGAAAAAAATGGGGGAGAGAGAAAAAGTTGGAAAAAGAATCTGATGAAGTTGACCAATTTATCCATAATGTATAATATTTATAATTTAAAAAATTTATTTTAGTATTTGAATTTTTGCTATGTAATATCATGTTAAGGCTAAATACATAATTTTTAGGATGATAAATTAGGGGCATTTACACAAAGCCCTTAAGGCTTTAATAATATAGATATACTTTTATGTTAAGAATTTCATGACTTTCAACACATCATAGATGCATATTCCCCTAATAGGTTGCTGAACCAAATTCATGTTCTATAAAATTTATCTCATCAAACAAAAATAAACTTACCACCTAAAATCACAATTAGCTAAGATACCATATCCAGTACATAAAAAGAAAAATAGAGAGAACTACATGGCTTTCATTTCAAAATTTATAGAAAAACTTTACTTCAACTTTCATATCTAGTTATCCATACTTTTTGTTATACTAATTTTGTGTGCAAAAATTTTCATGAAAATTGTAATTCACAATGGCAATATCTAAATAATAACACTTTGTTAGAAGGTTCCAATTATATAAAGTTATAAAGGCTATTTGTTAAGGAATCTTGATTCAAGATGAATTTATATTTTAGTCAATTGCCAATTTCATTTAATTTATAATTTATTATTTCCTTAGTTTGTGTTGGAATTTTGAAAGTACCTTTACATGTATTGATTGATTAGGCATCAAGGAATTCCCATTCATGATGACTTCACATTTTAGTGAATTGCCAATTTCATTATTGACTAACATGAATTAAAATAAAAATTATGTAAATTATTGGCTTAATATATAATAATATAGATATACATATACATATAGACATAGAAGATAACAAAATAGACAACAAACAATGTATATGGAGTAAATAATGTAGAGAGTGAATGTTAGGGACAAAAAAAGATGAATAGGATTTGGAAACTTATAAGTTAAAATCATGGTGTTGAATAAGAGGTTACTAACTTTATAGAAGAAGAAGATATAGTAAATAAGTAGAAAGAGAATGTTGGAGAAAGAGAAAAAAGAATAAAACTATAGGTTAAAGATATAGTATCGAATAATAGGTTATTAGCTTAATGTATATATATATATATATATATATATATATATTTATTAGTGCATTGATAAAAAGGATGTCAGTGATAATATATTTACTTTCATAAAATGCTTTTTTTCTTCCAATATAATGTAGGAGTCGGCAATTAGTATAAAGCATTTAGTTTGGTGCTAAATTAGTAATACTATACATAATATAAAGTAGTCAATATTAAGTCATAATTCATTATTGAATTTTTAAAATGACAAAATTAATTTTCTTGTTAATATTGATATGTTGCCAAATTTGTTTAGTTTTTCTCAAGTTACAAATATAGTCCTCATTGAAAATATAAATATAACTATTGAGGATAGTTTTGTAAATTCAAAAATAAAATAATAATAAATAAACTAAATACACCAAAGAGGTGCCTTTCATTTTAATATTGTGGATATACCCTTTTTTTGTCCTTATCAAACCCTAATATTTTTTAAAAAATATCAATACAATTATAATTGTTGATACTTGATTCTCACCTAACTTGAGGCCTATCATGTAAAGAAGCCCACCGAGAAACATGCGAGTAAATAGTGAGCTCATCCTCTATACTGCAACTTGCTTAGTGAGCCATGCAACGTCTCACCTAAGCAGACCGGCTCGACCATGGAACCCATGCGGGCTGGCCACCTAGTGTCAACTTCCTCTCATTCTTAAAGGAGCACCTGTCGACCCCTCCTTCAATATCCTAACCAAACCCTTGTCTTTAGCACCTACTCTTCGCTGCAGTCCATTAATAGTGATTTGACATTCGTAGTACAGCCGGCACACTCGATAATCCCTACCCATACAAATGTTAAACCTCTAAGCTACAAATCTAGTTGCCAAGCCTATCATAGCTTATCATCTTCAAAGCTACCTAATGTCCACTATAATGCATACTACTTATGGGTAACCAATACAAGCAACCTTAGACCGCCATGTATCCAGGTGATCCCCATAAAAGGTATCAAGCACCACATGGTAGGGGGTAAGACTTAGATTTCTCTTACTTCTCTTAATTCTTAGGACCCTCTCCATTCTTTCGGCTTGATTTTGACGTATACATAGAGGACGAGCATTACCCCTTGGGTCCTTAGTGCTTGCCCCTTCTTTCTCTTAATCTTCTTTGCTAACTTAAATATTAAAGGGCCCCCATGACTACACCTATAGGGGGCTTTTTATGAGGATCATAAAGCAAGAGGTAAGATTTAGGCCCATTCCATCTAAGCTCAACATGAGCCTATGTATTCCTAATTGATTCAACCATAATCAATATTTTAGTACCCACTGTTTCAAGCCATCATGTATACGATGGCCAAAAGAAAAAAATACTAGTCCATATGCTTCATAGATAAGGGATGCTAACATGTCTCAATAAGGCAAAGTTGACTAAATCTTTGTACCATAACATGTACCAACACCCCCACCACATGAAAATGAGAATGCTAAAGTTCAGTGCATAGGCTGCTTGTCTAACAAATGCTTAAAAAGAATAGAAAATATCAAGAGTCTACTACAGCTCTACATAAAGATGTTGCATTACTCAAAAACACATCCTAAAAATGCTTGATTAAGGGCTATCACGCTTGAATGCTTATGACAGAACCATCAACCCAAACAATCACCTTATCCACTTCTAGACAATAATGAGCCTCCACAACTTCTTAGATGTCATCGTGCATAAAGCCTTCCCTAGTACACTAGCAAAAGCTACTTTACTCTAATTTAAACCCTCCTTAACACCTCTATCACATCATTCGATGACCTACGAGGCAAATTCCAGCAACATTTGCTAAGTTCTCAAGTCATAAGGAGAGACTCTTCCATACTCTATAATGTCAAACTGCGTCCCAACAAAACCTAACAAAGCTACAAGTATCCAAGCTTGATACTGGAATGGTCCTATAAGCACTTCTTATAAGCACAGACCCCAACAAAAGGCTATTCAACATAGTCTCATTGGACAAACCTGACTCCTTAGACGAGTTCAACCAAAAAATGCTTAGCTTGAGAGGATGCCATCAAAGCTTAATTTGAAGTGGATAACAACACTCACTTTTTAGCAAAAGACTGTCTAGGGCCTTACAACAACAAACTATTACCCTCAGTATGCGATAGATAAGATACGCAAAGAGTAGATTGCTTAGCAAAATCATATATAAGGTCCGAGAATAGCTCCTGCAACCACTAATGTTTACGAAACCCTAGAGGCGATGAACTTAAGGAAGTACTGTGACTACCATAAGATATATGGACATAATACTAATGAATGCCGCCATCTTAAGAATGTAATCAAAGACTTCGTTTGCAAAGGCTGTGTTAACCACCTTGTTGCATATGAGAAAAATCAAATTGAATAACTAACCCAACACCACCAAGTAGAATAGCAACAAGAACACCACAATGGATAGACCAATCCCTCGATAGATGAACAAAATTGCTAGGGATGGTGAGGCCAAATCAACACCATATTCGAAGGACTCGACCTCCTCTCAAACACCACAACCATAGTGGCCTAACATGAGGTATACTTCATAAGAATTAAGAGGCTAAAGACTAAAATAGTAATCACTTTCATCGATGTAGATAAACAAGGAATCAATCTACCCCACAATGATGCTCTCATCATTAATGCTAAAATTGGATACTTCAATGTCCCTAAAACGTTTGTTGACAACGGAAGTTCAACGGACATACTTTTTTACAATACATACAAGCGAATGAAGGAACAACTTAAAGACCCCTTATAGCCATATAGATACGGCCTCCTAGGGTTTAGAGGAGGTAAACCAATGTTAGCAAAAGGAATCATCACCTTACTCATTCAACCGGGTGATGACAAGCACATTGCCACAAAGTTAATGGATTTCATTGTCATCAACTCTTAGTCACCATACAATGCCATCTTCAGTCGGCAAAGCATTATGAAATTTAACATGCTTTTCAACCAAAAATGCCTCAAAGAGAAGTTTACAACACCAACTGGTGTGGGAGAGGCAAGAGGCAACCAAACCTTGTCTAAGTCACTTTACCTTAAAGCCCAATCAAGAAATAACATCATGAACATCGAATTAACCACCCCTTTAGCTTCAGCAGTATGGGGAGAACTTGCAAAAAAGATTGAGGAAGTTAAGCCATTTGACGCCCCAGGAATGATAACTAAGATTGCCAGATGATGATAAGGTCGAAATCACAGACTTCTTTAAGCAAAACACAAACATCTTCATGTCTACACTAGAAGAGATGCCAAGCATCATCAACATACTAGAGGCTACCCATCACCTAAATGTCAATCCTATCTTCTGACCTATCAAACAGAAAAAAACGGCACTTCACCTTGGAACGCCAAGCAGCAATTGAAGAAGAAGTGTAGAAGTGCTTTGACCAAGCTTCATCAAGTAAGAAAAGTACCCCACCAAACTCACCTAACTTGCCAATATAGTACTTGTAAAGAAAGCAAATGGCAAATACCAAATGTGTGTCAACTACACTAATCTTAACAAGACATGCCCCAAGGATTGTTTCCCCCTACAGCTCGTAGACTAGCTCATCGACTCGACTTCCAACTACGTACTTCTCAGTTTCATAAACGCCTACTCAGGTTACAACTAGAGTTGAATGGCTCATGAAGATAAAATCCACATAACCTTCATAGACTTTGGGACCTACTGTTACAAGGTAATGCCCTTCGATCTAAAAAATGCCGGAGCTACATACTAAAGGTTAGTCACTCGCATCTTCAAGCTACAAATTGGCAGGAACATCAAGGTCTACATCGATGGCATGATGCTAAAAGAAAAACTAGAAAAGGCCACATCGACGACCTCTGCGAGACATTCCAAACATTATGCTGGTTCCAAATCAAACTTAATTTTTAGAAATGCATCTTCAAGGTCACATCAAGGAAATTCCTTGGTTTCATGTTGATAATGTGAGGAATAAAAGCCAACCTAGACAAGATTTAAGCAATCCAGGACATGAAAGCCCTAACAAAATCAAGGAGGTATAGCAACTAATAGGAAAGATCGCTACCCTCAATTGGTTTGTATCTAAAAGCATAGAAAATTGAATGTCAAAAAGCATTCGACAAACTAAAGGGCTTTTTGGTGACCTTGCCTATACTCTCCAAGCCAATCTGATACGAATTCGTGGATGAACACACAGACCCAATATCACGGGTAACCAAAGGAGGTAAGTCCAAGCCATTAGATGGCTTTAAAAGTAAATGATAATCAAGGGATGAGTAGGGATTCCCATGCGTTGATGATGGATATGACATACCAATACCTTATACAAGCTTGAGTCACACTTGATATGATGCATAAGTATAGCCGGAGGTCACTCGCCACTAGTCTATGCTCGAATGAACTAGATAAGAGTAGCTCAAGAGTAAGTAAAAAAAACACTTAGCTCAAGAGAGAGTAAAAAGGGTCAGTGTATTCTTTTATGCATATTGATTATGCAGCTATTACATTTTGTAAGTATTTATAATACTCAGTTAGGGTAAGTCCTAAGTTACAGAAATTACAAAGAATGGATCCTTATTTGCTAAATAAAAAAGGAGAAATAATTTACAGAGAAATGAAATTGTGTAAAAGAATGTCTTTTATTAGAAAGGACAGTATGTGTGTCAAAAAGGACAGTGTACACATGTTTTACTTAGTCGCGATTCTGATAATATTGTAAGCCTAGCAGGGGCAGTCCCTTTATTGATCTCATATAATATATCAAGAGGGGTAGGGGGTGAATTGACATCTTTAAACTTTTGAAAGCTTTTTCAATATAATAAAATTACCCCTCTTAACAACTTATAATGATAAATAGTAATAGTTTAATAATCTAACACACAATTAAGCAACGGTTAAATAATACAAATTAAAAGAGTAAGGAAGGAGAATATCATGCAAAGATTTTATAGAGCTTTGGTCTTCTACCTACTGCTCTCTTCTAACTCTATGACTAGGGACTCGGTCTACTTTACTGGTGTCATTCCACTTGATCCATTAAATCAAATCATAAAATATTATAAGCACTTATCATACATAGACTTTATAATACTCTGCTATGCCTATTTAGCCTCTCAACAATCTACACTAATACAGATCTACAGAGTATAACTGACTTCTCTCTATAATAAAGTTTAGAGATTACAAGTGAGAGCAAAGAATACAAGTCTCAAAAATTTTGCACTAAAAAGAAATAATGCTTGTTGTAGGACTTTGATTCAGTGCAACTATCTAAAGAACTATTTGAAGGACTTTCTATAACTTTTCAGAAAGTAGAAACTAATCAAGATATTTTGTACAACGAAAATTTTTTTTCAAAGTTGTGTTTGATGTTTTGAATTGTTTCTCTTTTATATTGAAATCTTCCAATGGCTAAAAATCTTAAGATTATTTTCACTTTCATAATTAACCAATAGTTAGTTATTTAAGATAATTCCTTAGATATTTTTTAGAAGATCTTAATCATTTGAATTTCAAAACAACTCTCCTTAATTTGTTTAGATTAGATACATATCAATCCGTAATCACCAGATAAGCTTCTGTTTTGAATTTGAAAAGACATGTTTTTTGTTAGCAACTTTTGGATAAGCCTGATGTTCAAAAATTTGAAACTCCACAAAATCCGAATCAAACTTATCCTTATCCATTCTTGTGCTTATCTTAATTTATCTAAATATATTTTCACCTAAAATAAATCCCTATGGATCTTAATTCCATCTTAAGTGAAATAGAATTAAGTATATTTTCCTAATATACCCAATCTAGTAGAGCTAGAGCTTAATTAATTTGAATATAATTTAAGGCTATTTTCAACGTTATACTTCTAGACTTACTTTCTGAATAACCTTCTGTAGAATATTAGCCTTTTGCTTTTGAAGTTTCTGAATAAACTCCCAAAGTACTGTACCAATTCTTCTTATAAAAGCTTCTGAAATATTTTTTGAAAGATTTTCCAAGCTAGTCTATTTTCAATCAATTCAAACCTTCTAAATGCACCTCAATTTGTAATTTTAAACTTTCTAAATAACTTTCTTGAATACCTACACACTTGTTAATTCATTAGTGTTCTTCTCTCTTTTTGTTATCATCAAAATACATGACCATGAGAGATATCTAACACCTTCGATTAGGTCTGTTCGGCGTTGGTATTTTAACGCCCTAACAGTTGGGGTTGGATAAGGGTTAGATTAGGGATAATTTACATTTGGGTCAGCTACGGCTGGTTAGCCCTTCACAAGTGTCAGCTTGACTTCAGCACTCTAAAGATGGTTGTTTTCCTAATTTAGTGCTTGGACTGAGGTATGGGGAAGGGTCGACTCCATGTATGGGCTAATCACCTCGACAGCTTCCTGGATGGTGTGGAGAGCGAAGTAGCTCAACAGATTGGACTAAGGGAAACATTGCTCCTCGATGCTTAACTCTCCTTGATCAACATGGCGGACCATGTAAGAAAACTCTCAAGTTCGGGAGCGAACAATCTTGATCCCTATCATTTCCTTCAGGTTGTTTGAGATTTGGGATCAAATCTAGTTCAGCTTTAGGTTACTTATCCTTTGGAGTGTAAGGTTAGAGATCAGCAATGTTGAAGGAGTTCGAGACTCCATATCCTTTAGGCAATTCAATCATATAGGCATTAGGATTGAACTTTTCAAGCACTTTGAAAGGTCCGTCAACCTTAGGAGATAACTTGCTCTTCCTTAAGTTTGGGAACCCATTCTTGCTGAGATGTATCTAATTCTTGCTGAGATGTATCTAGACCAAATCACCTGGCTAAAATTCTCTCTTTCTCTATCCTTAGCTCTCCTTCTCAAGCTTAGTATTAGCTCGACTCAATTGCTGCATAACTTTCTGGTGTACAACTTTGATAGCCTTGACTCTTTTTACAACTAGCTGGTCATCATTAGGCCTCACCTAGGGTACTTGGTCCATTGGGAGCTTGGGGTTGAATCCATAGGTAACCTCGAATGAAGATATGCTAGTTACACTATGGGCGGTCTTATTGTAAGCTAATTTGTTTATTAGTAGACACAAATCCCAATCAGTCGTGTTTTGTCCAACAGCGACTCATAACAAAGTTCTTATAGTTCAGTTGAAAACTTTGGTCTATCCATTAGTCCGTGGATGGTAGGACGTACTGTATAATAACTTAGTTCCCATTTACCTCTAAAGTGTCCTCCAAAAGTAGCTCATGAACTTGGGGTCTCAATCCGAAACAATGGTCATGGGTATGCCGTGAAGCTTAATCACCTCCTACAAGAAAAGAAAAGAGATAGCCAAAGCTTTGCTAGTTTTGGAATAGGGCACGAAATGTACCATCTTGCTAAACTGATCCACAACCACCATGATGGAGTCCTTCCCTTAGGACATCCTTAGCAATCCTAACATGAAGTTCATACTTAGCTTAGACCATGGTTTGGTTGGAACAAGCAAGGGTAGGTAATTTCCTTGCTCAGCTTAACCTTTTGCCTTCCTACAGGTCACATACCTTTCTAACATAGACTGTACATCTCTCATCATTCTCAGCTAAAAGAATCTCACAAACAGTACTTCAAGGGTTTGGCGTTGGCCAAAATGTCCTATTAATCCTCCTCCATGCGCCTCGCGCACCAATAATTCTCTCACGGAACAGGTCAGGATACATAGCCTCTTCTTCTTGAATAGGTATCTATCTTTCTTGTGATAATTGTCTAATGTTCGTCCTTCCTCACATCAAGCGTAGATAGGACCAAAGTATGGGTCCTTAGCATATAATTCCTTTATGGTTAAAAAACTAAGTAGCCTTGTTTATAACTCGGTCATCAGGGTATGTTGTCTCGATAGGGCATTAGCTACTACGTTGTTCATTTCATTCTTTTATTTTAAGGCATAAGAAAATCCCTCCATGGACTTAACCCATTTGGCTTATCTCTAGGACAACTTCGGTTGGCTCTTTAGATATCTCAAGGATTCATGATTAGTGTAGATTATAAATTCCTTGGGTAATAGATAGTATTGCCATACCGTCAAGGCTCGGATTAAGGAGTAGAATCTATCATAGATAGTATAGTTGAGTATAGCTCCTCGAAGTTTCTTGCTAAAGTAGGCAATAGGTCAGCCTTCTTGCATCAACATAGCACTTATGCCTAGTCTGGATGCATCACACTCAACTTCAAACACCCTGTCAAAGCTCGACAGAGCTAAGATGGGGGTTATAGTTAACTTCTTTTTCACTTCCTCAAAACTCTTCTACTCCTTCTCTCCTTATCTAAATTCAACATTCTTCTTAAAAAGTTCAGTGAGTGGGGCTATAACTGTACTAAAATTCTTTATGAACCTACAATTGAGTGATGTCAGGCCTGAAAACTCCTCACATCAATAGAATAACTCGGCTTGGGCCATTTTATGATTGCTCTTGTTTTCTCATCATCGACTCAGATGCTACCTTCACTCATAACAAAACCCAAGAAAGTCACCTCAGATCGGAAAAAGTTGCACTTCTTCAAATCGGCGTAAAGTTATTTAGCTTAGAGTTTCGCAAGAACTCTTCAGAGATGCTCCTAATGAGTCTCTAGGTCAGAGCTGTATACCAAAATATCATCAAAGTAAACTACTACAAATCTTCCTAACAATTCTTAGAGCACATGATTCATCGAACGCATAAATGTGCTTGGCGCATTAGATAGCTCAAATGGCATCATAAGCCATTCATATAAACCATGTCATGTCTGGAGCACGGTCTTCCACTCATCACCTTTACGCATTTGAATATGATGGTATCTAGATTTGAGGTTGATCTTGGAAAACACTCTTACTCTACTTAACTCATTTAGCATGTCATCGAGCCTAGGTATAGGATACCTGTACTTGATGGTGATTTGATTAATTGCTCAGCTATCGACGTACATTCTCCAAGAACCATCCTTCTTTAGCACTAATAAGACCAAAACGGCAAAAGGGCTAAGGGACTCATGCACATACCCTTTCTTCATAAGGTCGTTAACTTGCCTCTATAGCTCGACGGCTTGTTTAGGGTTCAGCCTATAGGCAGGCTTGTTCGACAGTGCAACTCCTGGCTATAGGTCAATTGCATGTTCGACGCCTCAAATTGGAGGTAGACCCTTCGGTAACTCTTCTAGAAACAGGTCAGCAAATTCCTCCTGTAGGATTTTTACCTCAGCAAGCAACTCCTCCTCGGATCTCAACTTCGAAATTCTTTAGACAAGTAGATAGGTTGGTTTTTAAAGCTCCATCTCTCTCTTCAATTCAGTTTAGGTCAATACCAAAGCCTCCTCCTTCTAAGCCTAACTTAGTTGGGATTGCATGACCTTCACTTATTCAGTAGTCATAGGACTCAATTTCATCCTTCTTCCTTTATGCTCTATAGAGCACGTATTCCTCCTTCCATCATATATAACTGCTCAATTAAACATCCATGGTTGTCTAAGTAGAATGTGAGACACACTCATGGGCAACACATCAAGAGTACCACATCTTGATACTTGCCAATGCAGATCGATATAGACACCTATTTGTTCACTTATAGGGCTCCCTTGTCACTAAGCTAGTGACGCTTGTAAGGTTTCGGGTAGGGCATGTTTGGTAATTTCAACTGCTGGACCATAAATGCTGAGGTTACATTAGTGTAGCTCCTCTTGTCAATGATTAGCGCATACAGTAAGTCATTCACCTTACACCTAATATGGAAGAGATTTTCTCTCTGTTCATCTTTGGGTACAGCACTGACACTCATTATCCTCCTTAACACTAGAGCAGTCGACATAAAGTTGCCTTCCTTACTATAGATAACTTCCTCCTTGGATAACTCAGTCTATTTGTCCTCCTTTAACTCCTTTACTTCCTCATCAATACTGTCAACCTCAACGATTGGCACCTTGCCTTTGATTACCATTGTTCACCTATTCGGACATTTAGCAACTGTGTGTCCAAATCCTTAGCATTTGAAACACTTGATCTTACTCGGCTTCCTCCTTGAACTCTGGCCTTTCTCAAACTTCCTCGAAGGTTCCTTCTCTTCTACTTGGGTAGTTTGAGCAGGTTAAGTCTTAGTGGCCTTGCTTGGTTCCACTCATACAGGTTTACTTAGAACGGGTGGCTACTACCAAGACAGTTGACAAGTGGTCGAAATCTTCCTATTCGATACATTTCTAACCTCTAGACAGCTTGGATCGCATCATCAAGGGTACTAACATCTTGGGTTTCCAGGACATCCCCAATCTCATACCTCAACCTACCGATGAATCGAGATATAGTTTGGTCTTCTGGCTCTACGACTTTACATCGGATCATTAACATTTGGAATTCCTTAATGTAAGTGTCCACACTCGATCCTCTTTATCCCAGTTCTTGTAGTTTTTTAAAGGCATCTTGCAGATAATAGCTTGACGCAAACCTTCTCTACATGACTCTCTTCATTTCATCTCGACTTCTAATTTATCGTTCTCATTCCCTTCTTCTAGTGGCTTGCAAGTTAAGTCTAACCTTTGCATTATTGAGCACTTCATGGCATTTAAACTGCTTTTCAATCTGATCTACCCAATCTAGGTAGTCCTCGGCATCACCACTTCCAGAGAAACCTAGAATATGCATCCTCAATCCCTTAACTCTAGGGGCTCGTACATTTCTTTCTTCAAGCTCGTAATACTCCTCTGCCTTATCATCTCTTTCTACTTCTTCTTCAATCTCTTCAAGCACTAGCCTTCGTCTAGCATCCCTACCAACTCCTTCAGCTTAAGGTGGTCGAGCTAGGGCATTAACTTAGCCAAACTGACCATTGCCTCATCCTTGTTGCTTGTATTCCCTAATGGGGCTATTTCTATTCACAGTCACTATACTAGTTACCAAGTCGATAAGCCTATCCAAGCGGTCACCCACTGACTAAGGTGAGAAGCTTTCTTCCTATCCTTAGCCATGTTGAGTACCACTTTCTTGATTTCCCAAAGTTCCTTGAACACTAGAATTTGACATTGTTGGTTACTTTACAATGATAATCATACAACAAATGAATAGTCAACCACACTTTGTTTTGCATATCGAAAATAGAAGAAAACAGAGTACAGAACTTTTCTCAACTACTAAACTTCAAAGCTAACAATAGAACCGTTATCTCAGGAGAGCAGTAATAGATTACTTAAAGAATACAATAGTAGAATCCAACTTTGAATGTAGGCAAGCTCTAATACCAAGATGATACAGATTTGTGGATAAATATACGGACCCAATATCATGCGTAACCAAAAGGGGTGGGTCTAAGCTACGAGATGGCTTGAAAAGTAAATGATAATCGAAGGATAAGCGGGGATTCCTGTGCACCGACGATGGATATGACACATCAACACCTTACACGAGTTTGGGTTACACTTGATATGATGTACAAGTATGGCCGGAGTTCACTTGCCACTAGTCTATGCTCAAATAGGCTACATAAGAGTAGCTTAAGAGTAAGCAAAAAGAACACTTAACTCAAGAGAGAGTAAAAAGGGTCAATGTATTCTTCTATGCATATTGATTATGTGGCTATTACATTCTGTGAGTATTTATAGTACCTAGTTATGGTAAGTCCTAAGTTACAGAAATTACAAAGAATGGATCCTTATTTGCTAAACAAAAGGGAGAAATAATTTACAAGGAAATGAAATCGTATAAAAGAGCATCCTCTATTAGAAAGGATAGTATGGGTGTCAGAAAGGACAATACGCGCACATTTTACTCAATCTACGATTCTGATAATACTGTGAGCTGAATAGGAGCGATCCTTCGATCAAGTTTATTTGGCACCGGCAGTTTGATGCCCTAATAGCTAAGGCTGGACAAGGGTTAGATCAAGGACAATTCACATTCGAGTTGACCATGGCTAGTCAGCCCTTCATAATTGTTAGCTCGGCGTCAGCACTTTGGAGATGGCTATTTTCTTGATTTGGTGCTTGGACCAAGGTACAAAGAGGGGTCAGCTACATGTGTAGGCTAATCACCTCGGCAACTTCCTGGATAGTATGGAGAGCGAAGTATCTTGGTAGATTGGACTGGGGAAAATACTGCTCTTTGGTGCTTAACTCTCATTGGATAGCACGGCAGACCATGTGAGAAAGCTCTTAGGCTCAGGAGTGAGTGATCGGTCCTTAATCCCTATCACAATCCCTAGAAAAGAATTATATCTATACCTCATAATCAGCAATAAAGTACTATACTCGGTCCTCGTCCAAGTAGGCGGCCGCGAACACTAGCTAGTATACTATATTAGCCACATCTTACAAGGACCAAAGCTTAGTTATATGAAAGTAGAGAAGTTCGCCTTTATGGTGGTCATCGTAGCTTGAAAGCTCAAGCCCTACTTCCAGTCATACTTGATCATTATATTGATAGATATACCACTTAGAGCTATCTTACAAAGGCTTGATACCTTAGGCATAATGATGAAATATTCCCTCGAGCTTAGTACCCATTGGGTCCATTCCACCCTAAATAAGCGGTTAAGGCACAAGTCCTTGTTGATTTCATTCCTGAATATACTAGAGCGGATGAGCCTTAACCCAAGCTCACCATACTTGTCTGGACCCTTCATGTTAACTACTCCTCCACTAAAGGGGGAATAAGGTCAATATTATATTACAAAGTTTGCACGAAATGAAGATTCTCCACGCTTTAAAGTTTGGTTTTCAAATAAGTAACAATGAAATTGAGTATAAGGCACTCATTACGAGATTAAAGATTGCTAAAGACATTGGAGTGGAGAAGCTCAACATACATTCAAAGTCAATGCTGGTGGTACTGTAAATTAAGGGAGTGTATGAAACCAAAGGGGAAACAGTGGTCAAGTATCTGTGTATGGTATAAGGTTTGCTCATAGAATTTACATTGTGGGAAGTCAACAAGATCCCTAAAGCAAAAAATGCAAAGGCAAACAAACTATTTAGGATAGCTTCATCCGTTATCCTTACATCACGCGATAGTAACAAGCTGCTCTTCATACATTACCTACCTGAGTTAAGCATAGAGGTAAAATAGTAGGAAGTCCTCAAGGTATGAGAAATAAGTCCTATGTCCTCTTAGATGGACCCCCTCATACAATATCTCAAGATAGGGGTGTTACCTAAGGATTGAGAATAAACAAAGAGGCTAACTGATATTGTGGCCAACTACACATTGATTAATGATGTACTCTACTAATGAGGACATAGTACTCCGCTCCTTAAGTGCCTTAGGAAAGAATAGGGCACCCATGTCCTAGAGGTGTTACATGCTGGAATTTGTAGCAACCACATTCAGTCCTAGGTAGTATATGTTTGAGCACTTAAGTTAGGTTACTATTAGCCAATGATGAAGGAAGATGCTAAGTCCTTAATTCAAAAGTACCATCATGTTAGAAACATGTACTGATAATTCATGCCCTCAATTCTCAATTACACCCTTTGAATAGCTCCTAGCCTTTAGCGCAATAGGGATTATATATCCTTAGCCCCTTCCCAAAGGCATATTCAGGTTGACAATTCATCCTAATAGTGGTGGATTACTTCACCAAGTGGGTAAAGGCATCGGCTGTAGCCACCATCACAACCCGTGTCATTGAAGGATTTATTCTCACTTAGATATTATCTTGCTTTAGGGTGCCATATAAGCTAATCACTAACAATGGGAGGTAATTTGACAGTGATCAATTCAAATGATTTTGTGATAAACATAACATCAAACTGCATTACACCTTAGTCACTCACCCACAAACCAATGGCTAAGTTAAAGTTATCAACAAGATAATCCTCAATAGCTTAAAGAAAAGAGTAGAATGAGTACAAGGTAGTTGGGTTGACGAGCTCCCAAACATCCTTTGGGGATACCGTATGATTTACAAGAGCCCGACTAGAGAAACCCCATTCTGCTTTTGATTCAAAGTTGAGGCCATCCTCCCAATTGAGTTAGAGTTACCCACCAGTAAGACCCACACTTCAATGTGAATACTAACCACATAGCCTTCCTGGCAAGCCTCAACACTATAAAGGAAGTGTGCAATGCTACATAAGTCCGCATAATGGCCTATTAGTAGTAGGCCGCTCGGTACTACAATAGCAATGTCAAATACAAGGTCTTTCACTTAGGGGACCTAATGTGTAGAAAGTTAGATGCTACTAGCTCAAAAGAAGGGTAGGGAAAGCTTACCCCCAATTAAGAGGATCCAGTGTGAGTAGTAGAAGATGCAAGGAAAGGCATGTAAACCCCGTAAATCTAGCCTTCTAAGTATAGAACCAAACTTGTATACTATAGATGATTTCCCTAAGTTAACAGAGTCCCTAAGTTTAAAATTGATTAAAATTTTAAATGCAAAACTTAAAATGAATATCGAAAGCCCAAACTTATTAATCAAAACTCTAATCGCGTACGAAAACTTTAAAGCCTAAATACGTGTAATTGTAAGAGATTGGCTCCGAACCTGATAAACATTTTAATCTTGTATGAAAACCCTAAATTCTATATGTGTGAACATATGAGAAATGGAACCTGAACTTGATCCTAATCAAAACCTTAAAACTAGAACTTTAAGCTTATAAATGTACCAATTTGCTACGAAGACAATAAAACCCTAATTGAGGCACATAATTGAATGATATGCTAAATCGTATAAAATCACTAATGAACAATTAGAAATAACTTCTAAATGCTCATAAATGTAAAAGTATTAAATTAATTCATAAAAATTTATAATATTATTTTATAATTAATATTAACCTTATATTTATATAGATAAATTAGTATTATGTCAATTTAGACATTTGTTGGTTATTTAGATAATATATAGTGGACATTAATAACATAATTTATAATTTATCTTATAGTTATATTATTTATTATTCTAAATATTATTTATAGGGTTAGAAATATGTAAGAAAATTCTAATATATGTTATATTGATTTATTACATTTGATTTTCTATTTTTCCTCTTACTTCATCTTTTTCTCTATTTTCTTTTTATTTTCAAATTATTTATATATAATATTTTAGGAGTTAACCAAGTCAATATGTTGACTAAGTCAACATGTCCTTATCAAGTGCATTAAATTGCATTTATTTCTCTTATCTTATCTTTTTCTTTTCCTTATTCTTTTATTTTTCTTCTTAATTTTTCTCTTTTGTGTCATGAACACCATATGGCTTCTAGAGATCTCAAAGTTATTCTAATTACTATCAACTAATAATTACAAGTAAGAGATCATTCCTTTCCATTTGAACCAACAAACACACATAAATACTTTCCATCATCTTCTTCCCTCAATTCTCCTCCATTATCTTATTTACCTCTCCACTTCTAACCATATTATTAAACCACCTAATTTTTCAACACCAAAAGGAGGAATTAAAAGAGTAGTTATTCACTAAACCATATATTAACGTAAGTAATTATAGTTATCTTACATAATATTAGTAATAATCATTTATGTAAAAGTAAGTATTATAGTATAATTTGTACCATCTTATTCTAATATATTTAGCATGTATTTTAGTATAAGGATTTAGAGATTATGTGCAAATATGTTAGCCTTAAATGTTTAATTTATTTCTTTTGAGGACGTTGTATATATGTATATATATATATAGTATCATACATATAGATAAGTACACATATATATACTATGTAGAACATATATATGTAAATAAGATAATAAGTACATACATACATACATATATATATAAATGTACATAAACTTATATATGCAAGAAAAACTAATTATATATATATGTACAAAACTGAGTATATATATAAATTTGTATATAAGTTATGTATATTAAAGACTCTTAGAAAACTACACTAAGAAAATACAAAATATGTATTTATACATATACTTATAAAGTACATGTAAAACTAAGTATAAATACATGTACATGTATATGTACAAGTCAATAAATATGTATAATGAAGGTATATCATAAGTATAAATACGTATATATATGTATGCATGCACGTATAGACATACGTATGTATATATGTCTATACGTATAAGTACGTATAGGTATGTATACTAGGTATGTTAAGTATAAGTATATTTACTATTATATTCAGTATAATGATATAAAGAAGAATCCATATGTACATATGTGTATAAGTTTATATAATAAAATATTAAATATAAGTACATATAACATAATAAAATATACATACATATATATATATATATAATGGGTTGAAACCTTTAATACATAATCAAGGTCCATAATCTATTAATTAATTAAGTATACTGATATATAAATATATCTAATAATAACATAAAATTTAAGAAATATAAAAATCAAGAAAACTCAATAAAATGCCATATGGACCAACCAAATCATGCCACGTCAGTAGTATGTCTCAAATAAATAATTAAAGAAAAAATTTCAAAATAATTAAAGAATAATGATAAAATTAATTAAATAAATTAATAATAATAGCAAAATTACAATCAATAGTAAATCAAGCTTAAAATAGGAAAATAACGAAGTTTACATAAATTAAAGTTAAAAATCTAAAATTTAGAAATTAATTAAGTCATAAAATAATGAAGAAAACTCCAAAATTAATAAATAAAAATATTTGAGTTAAAATAATTAAATTTATAACAATTTAGGCTTATCTTAAAAAATGCAAGTTTTAATGTTCAAAACGAACCCCGCTATGTAAATGTATACTAAAAAACGATAAAAAAATTAACTAGAAGTTTATGAATAACGGAGTTAAAATGAAAAAGTTATATGCAATTTAGGATTTAAAGAAAATCGAAGGATATAACTAAATTGATTACATTATTTAAATGATAAGATCTTACAAATAAATAATTAAGATAAAACCTCAACCAATAAAGAAATATCCAAACACAATTATTTATAAATATACATATATAGATTCCTATAGGAAGAAATCAATAAACACATATAAAACACAAGTGAGACACAATTACAAGACTAGAAGATTCTTTCAAACGTCAAAATGTTAAATATACACATGTATACTTAAAAGTCAAAACATTCTAAAGAAAATATATTTTTATATGTAATAGCAATATATGTATTAATAAGAAATAATAATGATAACAACAACTAATGATGATGATGATGATGATAATAAGATAAAATCATGCAAATAAAGGAAACAAATTGAATATGAGTATACATATATGTACAGTATAATCTTAAAATAATACTATAATATCATTGAGTTAAATTTTTTAGTTGTGTAAATATACGATTTCAATATTTCCACCTAACTCTATTACTTTATTTAACTTATCTTACTAAACATAAGAATCACAATAAAATTATAATATAACTATATGCTAATATAAAACTTATGAAAAGTAGAAAGATCCAAACTCACATAATATTTACTAAATTATATATTATTATTTATACAATAAAATAATATTTCCCAATCATCACGATAAATAACTTAAAGCATGTTTATATCAAACTTGGGTCATTGTCATGACTCTAAAAGGGGCCTAGCAAGATTGCCTAAAATTTTCATATCATGTGTGCACTCATGATTTGAAAATCATCTTACAAGTCAGAGATTGCAAGATTCTAAACAATTAATCACTAAAGCTTTTATTTATTTATTTATTTAACTTACGACCACGTATATGTAACTATAGATATCCGATAAGCCACAGTCCAACAGAACCATAGAGAATCAGTATCCCCTACCAAACAATAAAATTAGGTAGTAAAGTTCTAAAACTCAATCCTACTAAAGTCACAAAATTTAAATGTAGTATTAATAACTATATACAAATGAACCATATAGTCTGTCATCAGAGTCTAACTTCTATGCATCTTAACTTTGGCACTCAACTCTCGATTCTTAACCCATGCCCGATCATCTAGCAACTTGTAAGAGAAAACTATTGGAGAGTAAGCTACGAAAGCTTAATGAGTTATCCCTCATACGATACCAGCAATCAAGTTATCAAACAGTTTATTACCAAACATATGAATGCATGAATAAGCAGTATGCCAAACAATAGATATGCAGTTGATCGGTACTACATATAACAACGGAATTTAACGCCCTCCGAAGTAAGGGTTGGAGATACATTGGCACTAATCACAACCGGGCTCTAGCACTTGAGATTTTACCTTCATATCATTATATAGGAATTCCCTGTTTCATAGAACAGGTTTCTACTTTCATCAATCAATAGTATATAAATAACCAGGTCTAGTGGTGAACGGGCTCACGCAGTCCACGCTCACACCCGACAGCAGTGGTCTCTAGATGTAACCCCTAGCCACCCACGGTTAACGTCTCCGGCGCCAGTAAAACCCGCGAGCTAAGGGTAGGGTCTTGTTGTACTAATGCTCTTGTATTGTACTAATCAAATCATGTGAAAATCCATCCCTCCAAGGCCCTTCATTACCAACCGCGTGAGGTGACGGTCGGAACATTATATGCAATGTTCGTGTTTTATGCATAGACCGTTTAATTTTTGTTGGGTTGAATATGATTAAGTCAATTTATGAGGTAATCAAACAATATCAATAAATCATTCAAATAATGCAACAATCAATTATATAATCACATTTAACGGTATTTTGCACAGTAATCAATCAATATCAGTCACATGCATAACCCAAAACCTCATGCATCAAGTTATTAATATTTAATTCACGTGCATTAACTACAAGCACAAAACAAGTATAGAGTTATCGAGAGTACTCATTTGGTCATAAATGATCAGGGATTGTATTAGTCCAAGGGTAAGTTGGTCTCGATCTCAGGATCACCTAACATTAGAGAAATATAGAAGGTAATAAGTTTGGGAATAACTAAACTAGTATGCTAAATCATACTATTTACTTAAATCGGTTATTAACTTACGTAAAATCATCGATTCGAACTTTTTATCGAATCGCGTATAACTTTTTCGTTTTAGCTCGGATCGTTATGAACTTATAGTCCATTTTGATCGTTTTCGAGCATATTTTCTCGTAACGAGATCCGTTTTGGACGTTATGACTCGTAACGTAAATTGTGATATAAAAATATCACAAAAATTATTATTTAAGTTTAAAAATTATAAAATATTAATTTTCGCTTTTTCTTAACATATTTATGATTTAATAATTATTTAAATCATATATTTGATATTTTTATTATTTTGAGTATATTTTCCTATTTTTGAGATTTTTAACTTTATTATGATTATTATTATATTTATTATTTTTACTATTCTCATTTTCTTATTTATTATTTTTTTTATGTACCTCACGATTATACATATATATATTAATATATATTTTATAATTTATTTTATTGAAAAAAAATCTTTAATTACGATATCATATATATACATATATACATATACACCTTACATATTTACAAATTTAGTAAATATATTATATGTGCTAATACATATTCGGTACATATATTATACATTATACGTATTATATATGTACATGTATTTATTGAAAATAAACATACTCCTATATACCTATTCATGTATTTGTATTTATTTATATATAAGTCTTACATATGTACATACATTTAAATACATACATATATATTCAGTATACATACATATGATTACCACTCATTAATATATATATACAACACGGTTATATATATATATATATATATACTAAAATAGTTATACATGGATACACACACATATATATATATATTTACAGTACACCTATATACATATATATTATAATTATTTATTAAAATACATAATACCCATTATATATATTCCTTAAAAAAAATACATAACACATATTCCTACGTATAATATACTTATGTATATACATGTACATATACCTAGCCTTATACATACATATACTATTCAATTTATGTATTTATGTACATATACATGTATTAATAATGCTATATTTATAAGAAGTTACTATACAAATACTTTATTTATACATGTATGTACTATATAATATACATCTACATAAAAATAACAATAAACTCTTACCTTTTTCTTTTAATTCTTTCCTTCTTCTTTTTCCTTTCTTTTATTCACATTTTGTTGCTTCCAGTTTTTTTTTTTTTCTTCTCTTTTCCTCTTGGTTTGATTTGCTGAATGTTTCCAGAATTTTGTTTCCTTTTTCCTTTTATTTCACGTGTCCATTAGCTTAGATTATAAGCTAAATCTTCGATAATTATTGCAATATTGTTGTGTGTTTAATTAGTTAACACTTAGCACTTAGAAATCCATCACGTGGGCAGCTGGTTGGAGTTTTATTTTTTGCTGATTTTGGTTACATTTTGTGCAGGACGTGAGCTTGAATTGAGGAAAGGAAGAAAGAAAAGAGATAAATTGGAAATGAAAGAGAAGAAAAATGAAAATTATTAACAAATATATGTAATTTTTCGAATCATATAAATTATAACGATTCTCCTCGTAAATTAATTTTCAAATTTTTGTGAAATTTTATCAATTTAATTAGTATCCATTACAATTATAATTTTTACAAGTTATTATGGCGATTTCGTTAAAATTTCGTGCGAATAGGCAATTTAGTCGAAAATTGCAATCGACTATAATTTTATTATTATTGAGTAATATTTAATTATTTTATAGGTTTATATTTATAATTTTCGGGTTTTGATCAAATTCGGGTTCAGTTTTGATTAATGATGTCTAAGTCAATTTTAGGGTTTTAGTATGCGATATAGGGTTTTAATCAATTTCTAAGGTTTTTACTACTTATAATATATTTAAATTTATGATTTATTAAATTTTTATTTTGCTCAGCTTTGATGTCTCTTCAAGTCATCTATAGTATTAGAATCTACTTCTACTCTTAAATAGCTAAATTTACGGGGTTTACAGTCATAATAGGAAAATGAGCAAACTACGATAAGTATGTAGTTAATTGAAGAACCTTGCTTTTTAAAATACGTATAAGTCATATTATCTTTTAAATACTTAATTGTCAAGTATAGAAAACCCCAAAGGCTTAGAGAACCAGCAATAATCCGAGTGAGAGAGTCCTAATAACCTGCTATCTGCTTGTATGTGTTATTTGCATGATGTTTTGCTAATTGCTATTGCTTGTATGTCTGAATGACTATTTTGCTTATTTGCTATCATATGTGTGATCACCTTCTTAAACCGGTAAATATAAATATCTAATCGAAATAATCGGTTATATTCATCGCATGTCTATGACTTAACTAATGTATTAATGGAGAGTATTAGCTTTGCAAAACTTTTGAGAGAAGTATTTTTGGAAAATGTTTTTCTAATCTTAAACAATTTTTTGCATGATTTCTATAAAAGCTTGTAGTGCCCGTAAATGATATTTTTATCATTAAGGCAAAGTTAGCATGGGATCTCTAATTGATAATGAGAGGACTTGCTTTATTGTGCACATAGGGCTTTGAATATATTTTGATTACAAGAGGATTTGCATATTTGTACCTGTAGGGCCTTGGATATATGTTGATAACAAGAGGACTCGCTTAATTGTATCCAAAGGACATTGGATAGTGGATGGCCCTAATTGGGATCCACCTATTTGGATTGATATTTCCTTCTTGACTAAGGTAATAGTCGAGTGTCATCTAAAGGGACGGTACCCTCAAGTAGCCTCATATGGTTAAGGTCAGGTACCGTGTGCAGGTAAGTATGGGAGATAATCGAAGTGTAGATGACATAATTCTACACCTTTCATAATTCTAAACTCCTATAGATTTATTGCTTGTGTTCATTTCATATATAAATAACTTGCATGTGTGCTAATAATATTTGATAACTTGCTTAAACAATAGTAGTAAGGAACAAACTCACTAAGTTGTGTTATGCTTATTCCCTTATAGTTTCTTTTGCAAGTTCATTTATGTTAGGATTAAGATAAATCTTGAGTGCCGAGTGCAAAGTGAAGATAAGTACGTTAGTATAGAATTGGTTGAGAATTTTATAGGTAGTATAAAAACATCCTTTATAGAAAATGTTTGTATGCTAGAGTTTAGTATAATTTAGTATTTTTGGTAATTTTATAAAGTTGGTTTACCTTATCTTATTATTTGGTAAAGGATATTAATTCTCTATGGTTCTAAGGAATTGTGAAATATTGGATATTCATAGTTGTTTATATTTTACAATAAGTTAATTAATTAAAAAATCAAAAACCTTAGTAATTAATTATTTAGAGTCTTACAATCTTTGACTTGCAAGGTAGTTTTCGTATTATGGGTACACACATCATATGAAAATTTTAGATAATTCTATTAAATCTCTTATAGGGTCCTAACAAGGCACCTAAAAGCTAGCAAACCTAGACAAACAACCTATCCCCATGCATGGAATGCTACAATCTAAGACCATATTTTCACTAAGTACAGTGATAAGATCACAAGCAAATGTAACTACGACTGAACTTAATGAATTGATGAGTTTTCTACACTTATCTCTTTTTTCTCTCTCCTTCCTTGTGTACGCAACCTTATCCATGCTAAGTTGTAACCTCAAGTCAACTTTCATCCTCGAACACATGCCCTGAGTTAGTCTTTACACTAACACTACAAGCGCCTATCGAGCACTAGTTTGCACCTAGCCTTAGCCTTAGGTTGATTTTCATCACAAGCATTTGCCCAAGTTGGTCCCTATACTAACGCTACAAGCATTACCATTCGGGCATTGGTCTATATCGAACCCAAGCCTTAGGTCGATTTTCATCCTCAAACTTTTACCTAAGTTAGTCCTTACATTAACATTGTGGGCACCATTGTTAGAGAGTCAATCTATGCTAAGCTCCAAGCCTTAGGTCAATTCTCATCCCCAAGTGCCTCGCTTGATTTAGTCCCTAAGCTAACTGCATAGGCACTTATCCTTTTTAGAGTATTGATTTACACTAAGCTCTATACCTTAGGTCAATCCTCATCCCTAAGTACTTGCTTAAGTTAGTCATTACACTAACAATATAGGCATCTTTCCATCTTTAAAACTTAACACGATTCTAAGACAAGTAAATAAAACAGGATCATACGAAGCCATTACGGTCGAATTACAGGAAAGAGAGCTAAAGGAAAATAAGATAGCAGACAAGCAATGATGAGTGGAAAAACAAAGTGCTATTCCATTAACAAAATTATGTATAAGGCCACGTGGGTCAATATACCAATCCTAATTACATTAAGAAAAGAAAAGAAAACTGCAAAGGTGCAAAGCCACACCCTAAATTACTACCCAAGACTAAGCTTAAATAATCGTTCTCAACTTTGACTTAACTTCTCACTCCAGACACTTCTCTAAGAGGAACTATTCTCAATTTCAACTTAGCCTACAAACTTTAAAGGTATATCTGTAACTAAATCCCTAAGTTTCAACTGGGCTGATTTCTAAATCGCAAGGACCTTAATGGCACTCAACGTCCAAGTAAAGGTCCCCACTTTACCCAACAGAGATAGTCTTCCACAGAAACAATAATGGGGACAATAGATCCAATCACTCCACTGAAAGCTCTAAGCTCTAAAGGTCCTATCGGCATCAAAGTAAGGTCGATGCTCCGCCTAGATCAATCGACCTCCCACTAGAGCAGCTTAGATGCGGAATCAAGGTATGATTTGGTTACCCCACTAGAGTTACCCGTAGAATGAACTAGAGGACTCATGAAGCAGAGGATTCCTTACGAACACCTAGGTTAATAGGTTAGGATGGGAAAAAAGGCCCCTTTTATTTTTGTAATCACCACAGCCACCCTCAACTGCTTAAATTCATCTAGGACGATGTATGGAAGAACCACTCAAAACCTCCTATAGATGAGTGCCTCTACAGTGAAGTTGCCACAAACCAATGGCGAGTGGCACCTAAGCCTTCCCTTCATTAAGTATCATTGTTCAAAAAGAAGGAAGGACCTAGAGGCTAGCATATGCCTCCCGATTATAGCTCAAGGGCTACCCTCCACTATTAGGTGGCTCTCTACACCTTACAATTACAACTCGAGGGGGAAGGACCAAGGAGACCTCCTCCCCAACTCACACACTCTAACTCTCAATCTAGTCTCCTTTAAAAATAAAGTATAAATGTAAGGTAGCAACAGACAAGCAAGGAAAGATAACTAAGGAAACAGCAAACAACATAGAAATAATCCAATCACAACGGCAAAACGTTTCCATTTTAGTTGATGATAATTACATTTGAGAAGGGGAGACAAGCATCTCGATTCCCCCCAGACGGAAAACAAAGGGAAATAAAGCAAGAGTAGGCACATATCGCCTAGACCACCAACTTAAACAGCAAAAACCAAAGCCACCCTTAGCCTACTCAACAATAGAACCCCCTCCTTGACCTTCTACCTACTGCTTAACCTATTACTAACCCTTCCTATCCCCTCCCTTGTCTACCTCAAGGCTTGTATTGGAGCCGTTGCTAGAACCACCCAACTAGTCACCAAAAGACTCAACCTTCTCCCTACTACTAACAGTAACCTCGAGCTCATCTAACCAACAAAGGAAAGACAAATTAGCTTAGAGAATATTCTAGAGAACTTACTTTTGGACCTCTTCAACCATAGCATACCTAGCAGTGGTGAGGGCCTTTTTTAATCAAGGGTCTCTAGAAAAATGTCTCACCTAACCTTAGGGGCCATGCCCTTTCCTCTTAAGATCTCTACATCCTTCTGTGTGAACTCAGTTTGTAACCCTTCCAACTCTTGCCCCTTACCCTTTAGCTTAGACTACATGATGGACAGGTTCTCCTTAATAGCCTTGTTGGAGTCTCCAACCTTTTTCAAGTTGCCCTTCAGCTCGTCAACTTACCCAGCCAGCTCCTTATGCTGGTACTCCAAGCTACTGAATGCGACCGTAATGTTGCTGTATACCTTCTTGTCCTGCTTTAGCGTTTCTTAGACCCTCTCTACCTCAGTCCTCACCCGACTCCCTGTCAACTATTAGTATACTCAATTGTATACAAAGACAAACTCAAAGAGATCATATAGCTACAAGCACAACACATAGTTAGTCAACAGGGCAAGACCAAATACTTTAACTAGAACTATGAGCAACTCACCTCAATATGTCTCCTCAACATCTTTGCTAAAGACTCCACATCACTCTTATTGGCAAAGAGTCACCTAAAGCATGCCTACAATAGGTCAAACCTTTGTGAAGTTTACTTACAAACAAAGGAAGAGGTGCTCACCTGTTGCAACAAACCAATGGTGCAATGTCCCCATTATTAGGGATCTCAATGGTGGAGACCCCAACGTTCTGAAGGGCACTATGAATTCCCCCTTTCCCCCTCTATAACAAGTTGTTTTCTCTTCTATACTGACTTAGATGTAGCCTCCAACCGCCTATTCTACATGGCAAGCAGCTTTGCCCTTACCTTTTGGTAGCCAACTCCTTAACTACAAAAAAGCAACAAACTCATTAAGTAAGTAAATAATATGAAGACAATGTACTTACTATGCCAAAGATGAGCAGGCTCAATGTTCCTTAATCTAATGATGAAGCAACGTGATAAACAGCCAACCACCCCTCCTCGGCAAAGAGTAGTTAATACCTATCTCCACCCCAAACAGTGGTGAATTGCTTCTATACTTATGATAAATAGAGTAAGGACTAAGCTTCTTCTACCTTACTAAGTTCAATAGCTCAATATTGGTCATGGTGTCCTTATCCCCCTAACCACTTAACTTTCTACCCTAAATAGGCTACCTTTACTAAGAAGGAAAACCTAGTGGCTTAGGGGTACGAATACAACAAAAGAACTCTTTCCAAGTCATCAACCTTGTTTGGCAGATCACTGAAGATCTTTAATGCCGTCCTAATGCACCTAGGAGATTAGTAATTACTAGGACTTACCATAGAGAATGGGAGCCAAATAGGTCCATCGTAATAATGAAGAAAATGAAGTGAAGAAGCTAAAAAAACATAGTAGCTTACATAAAGCTACTTAGAGGATGTGACTCACCAATGAACACAACATAACTCAACACTTTGCTTGATATGATACACAAGCTAATATTAAGGTTGACCTACCACTAATCTTGAGCTACTCAGTAAGATTAGATAAGAGTCTAAAGAGATTGTACTTAGAGAAGAATATCTCACAAAAATAAGTATATTCAGTATCTAAGAGGAATGTAAGATATTTTGGCTATAGTGAAAAGGGGCTATTTATAGTAAGTCCTTAGGGTAATATTATAAATAAGGAAAATTACAAAAAGGATAAAGAAGAAAGGGATTCCTAATATGTACATAAGAGGTAAATAGGACAAATGGTGAAAAGGAAAAATAGTACAATGTTAGAAAAAGTAATGGACAAGTGGCAACTTGTCAATGGGTTTGTATTAATGAATCTTGAGGCATAGCAACTGAGTTAGGTTTAGGATATGGTAGCTGTAAATGGGTAGTATTTGGAATTGCCAGGACAAATCAAGGATGCTGCTGTTTAATAGGTTGAAAGAGAAGGACCTAACGTACGAGGCCTTGGCGTCGACACTTGGCAGGTCAGCTTCAATACATGAAATTCCTGTGGGTTGGAGTAAGGCTTGGTGTGTATTGACCTTAGCTTCGACACTTGGCAGGTCAGCCTTAATACATGAAATTCCTATGGGTTAGAGTAAGGCTTGATGTGTATTGACCTCAGCTTTGACACTTGGCTAGTTTACCTTAGCATACAAATAGTTAGGGACGGCACAAGGATCAGGGCAGAGTAGGGTATATCTAAGTTAGGTTCTCAAGGAGTTCTTCTATTGTGGTTGACGAGAGAGAATTCTTTTGACGAGAGACTGAAGGCCTCGGTGATGTATGCGAGTAAGAGGGCCAAAGGTTGGTAATCCATCAATTCCCTAAGGTTATTGAAGATTTTCTCTCAAATCTTGGTATTCTTCTTCGTCCGATACATAAGGCATCAAGTTAGCAACATTGAAAGTAGGAGACATGCCGTATACTTTAGGTAACTTAAGTTCGTACGCATTATCATTGATATGCCTAAGGATCCTAAAAAGTCCATCTAACCTAGGGGATAGCTTGTCTATCCTTTTTCTTGGGAAATACTCTTTGCTAAGATGGATCTAAACAAGGTCTTCAAGGCTGTAAATGACTTGCCTCCTTCTTCGGCTTCCTTGTTCCTTCTATTAGGCCATAGTTTTGGCCAGTTATTCAACAACCTTCTAAGGCAATTTCTAGAACTCTTCGGTGCATTGCAAGCTGAATTGACTTTCTCCTTAGGAGGTAGGGCTGATAACCATATCTAAGGGTAAGTTCGGGTTAAGTCCATAGATGACCTCAAATGACGACCTTCTTATCGAGTTGTGAGTTGAGCGGCTGTAAGCGAACTCAATAATGGGTAAGCATAGATCCCAATCATGTAGATTCTTCCTAATAGTAGCTCGAAGGATGTTGTCGATTATCTTGTTTACAACTTTTATTTAGCCGTCTATCTGTGACTAGTAAGAAGTATTGAACATAAGCTTAATGCTATACTTCTTCTATAGGGTTCTCCTGAAGAAGCTTATGAACTTCAACTCACAATCAAACACATACTCCTTAATACTCCATGTAACTACACGATTTCCTGTAAAAAGAGGTTAGCAACAAATAAACCATCATTAGTTTTAGGGTAGGGGATGAAGTAGTTCATCTCGCTGAACTAATCAACCACTACCATAATAGAGTCATACCTTCTCGAAGTTTGGGGTAAGCAAGTATGAAATATATGCTTAGATTGGTCCATGGCTGTTTATGTATAGGTAGGGGTACGTATTCTCCATATGGCTCCTTTCTACCCTTTTCATGTTTATACACCTCGTACCTCTCAAGAATTCAGTATACATCCTTCATCACCCGAAGCCAATAGAAACATTCTTTCAGCATCTCAATCATTCTCTTCTCACCGAAGTGGCAAATTAAACCTCTAGCATGAGCTTCTCAAATAAGTAACTCTTTAGCAAAACCACTTGGTACACAAACTTGCTTAACTTTCTTCAGAAACCCTTATGTTAGATATCTCTTATATATATTGATGATAACAAAAGAGATGAATGCTAATGAATCATAAAAAATACAGGTATTCAAAAGGGTTCTTAGAAAGTTTAAAATTGCAAAATCAAGTTGTTTTTAGAAACTTCTTCAAAGGTCTAAATTGATTGAAAAAGAGACTAGTCTAAAAAATCTTCAAAAAGAAAACTGATGCTCTTCAAAAGGTTATTCAGATAGTTAGTTTGGAAGAATAACACAAGAAATTAACTCATATCAAATTCAAATTAAACAAGGCTTAACTCTACTAGATTGGATGTATTAAGGAAATACACTTAATTCTGTTTTACTTAAGATGGAATCAAGATTTATGTGGATTATTTTTAAGACAAGTTATCTTTGGATAAGTCACAAAGAAATATCTAGGATCGGATAAGGATAAAATAGATTTCGAATTTTATGGGATTTCATTTTTTAAAATTGAAGTTTATCTATAAACCATGGATAAGCATATCTTACTGTAAATTTTCAAATCTAAAGTCTATTTGGAAGTTGTTGTTTAAGCATAGAGAATCAAATTCAAAAATTCAAAATTACCGAGATCTTCTCCAAGATATCTTAGAATAATCTAGTTGTTAAAAAGGGATAAACTTGAATTGAAGATAATTCTCATCATCTTTTTGCTATTGGAAGACTCAAGTATAAAAGGAAATTTTTGATTCAAAATAACAAATCTCAAATCCTAAAGCAAATAGATTACATATACTTTCTACTAAGAGCTATAATCTATTATCTGAAAGAGTACAGAATGTAGTTTAGATACTTCTTTAGAAAGTTACACTGAAGTGGATTTTTCGTCATAGTTACTTTTGTTTTATTCGAAATTCCTTGATATTCATATTGTTACTCTCAATTGTTTTTTTTTTTTTTCCTGTAACAATTTGTTTATTGTTCGAAGAAAAAGTAGAAATAGATTATACTCTGTAGATTTATATTAGCCTAGATTATAGATAAGTTAGATAAACAAAGTAAAGTATTGAGTAAGCTTATGTGTAGCAATTACTTGCAATTTTCTTTGATTTAATGGATCAAGTGGAATGAAACTGGTGAAGTAGACCGGGTCCCCAATAGTGTAGTTGGAAGAAAGTAGTAGGCAAAAGGCCAAAGCTCTATAAATCCTCAACTTAATATTCTCCTTTCTTATTCTTTTAATTTGCGTTATTTAATTGTTGTGTGATGAATTATTAAAATACCACTATTCATCAATTTAAGTTATTAAGAGAGATATTTGTCTTATATCGAAAAAGTTTTCAAAAATTTAAAGATATTAATTCACCCCTTCCTCTCCCCTATCCCTTAATATCTTATACGGGACCAACAATTGGTATCAGAGCAAAGTTCTAATATCTTTTAAAGTTTAAGATCATAGGTGAACTAAGTGATAGTTTAACAGTTCAGCCTAGTAAGATACCATTTTTTTATGGAACTAACTTTCCTTAGTGAAAATTCTGGATAGAGACTTATGTGAAAGTATCAAACTATCAGGCTTGGCAAATTATTTCTATAGAAGATCTCAAAGTTCCAACCATTATCACAACAAATGATGATATCACCAAAGCTAAACTCAATTCAAAGGCTAAGAACTTACTTTTGAATACTAATTCATGTTCAAAGTTTTATCTAATTGCTTCTTGTGCAACAACTAAAAATATTTGGGACACCTTAGTACAAAGCTATGAAGGGACGAAAACAATCGAGGATACAAGAATCAACTCGCTGGTTCAACAATATAAAACATTTCGAATTCTTCCTAGTGAAGAAATCAAAGACTCTTTTAATAGATTTACTACAATAACTAATGAATTGTCTTCTCTTGGCAAAATAATTAGTGATGTAGATATGGTACGCAAGATACTAAGGATTCTTCCCAAAATTTAGAATGCAAAGAAAATTGCCATAGAAGAAGCTTGTGATCTAAAAACATTAACTCCAAGTCGATTGTGGAGTAAGCTCATAGCATATGAAACTGATTTTCTCAAATCAAAAGGTACTTTAGAAGATACAAAGAAAAGGGCCATAGTCTTCAAAGTTAAAGAAACAGATGATGACTCTAAAGAGAAGATTCATTTAAGGAAGAAGATGAGGATGTGACACTCCTAGCTAAAAAGCTCAACAAATGACTTAAGAAAAAAGGTAAGAAAACTTTTACTAAAAGATTTACTACTAATAAGAACTGATCTATTAATATAGGTAAGGCAATTAAAGAAAAAGAGGAGAAAAAGTTCAAAAAGGTGATTATTTGCTATGAATGCAAAAAGCTTAGGTATATCAAGTACAAATTTCCCATGTTAATTAAGAAAATGGAGAAATTTAAGAAGAAACACAAATCTCTAATGGCTACGTAAAGTGACTTGGAAGATTCAAAAACTGAGTCAAAAAGTTCAAAAGAATGCGAGGAAGCAAATCTATGTTTTATGGCACCATTTAAGGTAGATTTTGATTCTGACTTAGAAGTACTTGATGATATATATGCTGAAATTAACAAACTCCTTAAAACTCTTTCTAAGTCAAGTAACAAGATATCTAACCTTAAATCAAAAGTAAAGACATTAAAAAGTGAAAAGGATGCTCTTAATCAAACCAATCAATTGCTAGCAGATGAAAAATGATTTTTTAAAAAATGATTTTGAAGGATTATATATTGCTCATGAAGCCTTAGTCAATGAAAATCTTATTCTAAAAGAAGAAATCAAAAACTTAAAAAATCGTGTAGAGGATTTATCTGAGTCAATAAAAAATATGTTCCATAAATTTGATGAAAGTGAATGTTGATTTTTAGCCAAAGGATGGATAATTCAAAGTATGGACTTAGTTTTGAATTTGGAGAAACATCTAAAATAAAGAAAGAAATAGTATTTGTTAAATCAAAAAATGAAAATCATGAAGAGGTGAAAACAATAAAGCATTTGAATTTATTAGAAAGTACAACAGAAAGTTCTCTCAAAATAACGACAAGTATCCCTTCAGAGGATATAACAAAAGGTTAAATCGAATGTATTTTAGAATGAATCTGAATCAAAAGAAGTGTTAAGTAATAGGTATTCTGAGCAGAAATCTTATGCTTGTTTCCAATATAATAAACTAGGTCATATAAAGAAACATTGCTTTTACAAAAATTATAAACTCAGTAATAATAAAGGTCCAATTCAAAAGACAAGCTTAAATTTTCATGAATCTAAGCTCTGTTGGGTTCGTAAACAGACATGATTTATGTTGTGATATGTACAGGATTATGAAGCTAAGATAAAAGGAACATGGTATCTTGATAGTGAATGTTCAAGACACATAATAGGTGATGATTCACTATTCACAAATTTGAAATAAAAGTAAGATGGTTATGTGAAATTTGGTGACAATAGTAGAGGTAAAAAGTAATACCTTAAGATTTCGAGCTAGTTCAATAACTATAAGAATCGAGTCCTTAAATTTAAGGCGCTAAGTTAAGTTATTAGTTTTATTTCAAATGTCACAATAAAGTTATCAAGTAAAGTCAATTTCTCAAAATAAACTATATAAAAATATTAATTTGAGAAAAACATTAATTTATCAATAAAGCTGGTAATCGTAAAATTCAAGCTTTTAAATATAGTGAGATATTAGAGATAAGTTAATTAACTTTCAACAATAATAAATGAAATTGAATTATACATAATATACATGTATTTACATATGATATGCATCATATGTATTAAATACATATATATAATAATAAATTATTATTTAAATAAGGTAAAATAATGGAAAATTAATAAAAAATTGAAAAGATGAGTCATCAAATGATGTGTTAAGTAAGGATTAATTAGAAGTAATGAGTCAACACCTAATTAATTAGAAAATGATACATGGCGCTTAAGAAAACGTGAAATTAATATGTATAATTTTACTTTTTTACATGCAAAAATCCTAAAACTTATAAATATCACTCCAAACATCATTTACAATATTTTGGGAACCTAAAAACACAAGAACATAATTTTAGAAAATTTGGAAAAAATAAAAGAAAATATGGTGAATTATGGTTCCTAAGGCTATATAGACAACTTAATAAGGAGTCACTTGGGACTTAAAATTGTAGTGAAGAGAAAAATTGAGCCGACATAAGGTGGTGACTAGAACACCATACGCTGGTGAGTCAAATTTTACTGCCTAATTTTTTTAATTCACTAAAAATATCAAATTAGCTTAGAAAATTATGAAATTTGGTTTCCTGAGGTTACTTTACATGTGTTTTCATGTGGTAATTTTATTTTCTTAAAATAACATTGATTTATGGTACTTACTTAAGAACATGCCCTATTTAAACGAATTTTAAATAAATTTTTTAAAATATTTAATAATGTTCCTTCGGCCTGAAAATTTTTGTATAACACACTTATATAATGTATTAAATTTCAGTAATAAGAACTTTTGAAAATCTCTATGTTTACTATTTTTTATAATTATTTTGAATAAAACTACCAATTTTACTAAATTATTAAAATAATTGGTTTTTGCTAATATTAATGAATGAGCCCTACATGTTTAGACTTTTGGATGTTTATAATGATATTCAGAATATTTAATTTTTATCTCACTCAAAAATTTATTTATTTTCCTTTATTTTCTATAATTTCAAGCTAAAACCGCTATTTTCGTAAAAATAGATAATAGCCAATTTAGTGTAATTGATGATCAATAACTAAACTAAATATTTTTATGAGTCTATAGGATTTTTTTTTAAATTAATTGGGCTCGTATACTATTTATTATGTATTTTTCTAGTAAAAACTTATATATTAGCTTAATATGTAAATAGTAACTAGTTTATTAAATCTATGTCAAATGAACACTTTGGGGTATAATAAGTGTTGCTGGACAAGTTTAGAAAGTATAATTTTTAGGGTTTTTAGTTTAGTATTAAAGCTTACTTGAGTTAATTATGGAGTTAAGATAGCGTATAGTAGAGTCGTAATATGAAAGGGTATTTTTTGATATTTGGCAATATTGATTAGTCTTGATTCTTAATATATATCAATAACACTTGAAATAATGATTGCGATGATATAAATTTTACTAAAATCAAATAGGAAATGAGAAAAATATGATCAAATGAAGTTTAAAAATGCAGAAATGAAAGCTTATAATAGTTCGAGTTCGACCTATACTTGATTTGAAGACTATGTTATATTTTCATAGGTATAAAATGTAAGAAAGGACCACATCATGAAGTTTAAGATTTTACATTATTACTAAGACCAGGTAAGTGGATCTAACCCGTGCTGGGAGTAGATATATTGCTACTTATAACATTACATGTTATTTGATGCGATATTGATTGAATATGGGTATATTTTGGGTGAATTGATATGCTACTATAGTGGATGTTGATATGGTGATCTTGAATAACAATAACTGTGTCTTCGTTAAACTGTTATGCTGCTATTTTGGGGGGTAATTTGTGCTCACGAATGATTATGCTAACTAGGGAAGTTGAGTGATTGTTAACTTAATCTTTTAGGTGTTCACCTAAATGAACCCTAAGTAAGATACTAGAATTCCACTAGGGAGAGTTTGAAAACTAGAATCAGATCATTAGGTTAAATAAAATTAGAAGATTGATTGTGCTGATTGATATTCTTGAGTTGCTAATGCATATCATGGCATAGCACAAAAAGAGACTTACGGGTTAAAAATTTCAGAATGACGCTTCCAAGTGATCATGGAAAAAGCATGGCTTTATGAACATGGTTTTTAGAAACATATAGATTACATTGCTTGAACATTGTGACTATTTTGATAGTCAAATTTGGTAGACTATAGTGTGTGGTCTAATTTGGCAATATTACCACTTTGATTTGGTAGACTATAGTGTATGGTCTAATTTGGCATTGTTATCGCTTTGATTTGGTGAATTACAGTGTATAGTTTAATTTTGTAAAGTTAGGGGTCCTACTCCTAAGCAACTCCTTATTGCTCTTTTTAATAATGGTAGACTACAGTGTATAGTCCAATTTGGTAGAGGTCTTACTTCTAGGCAGCTCCTTATTGCTCTAGGTTCCTAGATGTTGTATTTAGATGCCCGGCTATGTCGACTAACTAGAAGAAGTTTGGAAGGCATAGGATATCAGTACCGATGCATGCCACGTGTATGAGCATAGCATGTTGCATTGATAGTAGTAAATGCCCGGTTAGGCAAATGCATATGTGAGGTTGCACTTGCAAGCTATGATTGACATGTTTCAATTGTGATATGCTATATTGTCTATCATATTATCTATATTGTATTGTATGTTATCTACTCTCACTCGGCTAAGTAACTGAGGGGATAAAATGTTTTATCCTCAAGTTAACAGCATCGTAAAGGGCCCAACACTAAGGGGGGATATATATACTGAGAGCGTAAGTCAGAGTCAGCGACTTTTATATGGAGCTTGTACTAGGTCAGAGATCTTATTACTGTGAAAATGATAAAGGAAAAAGTTGGTTCCTATTTTGATGTAAATATTGTGTTGTACACATAAGTTGTAACTGGATATCCAGCTGAACTTTGATGTAGAAACCCCTTTATTATGTAAATAGCGTTGTCTCTTAATGAATGAGTAGGTTAAGTTAAGTTTTCAATAGGTATTCTTGTATGATGGTGCATCCCATGCTATGCCAGGATGTGACATAAAATAATTGCGGTTTTGACACCCCATTCAATTGAAAATGTATTATTAGTTAAAGAATTGAAACATAACTTATTAAGTATAAGTTAGTTGTATGATAAAGGATATAGAGTAATTTTTTAACATGATAAATATGTCAGCTTTAATAAGGATGGATTCAAGTTGTTTGAGGGGTACAGAAGGAATAATGTTTATCTAATTAAACCATTTGAAGTATTATCTGAAAGTTGTTTCATTTCAATAAATGATAATGCTATACTTTGGCATAAAAGACTAAGAAATGTAAACTTTCAACAATTGGAGAACTTATCTAAAAGTAACTTAATTCAGGGCTTACCAAAACTGCATGCTCATGTGAATATTTGTTGTGCTGCTTGTCTTAAGAATAAGATGAGTTCATCTTCTCATAAGAGTTAAAAAAATACCCTTAGAGTTATTTTATTTAGATCTATTTGGTCTAACTCGCACTCTAAGTCTAAGAAGAAATAAGTATGGACTTGTCATAATAGATGATTTCTCTAGATTTACTTGGATCTTGTTCTTGCATCATAAAAGTGATGCTTTTAAAAGCTTTGAAATCTTTTCAAAAAGAGTTGAAAATGAAAAGGCCTCTCTATCATCAGTCTATAAATTGATCATGGAAAGGAATTTGAAAACTCAGATTTTATCTTATTTTATGAAGAAAAAGGCATCACTCATAACTTTTCCATGCCCTATACTCCATAACAAAATATAGTAGTTAAACTCAAAAACAAGACTATCTAAGAAATGACAAGAACTTTGCTTAATGAAAGCAATATAGTAGATCATTTCTGAATAGAAGCTGCTTCAACAACTTGTTACATCATAAATTGTGTATATGTAAAACTCTTGACAAATAAAACTGGTTATGAGATTTACAAAGGAAGGAAGCCTACTGTTTCATATTTTCATACCTTTGGTTGCAAGTGTTTTGTTAAAAAAATAGGAAAAGTTATAGGAAAATTTGAAGAGAGAGCTAATGAAGCCATCTTTTTAGGCTATTCTTTAAATTTGAAAGCATATCGAGTATACAATAAAGAAATAAAAGTGGTGGAAGAATCAATAAATGTTAAATTTATTGAAGAAATAAGCAATGAAGAATCGAATGATGAAACTCCAATTGTCTCAAATAAAAGGAATACATTGCATCTTGATTTAGAAGAAGGAAAGACAGAACCTCCTTCAGACCAACAATAGAAGCTTCAAGATGCATGATGTATCCAAAACAAAACTTGAATCAGAAGGTTCTTTAGAAACTAATACCAGGTTTGTTGAAACATGTCCAGAAGGTAAGTCAAAAGGTTCTAAATATTTTCATACTCCACCATCATTTCTTAAATTTAAAACTGATTATCCTCCTGAACTTATAATCGGTAATGTTAGACTTAGAATAAGAACAAGATCTAGCTTACAAAACTTTGAAAATCATTATGCCTTAATATCTAAAGTTGAACCTTATTATGTTAATGACGCTTTAAATGATAATAACTGGATCTTAGTTATGCAAGAAGAACTTAATCAATTTCAGAGAAATCATGTTTGGAGTTTAGTTCCAAGACACAAAAATAAGTCCATCATTGGAACTTTTAAGAGCAAGCTAGATGAACATGGAAAAATAATAAGAAACAAAGTACGTTTAGTGGCTAAAGGTTATTTTCAAGAAGAAGAAACAGACTATGATGAAACCTATGCTCTTGTTGCTAGATTGAAAGTTATAAGATTATTACTTGCATTTGCATGTTTGAAAAATTTTAAGCTATATTAGATGGATGTAAAAAGTGATTTTCTAAATAGCTTTATAAAAGAAGAAGTGTATGTTGATCAACCTCTTGGATTTGAAGATCTCTTCAAATAAGATCATGTGTATAAGTTAGAAAAGGCTTTGTATGGACTTAAACAAACTCATCGTGCTTGGTATGAAAGATTAAGTTAATTCTTGATTAAAAATGACTTTCAAAAGGGAAAAGTAAATACTACACTCTTCATGAAACATCATGGAGAAGATATGTTACTTATGTAAATTTATGTTGATGACATTATTTTTGGTGCAACTAATGAAAAATATTGCTAAGAATTTTCAAGATTGATGCAGGTAGAATTTGAGATGACACTTATGGGAGAATTAAACTTCTTCTTAGGATTACAAATCAAATAATTAGAAAATGGAATATTTATTCACTAAGAGAAGTACATCGAATAGATAATGAAGAAATTTGGTTTTGAGAATACTAGGGATTCTTTAACTCCTATGAGTACCTCAATAAAGCTTGACATCACAAGTAATGGCAAAAAGGTAAATGAAAAACTATATCAAAGTTTAACTGGATCTTTACTTTATTTAACTACTTAACACCTTGATATTCTGTTCAATACTTATATGTGTATTAGATTTTAAAGTTCACCAACAAAAACGCACTTAACTGTAGTTAAAAACATCTTTAAATCTATATAAAGCAATGCAAAATTAGGAATTTGGTATCCTAAGGGTCAAAATTTTTATCTCATAAGATATTCAGATGCTAATTATGTAGGTTGCAAAGTGAATAGGAAGAGCACTTCAGGAACTTGTCAATTCTTAAGAGATAAGTTAGTTTTTTGGTTTTCTAAGAAACAAAATTCTATTGCTTTTTCAACTGTAGAAGCTAAATATGTATCTATTGGAAATTGTTGTGCACAGATACTTTGATTAAAACAACAATTGAATGATTGTGGAATAAGTTATAAGAATTTATCCATAAAATGTGATAATAATAGTGCTATTAATCTAACAAAAAATCTAGTTCATCACTTAAGGTTAAAACATATAAAAATAAGGCACCATTTCATTCATGATCATGTAGTGAATAACGATGTGAATGTTGATTTTGTTTCAACTGAAAATTAATTTGTTGATATATTTATAAAGCCTTTGGATAAACTAAGGTTTGAATTTATTCGTAATGAAATTGGTGTATATAATCTTTTTTGTTAGATTAGAAAGCATTTTTTTTTTAGTAATTTCCCTTATTTTACAAAATTTTGAACACATGCAAAATTATTTTTACTCTTCTCATTTGTTGCACACGAAATAGAGTAAGTCTTAACATGTCCTTAATAGGGGGCCCTCAAACTCATCAGTAGTGGGTCCATTAATTCAGCCCATTGTTTCTATGGTTAAGGACCTTCAATACTGGCAGTTCATTTCTTTCCAATGTATAAAAGCCTCTATTATTACTCTTCTTCTCATTTCATCAAGTTCTTCACATTCCCTTCTCATGTTTTTCTTCACCCAAAATTCATGGCACTTAGAAAATCAACTCAAATTGCTACAAAAGGGATTAAATCCAATGTACAAAACGATCCTAATAATCCTATTATTCCTGATGAACAAGAGACATACACCACCATCCCTACAAACCATCTACCTAATCCACCCTCAGAAATATGTCAAGATTCATCTAAAAAAAACCCAAACTCTCGAACTTTGTGATGATCCATTGAAAGAAGCTGCTCGGGAAGTGAATCAAAAGAATGGTTTTGAGGTACATTTTGAACCATTTTAGGAAGTTAATTAGAAAACTATTCAAGATGTGCAAGATTCCAACTCATCCAAAAAAAATTGCTGAACCTAAAGGCTTTGATCCTTTAGACAAGCCATCTAAAGGAAAGACTGAAAGAGTTCCTCCCAAATGACCCATCGTACCAAAACCAAAGAAGACTCCATGAAAGTCTAAGGTTGCTACTCCAATAAAGAAGACTTTAAAATCTTCTAAGAATGTGCAAAGGTTGCTACTCCAATAAAGAAGACTTTAAAATCTTCTAAGAATGTGCAAAGGTTGCCAATAGTGATGACTTCAATTCCCTCTTCCAAGTCAAAAGACAAACTTAGGAAAAGATATACAATAAAAAGTAAAAATCTCTCTAACAAAGATTCTTTTTATTTATATTTAGAATTCCTTGACAAGAATAGTTTTTACTAAAAAGAGTATTTAGATGAGTTAGGTCTGAATGGTTTAGCTGATATGAGAGAAATTATATATGGAGAACTTATAGACGAGTTTTATAGAAAGCTTGATAACAAAAATCAAGAAGTATGTATAACGACCCAACAGTATCGTTGTCGTGATAGGTCACCGTGTACCGTATAAAGGTCTATTATCAACCCTCTTGCTGATCATAGGCCTTTCATACGACACACAAGGCTCCTTCCACTCTACGTTACTACTAGGCCCATAGACTAGTAATATAGAGCAAATTAAACTAAAATTTCTTTTATGTTATAATTTAACTAATTGTGTGGGCTCGTGAGACCCACACCAAAATAATATTACAAACAAATGCAGTTCATAACGGAACTACATAAAATCTAAGTTATGCATAAATACATAAAAGTATCTAAATATCTATAATCTATTACAAAATATCCTCTTCGCTCTCTGATCGCTCCAACCCGTCTCTACTCGAGACTTACCACGGGCATGCCTCGGCCCGGATTGACGAAGAGGTTCTCCTGCACCAACAAAAATCTATAGGGGAGTAAGCTTACACTTAGTGAGATAAATGCCCTCATCAGTACCACATAGCAGAAATTTATTATATGCACAATCATATGAATGCATGAATAACCAGTATGCCAAACAACGCATGCAGTGACCTAGAAACCGCATACGACTCAGAATTACGCCCCCTGAAGTCGGGGTTTGGAGATAATTAACCGACCCAAACCAAAATTCGGGTTCTAGACCTTGGGTTTTATTTCATTTGCACCATCGTGCTCACACCAAAACAAGACTCTACATATATACATATATATATATATATACTTCCTTTACCAAAATCAAATCGTAACTTTGAAAATCCCAAGTCTAGCGGTGTGGTGGCCCCCGCAGTCCACAAACACACGCCCTAAGCAGAAGCCACAAGACTCGGCCCCTCGCCGACGGTTGGCGTCTCCTGGCGCCTAATAAGCCCATCAGCTTAAGACAGAGACTCAATATATATGCTGGCGTAGCTAGTGCCCAATCCTGCAGGAAACTCGTATTCTTGTGAGTCCCTTCCCATCTTCTGCGTGAAGCGGCAGTCGGTGTTATCCGTATGCAATATGGGGAATGCATGATTCATTTTTAGTTCTTAATCATATAAGCAATTAACTTGATTTTTAGGGTGATCAACCAGTTTCATCCCATACAATTCACATGTATATATATTCATACAAACAATTCCCATTGGTATATATAATTAACAAGTCATCACATTCATCCACAAATTCATACACATGCATCTCCCATATCCCACAAGCATCCAAATTCATATATATGAGTTTAGGTGCATCTATTTCTACAAGCACAATCAAGTAAAGAGTCATCGAGAATTTACTCACTCTGCCATGTGGGTCAGTCAAAATAATCCGGAGGCAAGTCCTCTCCGTAAACAGTGTCCCCTGGTCATTGAAATAATTTTTATAAGGAATTGAAACAAACTTAAGAAACTATGTAAGTTTTCTTTAAGCTATACTCTTGACTAGTTTTTAAAATTTTTCCCGGTTTTTACCTAAAGTTCAATCGCGTATAACTTTTTTGTTTTAAATCCGATTTTTATGATCTTACAGTCAATCTTCATCGTTTTCGAGTGTACTTTAATGTGGTAAGGTTAGATTTTCGAAATGAGGTATACAATTCTGTCCATGGGTCAGAACAGTAGCGTTCCTCATGTGTTGGAATGTTTTTGGGCCTTGTTTAGTAATTGGGCTTTTTAATAACTTAAGAAATTCTTTGGGCTTGGTCTTTAGATTTTATCCTAAGCTTAAAATACTCCTTAAGATCAGATTTACAATTTTGATTTATATTCCTAAGGCTAACAACCACTTCTTGGGCCTTTTAGTGGGCTTAAGTTATCAAATGGGCTTGTTTTTGGTTCAAACTAAAGTTAATGACTTTGGTGGGCTTATGGGGCCTTAGGTGGATTTCTTATGGGCTTCAAAACAACTTCTCTTGGTTCTTTAAGTTGCTGGTCAGATTTTTGTTGAAGGCCCATCTTAATGTTCTAAGCTTGTTTTGAGAGTTTTAGGCCCGGTTTTGAGTTTTAGGCTTTGTATGCTAATCATACTTGCTTTGGTTAATCCTTTCACTTTGTTCTTTCACTTTTATCATATTTTTAGGCCTCATTTACCCATGTTCCAGATCTGTTCATGTTGTTCCTAAGGGGTCCTTACTTGGTTTTTTAACTTGTTTCATCATTTCCTTAAGTGTAGGTGATAAATTATGCACTTAACTACTTGTGTATAAATCTTAACTTAAGTTTCCTTCCATCAAATGATCCTTTAACTCATGCTCCACATAAAGAAATAAAAGATCTGATACTTCATAAAACCTCCATATCATAGCTCATGTCATGCAAAGTTGATTTCTTCATAAAACTTCATGTGATGGATTTTTCCTTAACTTAAGTCTAGTTTTGAGCATGTTTAACTAAATGGAAACAAAATCAACATTCAAATGATCATGGAACCTTCACGTCCAGCATGCTTACCCTTCATCAAAGTTCTCATTTCAAGATTTCCTTAGCTTAAAATCTTCCATTCAAAGCATTAAACAAATGTCCATACAAAACACCAACTTTACATGCTCATATTTCAACTTCATGTAATGGTTTTAGGGTTTGTTTCTTAAAACGAATTTTTGTGCTATAACAACTCAAACCTTACTCATATCTTTAAGAAATCCAAGTCTTCTAACATAAATATTAATCCACACATCACAAGAATCACTTACTCGTTCTTAACGCAAAGTTTGGTGGTTGTGCACTAAGGTTCCTCTTAAGCCTTTAACTTTGCTTCCTCCTTTTTGCTTACCTTTTGAAACCCGAATCCTTTGTTCTTTTGGAAAGGGGTTTATGAAAGATTCTAATGGTCTTAGATGATCTTAAATGATGAAAGAAAATGGCACTTGAACAAAGAAAAAAAATGCCGTGAGTTGAAGCTTTCAAAATGGAAGAAAATGGATTTTGTGGGGTAAAGTTGTTTCCCCTTTTTATGTTTGTTTCTAAAGAGAGAAAGATGAAGTGAAAGTGAAGTTGAAAGTGAGAGAAATGGGGAGGAGTGCAGCCGGTTGGAATGAAGAGAGAAGAAGTGTTTAAATGCCTTGAAAGTATTGTCTTAAAGCTTACAAAAAGTCAACAATTGCAACTCTTGATGATGTAAGCATTAAGGGGTGAATAGTGATGTGTAAGAGGAAGTGATTGATGGGTGAATGACAAATGCATGGCCCCCTCTTCTCTCCTTTTTAGATCTGCCATGGGAAGTCTTTTAATGGCATGGAGTGGTCTTGTCACCTTTATTAAAGTTAAGCTTATGATTTCTTGTGAAAATTTGTCCATATGTAGTATAAGTGAAGAGGTGATAAGGAAATTGTTTTATCACTAGATTTTGATAAGTTATCAATTGATAAATGATTCCAACTCTCAATTGATAAGTTATCTAAGATGATTGGTTGGTCTACTTATTTATATGTAAAGCTTATGCATGAAGATAAGGGCATAGCCTTATAGAAAATTGTTTTAGGATTTTTATCTTACATTGTTTTGTGATTTACGATTTGATTTTCGTAGAATTGTGAAATTTTCTAAAGTTGAATGAAATTATTCAAATTAAGTTATCGATTAATTATTTAGGGTTAAAATTCCTTAATGGTTTTAAGGTTTAGGGTTTTAAGTAGCTTTAGAGCTCGCGGTTCTTCAAGCTCGGGTTTTATTGACAATTGGCTTTTGAATTGTAAAAATTTAATTTGTTCCTAAATATAAACTTAAGTTTTTTGGTTTAGTTGATCTTTAGGAACGTTCGGGAGGTACTCCTAATCAAGTCTTAGGCCTACTAAAAGTAGGGTTTACAGTATGGAAGTCGGTTGCACTAGGCCAAAAAATTGAAATATCAAAGAAAGATATTCTAAAATGCTTTAGCATTAAAGAAGTACAAGAAGATGAGAACTTAGTACAGACGATTAAGGAGAATATGTTCATGGAATTGAATGATAAAGTAGAGTTAGGTATAGGAAAGGATATTTTCAATACTAAATTTAAGCTGTTAATTAGGATTTTACACAAATTTGTCAACTCATTTGTGTTACCTAGAAGGGGCAGTACAACTTTTGTAACAAGAGAAGATGCACTGGTTATTCTGGCAATGCTAAGGAAGAGAAAAGTGGATGTTGTGAAACTTATGATGAGACACATGTGGTGGCATTTGGATGTTTAGCCATATGGGAACTTATTGATGACTCTCTTCAATTTTAAGAAATTGAAAATACCAGGTGAAGCAACTTGACCTTTTTATCCTATTAAACTAAGAGAAAGAATTTTTAAGTAGATGGGGATTTATGTGAGTGATAAACTTTGGCATTCACATAATGGAGGCATTTTTGTTTACTCTTTAAATCTTAGAAGAAGGGTAATCATAATTGAAGAGAAGGACAATGAAAAGAAAAGGAAGCGAGGAAAGGAACCTACTGAGAAGGAACTAAAAAGGAAAGGAAAACTGGTAAGAAGATCAGGTAGGATAGAGTTCAGGGAAGCAATTAGTTCACCTTTAGATAATGATTCAAAAAGGATAAAGTTACAGATTGTCTACTCTAAACAAAGAGAAAGTTCATCCTTTGTTGAACAAATTTTTGAAGGAATTAAAGAAGTTGTAAGCGAGTTAATCAGGGATTGGATTACAGGAATGAAAGATTTGTTCAAAGCTTAGGTCAAAGAAATTGTTACAAAATCCAATATTGATGACTAAGCTCATCCTATTGATATTCCTTCTAAACCCCTCGAAAAGACTTAACCAATTGAACCATTTGTTCTTGTCCTAGATCCTTACCCTACACCAACTGAACCTCATTCTCCTACTGTTTCTACTTGGCCAAAAGATCAAACCGATTCCATCCCTGTTCCAGCTTCTGACAAAACTCTTGTCATCTCCCTACAATCTTCAAATCCTTAATTTTCAACACCTTAAATTGCTACTCTTATTCTGAATCTTAAAGAATAGACACCTCTAAAAGGAAACATAGAAACTCTTTCTGTTGCTTCCACCAAAGAAGACTCTACACTTGTTCTAACTCAAACTACACCCACTTATGACAAGAACAAAGAACAAACTTCCTCTATAGCAACATCATCAGAAGCAAATCCTTCTCCTAGCAAGGCTCTTATAACATATTCTAGAAGATTTAAATTATGTGCTAGGAAAACAAAGAGATCTAAGAAATGATTTTCTTTTTATCTATCTAGTATGTTAAGTCTCAGCTTTGTTAGGATCTTCTGTTTCGTTCAAACTTTATCATGATTTCCTTTGTTTTCTGATGAAAAGTCTTTTTATAGACTTGGTTATGTTCTTTTTGTTATTCAATGGACTTGGTTATGTTTCCTCTTTTATTCAATATAGTCTTTTCATTTTGTACATTCCATTTGTTTATAAAAATTAAGGGGGAGTTAATCCATAATGATAATAAAAAAGGGAGAGAGAAAAACCAAAAACACTTGAGGTCTGCACTCTACATGACATGTTGATTGTATAATTGTGAAATTTTCTTTATTGTTTGTTGCATATCAATTCAGTTTGATTTATGCTTTTGGTTTTATAAGAGTGTTTTTGTTATCATAAAAAAAGGAGAGAATCTTAGATATCTCTCATATATTTTGATGATAACAAAAAGATATGAATGCTAACGAATCATCAAGAATGCAAATATTCAAAAGGGTTTTTAGAAAGTTTAAAATTGCAAAATCAAGTTGTTTTTAGAAACTTATTCAGAAGGTTTGAATCAATTGAAAAAGAGACTAGTCTAAAAATCTTCAGAAAGTGTTTCAGAAGCTTTATAAGAAGATTTGGTATAACACTTCAGAAACTCATTCAGAGACTTTAAAGAAAAGAAAACTGATGCTCTTCAAAAGTTTATTCAAATTGTTAGTTTGGAAGAATAACGTGAGAAATTAACTCATATCAGATTCAAATTAAATAAGGCCTAGCTCCACTAGATTAGTTGTATTAGGGAATACGCTTAATTCCATTTCACTTAAGATGGAATCAATATCTATGGTGATTATTTTTAAGAGAAGTTATCTTTGGGTAAGTCACAAAGAAATATCTAGCATCGGATAAAGATATAATAGATTTCGAATTTTATGGGATTTCATTTTTTAGAATTGAAGTTGATCTATAAACCATAGATAAGCGTATCTTATTGTAAATTTTCAAATCTAAAGTCTATTTGGAAGTTGTTGTTCAAGCATAGAGAATTAGATTCAAAAATTCAAAATTACCGAGATCTTCTCCAAGATATCTTAGAATAATCTAGTCGTTAAAAAGGGATAAACTTGAATTGAAGATAATTCTCATCATCTTTTTGTCGTTGGAAGACTCAAGTATAAAAGGAAAATTTTGATTCAAAATAACAGATCCTAAAGCAAATAGATTACATATACTTTCCACTGAGAGCTATAATCTATTGTTTGAAAGAGTACAGAATGTAGTTTAGATACTTCTCCAGAAACTTGCACTGAAGTGAATTTTTCATCATCGTTACTTTTGTTTTATTCAAAATTCCTTGATATTCATATTATTATTTTCAATTGTTTTTTTTTTTCCTGTAACAATTTGTTTATTATTCGAAGAAAAGTAGAAATAAATTATACTCTATAAATTTGTATTAGCTTAGATTATGGATAAGCTAGATAAATAGAGTAAAGTATTGAGTAAGCTTATGTGTGGCAATTACTTGCAATCTTCTTGTGATTTTGATTTAGTAGATCGAGTGGAATGGCACTGGTGAAATAAATTGGGTTTCCAGCAATAGATTTGGAAGAGAGCAGTAGTCAGAAGGCTAAAGCTCTATAAATCTTCAACTTAATATTCTTCTTTCTTATTCTTTTAATTTACATTATTTAATTGTCATGTGATGGATTATTAAAATACTTCTATTCATTAATTTAAGTTATTAAGAGGGCTATTTTTCTTATATCGAAAAGTTTTCAAAATTTAAATATATTAATTCATCCCCCCCTTCTCTTGATATCTTATATGGGACCAACACTTTAGCTGAAATATAACCCATCTATAACTCCTCCAACATTACACTTAGCCACTAAGGGCCCAAATGCAAATCATGCTCATATTAATCAAGCAAGGTGCCAAATCCAAGTATCTTAACTTACAATGTTGTAATGAGGGAACGTCAACAAGAGAGTGTATTGACCACAATATTGGAACTTCCCTTCTTATATCGAATGACATAGCAAAAAGCTTCTAGGAATTTAACTCATTTGGCATGATGTCGAGAAAGTTTTTATTTCCTTTAAAGATGTTTAAGAGATTCATGGTCTATATAGATGATGAATTCTCTTGGCAGTAAGTAATATTGCTAGTTCTAAAGTATTCAGACAAGGGCATAGAACTCCTTGTCATATATCAAGTAATTTAGGGAAACTCCTCTAAGTTTCTTACTAAAATAGGCAAATGTTCAACGTGCTTACATAAGAACAACACCAATGCTAACTCTAGATGCATCACATTGTAGTTTAAAAACTTTCTCAAAATCAGGCGAGGCAAGTATTAAGGATGAATCAACCTGGACTTGATCTCATCAAAGCTTCTTTAAGCTTTCTCAAACTACTTGAACTTAGAGTTTTTCCTGGTTAGCTCGGTTAGGGATGAATTAAACTAAACTAGACCATGAAAACTCCTCACTTCAACAGCACTAGTCAACGTCGACCACTTAAGGTTAGCTTAGACCTTCTCATCATTAACTCTTATTCTTCCCTCAGAAACATATCTAAGGAATACAATCTCGCTTTAACAGAACACACATTTCTTTAAATTGCCAAATAACTTCTCCACACGAAGGATATCAAATACAGATCTTAAGTACTCAACATATGAAATAAGGTTAGCATTATAGACTAAAATATCATCAATGTAAACTTCTATACATGTACCAATCAAAGTCCTTAAACATGGTTCCTGAGTTGCATGAAGGTACTTGATGCATTTGTCAGATTAAACGGCATCACCATCTACTCAAACAAACTATCCTTTATTTTGAAGGCAATCTTCCATTCATCTCCTGGTCTCATTTGTATTTGGTAGTAGCCACTCTTTAGATCAATTCTTGAAAAGACGTGGGCACCATGCAACTTATCAATCATATCATCCAACCGCAAGATCGGATATTGGTATTTAATAGTGATTTTGTTGATTGCTTAGCTATCAATGCATATTCTCTAAGAGCCATCTTTCTTTAGCACCAGGATAGCTGCTATGGCATAGGGGCTCCTACTTTCTCGAACATAACCACAATAAATCAACTCATCTACTTGTTTCCTTAGCTCGGTTGCTTGTTCGAGGTTGAGCCTGTAGGGAGGTCAGTTCAGAAGACCAGCTCCAGGTTGAAGATCGATGCAATACTCAATACCTCTTAAGGATGATAATTCTCTCAACATCTCTGCAAGAAAGAGGTCGACAGACTCTTGTAATAATATCTACACCTTGATAATTAAGCCTCCGGCTTCTTGTAATTCTAAAAGTTCCTTACTAATAGGAGCATACACTTCTCTATCTTGACATCTCTAGAAAACTGTGCTTAGGAAATCACTAGGGACTTCCATTGTAGTGATCAAGTATTCTTCTCTTATGACTCCTATACTTCTTTAAGGCTCATTAGGGTTAGTATAACCTTTTTCCTATACTTTTAGAACATATAGGTGTTTTTTTACCCATCATACAATACTCTTGAATCAAACAGGCATGGTCGACCGAGCAATATGTGTAAAGTACACATGGGTAGGATGTCGCATAATACCTTATCCTTATATTTGTCACCAATAGTAATGGGCAATCTAACTTGCTCGGCAATGGGTAGACGTCCCTTCTCATTCAACCAATGAATCTTGTATGGCTTAGGGTGCTAGTAGGTCGATAACTTTAAGAACTTCACTACTCCTTGTGCTATGAAATTGGTACAACTTCTCCTGTCAATGATTAATACGTAGAGCTTGCCATTCATTAGGCAATTTGTATGGAAGAGATTCTCCCTTTGCTCATCCTCTTCGAAAATAAAGGTACTGAGAGAATTTTGAATGACGAAACAGTACTTAACCCCTAGTTCGGGTGGGGTTACGGCGTTGGGATCTTCTAAAAATACTTCTATCACTTGATCGACTCCCTCTTCATCCTCTCCTTCACGAGCACTCTCTACTTCAAATTGGGACTTATCTCCCTTAATGGTCATGATACATCGATTTGGACATTAGTTGGCTATGTATCCATAGCTAAGACATTTTAAACAATTGATCTCTTGAGTCTTCTTCCTTAAGCTCTAACCTTGTTCTCTTCAGACCTCAAGCTCCTCGCCCTTACCCTTACCTCGACCATCATCTAGTTAACTTGACACCTATCCTTAGCGGTCTACCTCGGAACTGTTTTACGCTTAGTCGTTTTTAAGTTAGCTCGGCATACCACTTCGGGTCAGCAATCCTAGTTAACTGCTTAGCATTTGGCTAATTTGGCTTCGCTTCTACCTATCAACCCTCTGTGCCACTCAGATGGCCTCATCTAAAGTTCGAAGCCTTTATAACTCCACTATATTGCTAACTTCAGTTCTAAGCTTAGAAATAACCCATGCTATAGTTGAGGTCTCGAGTTCGTCGACATCACATCGAATCATCATCAATTGGAATTCTTGAGCGTACTCGTTTACTAATCTGTTACCTTACCTCAAGTCTTGGAGTAGTCGGAAAGTATCTTGCTCATAGTATTCTAAAATAAATTTGCTCCTCAAAACTCTCTTTATCTCATTTTACATTTGTATTTCACATCAAGCTATCTGGCATGCATTTTGCAACTTTTTCCAACACATTGTTGCATACCTAAAAAATTCTAATGCGGCCACTTATATATGAACAACATCTTTGTAATCATAAAAGTCAAATATCTTCTCAATCTTCTCTTCCTAGTCCAGGTAGTCATCAGCACTACTAGACCTATTAAAGCTTAGAATCTGTACCTTGAGATGCTCAGTTTCTCTACGAGCTTTAAGCTTACACTCCTTAGCTCCATCATATGGCTCTTCCTCATCATGCTCCTTAACTTCATCCAATGCTAGCCTCCTTCTAGCAACTCTATTAGTATGTTGAGGTGGAGCTTGGTTCATATTAATTGGTTCTAGTGCTTGTTGCTCATCCATCTTGAAGCCTAGTCTCTATGAACCTTTGTACAGAAACAGCCAAATTGGCTACAATGGTAGTAAGGTCTTGTATCTGCTCATTAATAGTTCATGGGATTTGTTAGGTAAAACGATCACAATCATGAGCATCACTCTTGGCATTATTAATCTCTCCTTGAACATTAGGATTAGACATCTTCACTACAAAGCTTCAGTAAATACTTTATTTACATGGGAGATCTTCATAAACTTAGGAAATATGACCCAAATAGCGAAATAAGACTTGCTTTCTTTTTCAAGTGGAAAATAAAAGCACAGCAGAACAAACACATTGGTAGTAACTATCATATATAGCTTTCGACCGCAACCTCATGCTTTAATACCAAGATTATATGATGTGCTTAGGAGCTCAGTAATCATTAGGACTTATCACCAAGAATGGGAGCCGAATGGGTTCTTTGTAATAACGAAGAAAATAAAGTGAAGAAGTTGAAAAACATGGTAGCTTACATGAAGCTACTCAAAGAATGTAACTTACCAACGAACATAACATGACTCAGTACTTCGCTTAATATGACACACAAGCTAATGTCAAGATTCACCTGCCTTTAATCTCAAATTACTTAGTAAGATTAGATAAAAGTGTAAAGAGATTGTACTAAGAGAGGAATATCTCACAAAAACAAATATATTCAATATCTAAGAGGAATGTAAAATATTTCGGCTATAATGAAAAAGGATTACTTATAGTAAGTCATTAGGGCAACATTACACATAAAGAAAATTACAAAAAGGATAAAGAAGAAAGGGATTCTTATTATGTACGTAAGGGGTAAATAGGACAAATGATGAAAAGGAAAAATAGTACAATGTTAGAAAAAGTAATGGACCAGTGGCAGTTTGTTGATGGGTTAGCAATTACAGATGGGTAGTATCTGGAATTGTCAAGACGAACAAGGGATGTCGTTGTTCAGTAAGTTGAAAGAGAAGGATTTGGTGTGTAGGGGCTTGGCCTTGGCACTTGGTAGGTCAGCCTTGGCACTTCGTAAAAATTCTTGTGGGTTAGAGTAAGGCTTAGTGTGTATTAATCTCGACCTCAGTACTTGGCTAGTTGGCCTCAACACATGAGTGGTTAGTGACAACACAAGGATTAAAACAAACCAACATATATTCAAGCTAGGTTCTCAAGGAGTTCACTCATTATTCTTCTGTATATTGTGTTTCGTCCTCGGTAAGTTAACGAGAGAAAATTCTTTTAGTGAGAGACTGAAGGCTTCAAAGGTGTGTACGAGTAAAAGGGCTAAAGGTCAGTAATCCATCAATCCCTAGGTTGGTATTGGCTACCTTCTTCACATAGAAGAAATGCTTGAATAGTTGTATTATTAGCCTTTGTAGCTCCTACAAGGACAATGCCTCAATGCGAGCATCTGTACCCACGCATTGGCATTGAGAGTCCCTAGGGAAACCTTAAAATAGGGGAAGAACTCCATAAGGAACTCCAAAAAGGGAAGTCAAAGACCCAACTTGAATGGCTTCACATAAATACCAAACAATCGGTCATCTCCTATATCGTATGCCCGTTATCCACTCGTAAGCACCTCTACTTGCTATTTGAGCACTTCCCCAACTGCTCAACTTATAAGCCTTAACTTCTCCTCATTCACTACATACATAATATGGGCATATGCCTTATCATTGGCGTGAGTTGTACGTAGCAACTCCCCCTCTTTATCCTCCTTGCCATCTGTAGGATACACATTACAGGGCCTCCACTACGTACACTCTCTCCTCTTCGCCTATGACAGTATCACCCTTTGGTTATTACTTGTCGCCATTGTCATTTCAAGGGGAGTAAGGTTATTACCCCTTTCTTGGGCTAAATCCTTGCAACCCTCGTCCACCTCCCTTAAAATGGGTAGATGAGAAGACTTACTTTGCTGGTCAATTATGCTTTCGTAAGCCTTTGTCAAAGATCAATGAAGAAAGAAAATCAAAGAAGAAACTAGCTCGTAAGTAAGAAATCCAACAGAGTTACCACTAATTTGACAACACAAAGTAAAAAAAGAAGACCTACCTAGTCCCTGATAAAGACAACCATAGAGAGAAGGCAAATGGTTTTTCCTACTCTTGGAGCACAAACTACAAAAGGACGTATACTAAGCCTCAACTGTCTACATATCCCACTTTGTAAGCTAAGGGCACCTCTATTGATCTGATCACTACCATAGCTTGACAACATAAGACCTCACTTGTACAGTCACCTTTAAGGGATCATCAATGTATGTTACACTTACTAACAAAGGTCATCATGACACTTCAAGCAGTCTAACAATCGCATCAATCATGTTGGATGCCAATGTATGGGAAAACAGACCTAACTAGATATACTAGATGTCAAGCCACCAAACAACAAATGCAGGCCCCTTCGCTTGGAGGAAGGGTAGCCTAGCTTTAACCCAATTGCCCTATACAGATAAGTCTCTTGGTGTCTTAGACGTTGAGGAGAGTAAGGGGACAAATGTTAATACCTGATTCTCATCTAGCTTAAGGCCCATGAGGAAGCTTAGCAAGAAATGTATGAGTGATCAATGAGTTCATCCTTTGTATTGTGATCTATACTTGGCAAGCCACACAACGTCTCACTAAAGCAAACCGAGTTGACCATTGAGCCTTTGTACAGTGGCTACCTGGTGTCAACTCGAGTCTTAGCTCATTCTCAGTCGAGCACTTATTGACCCCTTCCTTGACATCTTAACCCAACCCTATTCTTTAGTACCTAGTCTCATCTACAGTCCATTAATGGTCATTTGACATTTATGGTATGCCTGGCACACCTTACAGTCCTTGCCTTTGCAAATGTCAAACCTCTGAACTACAGATCTAGTTGCCAGGCTGATCATGGTTGACCATCTTTAGAGTTACCCAATCTCCATCGTAGTGTATATTACCTACTGGCAACTAATATGAGTAAACCCTAAACTGCCACATATCTAGGTAATCCCCATAAAAGATATCAAGCACCACAAGGTAGGAGAGTAAGACTCAAATTTCTCTTACTTCTCTTAACTCTTGAGACCCTCTCCATTCTTTCAACTTAATTTCAACACATACAGAGTAGATAAGCACTACTCCTTAGGTTCTTAGTACTCATCCCTTCTTTCCCTTATTTCTCTTTGCTAACTTGAGTGTCGAAAGGTTCTTTGTGATTATATCCATAGGGGGCTTTTTGTAAGGATGAAGGAGCAATAGGCGAGATCCAGGCCTATTCCATCCAATCTCTACATGAGCCCATTCATTTCTAATTGATTTAACTACAATTAACAATAACAATTACATTGAATGCATATTCTTATACTAGTTATATTCTAGTTTAACCTATTCATATTAAAAAATTTCATCGTACTAAATTCTCATATCAATGATAGTAGTAATTATACTCTAATATAATCTTTTCATACTTTTTAAATTTTATGATGAAATAGATTGTGCTACATTCTGTGACAAATAACATCTTATGTTATAATATAATTGTTATAGTCTGCAAATAACTTTTAAATGTAAGAAAGAGGTATATGAATTAGACATTTTATTTTATTTTTAAATAAAACATGTATTTGTCATTTTTTAAGAGAATCCAAAGGAATAGTAAATTTCCAAACTTAAAAAACATAGCGAGAAGATATATTTTTTGAATGTAAAACAAGCAAATGTAAGTTTGAAAGCAACACAATTTTCATAGTTAATTGCTTAATAAATAAATTTGATATTTTTAACCTCTTAACAAATGTCTTAAAGTCAACTGTTCTCAATTTAGTTTGAAAAAAATTATGTATATTGCAAAGTAGGATGAGAATGTTCTAAATATGAGGGAGAAAAAAGACGAAAAGTTGACATTTTAGTAAATTTTGAAGCCCATTGTTAAATCAATTGCGTAATAATTGGATCATGTAATATGACTTTAATTGTAATACATTTATATCATCTTTGGTACTAATAATGGTAAAATGGAATTCATTAGGGTGGAGCTGAATAGAATGGAATTAAGACTAGAATGTTAGATTATTTCTATATTTGAAAATTTCGAGGAACAAAGTGGAATTGAATGAGTATGCAGTAGCATTTGTAAATAATAATTATTACATGCCATAATTAGGTTTGAAAGTTGAATAAATAATTATTAATAATAATTTATAAGGATAAAATGGAGTTGTGATTCTACTTGTTAAAAGGTATAAGCTTTTAAAGATAAAATTACTTCTTTTAATAAATCACGATAAAAGCATTTTCAAACATGGGAAAGGGAATAAAATCCGAAATCATAATTTTATTTCGAGTACATTCCTGTATGCCAAATATGATATTATTATATTATGCATGTATCATTATTCAATATAGAATTGTAATTTTACATTCTCTTTCTTCAAATCCATTTTTATTTTCTCTATTTAATTTTCCCAAACTGAAGGACTCAAAATGTTACGATTACCTAATTTTTCTAAAGATATGAATATCCTCATTTTTTACTCATTAACTTTTGCCATTTTTTAGGTGGAATATTAAAATTTCATTAAACGATACAGTTGTAATACATTTACCTTTAGAATTCTTGTATTATGCGGTAAGGTTATGTTTAGGCTATATTTCATGTTAAATATGAGGTTATATAAGGGCATTCCCATCTATTAAGATCTCTATAAGGTTTTTAAGATACTTAAGAACATTTTTTTTTTTTATGAAGGACTTTCTCAGTTTATTAAAGGTCCTTGAGGAGAGGTTCTTAACATTTTCTTTTATCTTATTATGAGTTGTATGCCAATTATTTTTAACTAACATTGTAATATTTTATCAATATTATAAACAATTAATAAAATTATTATCAAGAAATTAAATAAAAATACAAAACAATAATAATATAGATATATTATCAATATTTAATCTATTATTTTTTAAAAATAAAATTAATAAAACTTAATATTTTGCTAAATGTTGAATTCTTAATGTACATTGAAAGTTATGGAATGTGAAGCCATAGAAGGATGTTGACTTTTTAGCACTTAAAATATCATTTTGTCATAAGAAAATAAAATTTAGTAGCTTTTTTTTTTTGTCCTTTATGACAAATCCAATAAATTGTAGGAATTTATCTCCATTAAACCTGTGCATGAGCTAATTTTGAATCGTGAATTGGTTGGAGCTCGTCTTAGGTAAGCTCGAATTGATCATTGAACTATCGGGTTGATTGGACACCAAAACGTTAGTCGAGCTAACCTAAAAAATTATATATATATATTGGGGGAAAAAGTAATGAGATGAAACATGGCGTGAGAATATATAATATACTATATATATAATGAAACAAAAGCAAAAGATCAACACATATAAATATATAGTTTCAAGAGCTATCTCAATCGAAAATTGAATTGAAAAAAAAAACAGATGAGAAGTCCACAAATAATTTAAAGTAATAAAGAAAATAAAAAAAAAAAGAAGGTTCATGAGTTGCCTAAACTCGTCCTTAAACTATTGGTTCAAGTTGAATCAATTAAGCTCTACCCTGTTAAGAGCGGAGCTTATTTCAATCTTTTTTTAGCTTGTGAACTAGTGGTTAAGGGTTAGTTTCAGATTAGTTAAGGACCTTTAAAAAAAAGGTACTTTGTTTTGGGCCTTGTGTCAATGACCTCGAATAAAGATGTTGTAAGAAAAAAATCATTTAAATAATTAAAATACTTATTTACCTTTGATGATTTTTAGAAAATCCTTTTGTATCATTATTTAAAATTTTATTTGCATATCATATGGTCCTTAATTAGTTTTTTTATAGACCATATAAATACAATAATAATTGAAATAATAATTAAACCATAACATCAAAGATTAATAGGTAATTATAAAGAATCACAAATATCTCCAAAGCAAGCCTAATGTCGGCTTTGAACTAGACTTTCTATTTAAAACATATAATAGGTAGGAAAAATATATACACATAAATAATAGAGAGAGAGAGAGAGATGAGACGAATATATATTGGCCAGCTGGCCGTCCTTCATAGACATCTCTACCACACTCTCCTTAGTGCTCGGTCCTCCACCTCCTTAACTTGTCTGGATTGAATATCTGAAATTCCAGGGTTTTGGTTTTTCTTTTCTGCAGCCCTACGATGGCCACTCAAGGTCAAGTCATCACCTGCAAAGGTAGGCATTTCCCGAATCTTTATGCCCTAGCTTCACTATTATTTATTTATTGAATTTAATTATCCAGCTGTTGTTAATTTAACCCAAATGATAACAATGTAAACTAATAAATGATGGCAATGGAAATGGAAATGCAAAAGCTGCGGTTGCTTGGGAAGCGAACAAGCCGCTAGTGATGGAGGACGTACAGGTTGCTCCACCACAAGCCGGTGAGGTTAGGGTTAGAATCCTCTTCACTGCTCTCTGCCACACTGATGCTTACACTTGGAGCGGCAAGGTATTCTTGTTTTATCCTCATATGAATCTAATAAATATGTCGTTTTCTCCCATTTGGCTTTTCGATTCCTTTTTACTTCCATCTTCTGGTTGTAGAATAATCTGAATCTGGAATGCTTCACGCTTTTATTCTGGTTTTCGTTATTTTTCCCCTTCTTCTTATTCTAATTTTGAACGAATGACGAATTACAATTGCATGTTTCCAAGGCATTGTAAGTGATTGTTTGGACCAGTCATTAGATGTATGATGTAGCTCGCTGTCAATCGGGAATCTATACCTGTTCTATATTAGGCCTCATTTCCGAGTCATTATTATTCATAATGAGATATAGATCATATTGTAAAGGTGATGATTATAAAACATGAGCTCATGGTTTCAATTCCTTGGAATCCTATTAAATACTAAGAGAGAGTAATCGGATTCCAAGGAATGGGAACCTATAAGCTCAATTTTCTCATATTTATAGCCAGAACATGATTAAGCTTACACTAAAACCAATATCAATAAGCATATAGGATTTTATTATTCGGGTTAAGTACTAATTATGGAGAACTCTTTCACTTGAAAATTAAAAAAAGAAAAAAATACATGGATTGTTAATCTTTTGTCTGCAGTGCCTGCATTGTTTATATTCACATGTAGGCTTTGACCAATATATATATATACACACACACTCACATGCAGGCTGGTGACAGTATTTGAGGAATGTAAACTCCTGCATTTTAAGATTTTCCAAACAATTGGTGAAGATTTTTTCTTTTGGGATAATTGTGCATTGACATGTATTTCTAGTTTCTTATGAGTTCAAGCTATTTCAGCGTAATGCATTCTTTTCTTGTTTAAAAAGCATTGTTTCTTGGTTGTTGATAGAATTTCTGCACCAAGACAGCAATGACTGACATAATTCATAAGATATAGGCACGGCTTGAACAAAACAAAAAATAAAAGCAAAATATATGTGCAAAACATATGGGCTTCAAAATGCATATAAAATACGTGATATAAGCGATAACACCCATACACAGTACATATCAATGTATCACATGAAAAAATAATTCTGCCGATGAAGCTCACAACCTGACATGACAATCAACATCCATTATAAATCAATGCATAATAGGCACACTTATACCATATCATAACAATAATCAACATACAGGCACCTACTTGTGCTTAAGCTTGATTGCACTAATAGCCATGCTATACAAAAAACTACCACAATGTTTACTTCAAGGGAATGGAGTTATCATTCCCTCACTATTCCTTGTACCCCATAAATTAGTGTTCAGTTGACCCTTCTCAGATGCAATTACAATTCGGCCAAATGCTGATATGGCAAAAAGGTCGAATCCCCATTCCAAAATATTACACATGAATCATGATTCCCTGTCAAATGCATCCACTTTATTCCAACTTTAACCCCAGATAAAGTAAAAAAAGACAAAACTCGTTATGAATAAAAAAAAATAAAACCACATATAAAATTCAAAACCCACAGATCGATTTGCCCTCTTTCATGAAATCCTCCATCTTGCCCCATCCCAAACCAACAGATTGAAAGGGGAAAAAAAAAATCCAAAACTTGGCTTAGGTATTCTCCTTCTTCTTTCCTTTTCCAACATCTTCCATTCGTGGAGGGTAAATTTGATCTTGTGTTTGTGATTTTCCACCTAGCATTTGTGTCATCATGCTACTCGATGGGTATTCTTATGCTTCTGGTGGCTACAATCTGATTTTCAGATCATTCCCTGCAATTGTGGCCCTTCTTTGACCCAGTTCTAAATTTCTTCCAAATAAGCCAAGTCATGGAGTTATACGTGTGGGTTCCGGTGATTTTGTCGGAGTTTATGATTGGGGTTTCCTATTCGAAGGTCTTGTGACAATGGGGTTGGGTTTGATGTTGGAGTAAGGTTGCAAATGTTTGTGATTTAACTTCTTTCTTGTTTTTTTTTAATTTTATTTTTAATATTCACTTAATTAGGGGTATTTATAATATTTCACGTTCTATTCATATCTTATTCCATATCAAGTTGTGTAAAGTGAACAATGTAATGATAATTCAATTACATTTAATTAAACAGTGTAGTATACATTCTCCACTTATTACAACCCTATTGCATTACCAAGTAATGACAATTCCGTTTCTCTCTCATTCCATTCAGCAAACTAAACAAACCCTATGTACAGTCACTCATGGCTACATATTCAATAGGCACAAACAAGCCCAGACCTACTAAGTTATGAGCCATCATTTATCATGCAGAAGGCAAGACATATATATATATACACACACACATGTCAAGGTCACCAACTAGACAGCCATCATACTGTTGTTATTTACTAAATCTTTGCAGGTATATCTTACAAAAAAGAGAGGCTTAAAATTATGCTGAATTATTTGTGCCCCTCAGGAAAGCCTAACACACCCCCACTTAAGAGTGCCTGATGTGCATTTCTTCTTCTTTAACTTTTATTTGTTGACGGATAAATTGGTGTATCTGAAGAGTGTAAAGTGAAGGAGTCAAACACTGCATACCCTTTCCTGGGTAAGTAGCCATGCTCATAGATGTCAAGGCTGATGGTGACTGTAAACCACGAATAGGATAAGAAATTTTCGTTGCATCTTGACCTTGATTATACATGTTTTGCAATTGCTAATCTACATCAGCCTATAGGTTTCTGATCTCTTAAATTTGCTTTATTATGTCATCTGCTCTCGATAAAATTTGAGAGTTTTGTTCTTTGCAGGATCCAGAGGGTCTATTCCCTTGCATTCTTGGTCATGAGGCTGCTGGGTGTGTTCATCATATTCATATCCAATTGTTTGTATTCCGTGGTGATTTCTGGAGCTCATGGTATTGAATATCTGTTTTGTTGCAGGATTATTGAGAGTGTTGGTGAAGGTGTTATGGAAGTACAACCAGGAGACCATGTCATCCCATGTTACCAGGCAGAATGTCAAGAATGCAAATTTTGCAAATCAGGGAAGACAAACCTTTGTGGAAAAGTTCGTGCTGCAACTGGAGTTGGGGTCATGTTGAATGATCGAAAGAGTCGTTTCTCCATTAATGGAAAGCCAATCTATCATTTCATGGGAACCTCAACATTTAGCCAGTATACAGTTGTACATGATGTCAGTGTTGCAAAGATTGATCCTAAAGCTCCTTTGGAGACAGTATGCCTTCTTGGATGTGGAGTTCCCACTGGTAAGGATACGTGCATTGTTAATTTTGACTGTATGTTGGCTAATTGCTTCTTATCATGGGATATTCACCCTTAGAAATCAATTTTGCCCTACAAATTTGCGATTGCTTACCCAGATAAAAGATTTACATTGACCCAGATAAAATTTACATTTGCATAACTATCAAAAGAAAACATTTGTATAACTTGTTTGGTTTTGCTCTTGTAGGTCTTGGAGCTGTGTGGAATACTGCAAAAGTAGAACCAGGATCCATAGTTGCAGTCTTCGGGCTTGGAACTGTTGGACTAGCTGTAAGATCATAACTATTGTGGTACTTGTCCTATGCTGACTTGATGTTTGGTTTGTTGATATGTTGTTGGAAACCTGACAGGTTGCTGAGGGTGCTAAAGCAGCTGGTGCATCTAGAATAATTGCAATAGATATTGATAGCAAGAAGTTTGATATAGGTTTGATTTCGTTTTCTTTTCTCCTGCATCAATGTAAATATATTTGTTGCCCATTGTATTCTTGCTGATTTGGAATATGTGAAACTATAATTTTCCTATTCTATTTTCTCCTCTTTATCACTTATTGGAGAAAAATTTATGGGTTACTAGTCCCATTGCAAAATAATAGAATAGGGTTTACCTATATTGATGTATGGCATTGGTGATGTACTTTTCAGCAAAGAAATTTGGAGTTACAGAGTTTGTGAATCCAAAGGATCATGAGAAACCAATCCAACAAGTCATTGTTGATCTCACTGATGGTGGTGTTGACTATAGTTTCGAATGCATTGGGAATGTCTCTGTGATGAGGGCTGCTTTGGAGTGCTGTCACAAGGTGAATGATGTTTTTGCCATCATTTAGATTAGTTGTATGAGATGCATCTCACTAATTTGACTCAACAAGTGTTTAGGGCTGGGGAACATCAGTCATTGTGGGGGTAGCAGCATCAGGCCAGGAGATCTGTACTCGCCCTTTTCAATTGGTAACTGGCCGTGTTTGGAAAGGAACAGCTTTTGGTGGTTTCAAGAGTCGTTCCCAAGTGCCTTGGCTTGTAGACAAGTACATGAATAAGGTTGGTGAAGCCTAGATATTTGTTTTCTGTTTTTTTACTTCTTCTCCTTCCTTCCTTCTGCCCACGTTCTTCAATGTTACTCCCAACTGTCGGCTTATTGCAGGAAATTAAGGTTGATGAGTACATCACTCACAATTTAACTCTGGCGGAGATCAACAAGGCCTTTGATCTGATGCATGAAGGTGGCTGCCTGCGTTGTGTGCTTTCAATGGACTAGGTTTGAAACGGTATATAGAAGCATCGTCTTATGCTTATGTATGCTTGGAAAAGAAGCAAACAGAGTTGTACTCTTGAATGTAGCCTTTGTATCTGATAATAAATTAAGTGAGAACCATCTGCTATATCCATGGCGTCTGTCTGGGAAAATTGTTCGTTCTGGCTTTAGCTTTCATATACTTGCTTTGGCTTTGCCCCATAAATTTTCTTTTCCATCACCTTCTATTTTTCTATGGCTTGTTCTTAAGTTCCCTTCTGATCTTTCCTTTTCCCTAACGTACTTTTCCTTTTGATTTGTTTTTTTCCCCTTCGTCGGCTGCCGACAGTGATGATGCATTAAAACTTGCGTCTTGTCTTATCCCATATGGTTGAGTTGGTAAGGATTTTTGTTTCAGGTTTTTGGAATCTGTAATCCCAGGATAGGGTGTAAAATATGACACTATACCTATAATTTACACCATACCTATAATGAAACTTATCTGGACCTAAATTTTGTATATTATCTTGTGATTTACTCAGATCTAGCATGTACAATATATATAATTAATAAATATGATTATTTGAAAAATAACGATACTCAACTGATTAGATCTGACTTATGACATGTGGTTTTAGGTCAACAATCCGTCTTAAATTTTCGGTTTAAAATAGATTTTGGTTTATATATACATATAGAAGACTTTTTGGTAGAAAATATATTTATATTCTCTAAATTCTCATAAAGACTTATATTTTATATTTGATAAAAAATCTAAGGTTATTTTTAATATGTAAAGGGTTTCTTATAAAATGTTAGTTAGATTGAAAATATTAATGTGTTAATCATATTTTGAATTGGTTTATCATTATGATTAAAATTTTTTTTATTTTAATCAATTTTATATAAAGTTAAAATATTGATATGTTGTTTCTCAGTGAAGTAATTATTCTACCAATCTTTTAATTGTTTAGTAACACTAGAAATTAAAAGGAGTGTTGCTTGATGGTTAGTAACATTTGAAACAATTTTATTAGTATTTGAAAATATTATTATTTGATTAAAGACATTAAAGATTTTTTGTTCAGTATATCACTCTATATTCCATTTATAAGTGGATTTTATTGAATACTTATTTTAGTAATTATCGGCTTTTTATTCAAAAATTATATTAGAAGGTGTGTGACAAAAGTCGGATACATGTACATTTCTTTTTTCCTCCCAGTTTCCTTTAAAATATATATCATACAAATAAAAAGAATATCTAAGTATACTATACTTTTGAAATGTCCAATGTTAAGGTTACTCTTGAATTTCTCAAAACATTTACCATTTCTCTACAACAAAAAAATGTTCCAAATAAACTTACCAATCCTCTAGTTAGTATTCTAGTGGACTTGGAATTACTAAAGTCTATGGTTGTAACCTTACAATCACCAATGTCTTAATCAGCAGTTCCTCAACCAATAGATCTTCAAAAAAAGAACCAGAATGTGCAAATTATTGAAATAATAACTTCAATATCTTCAATGCAAAAACCTACAGTTTACAGGTAAATTTTTTTTCAAAAATCTATTTTTAAATATGTTTTCTCTATTGAAGAAAATATATTTGAAAAATGCCTTTTTGAATTTGCTAGAAAAATTTTTATAAAATATTTTTTCTATGTCCCATATGATTTTTATAAATTAATCCAGTTTTATGAAAGAATTTTAATTGAAACTAGGTCAATTTCTTTCAAGTATTTTGAAAATGATAGAATGATCAGTTACTTGATAGCTAAAATCCATAAAGTCATCAACATATTTATTTTGGAGTGGTTTTATTTGGTTTCAAACCTTAAGATCTTTACCTATAAGATGATCGATCCACTTTATATCACTGATCACTGAATAACACCATTTTCTTTTAAGTAGATTCTTTGATCTTTAAAGAAAAAAAAAAAAAGGGAGGCCTCAAAAGGGTGTAAAATTTAATGTCTTGCTTGATTTGGTGGGTGAGGATCTATCAATTTAGCTAAGGAAGATAAGATAATGTAACACTAAAGGCCAAAATTAAGTCGACGTTAAGCAACTCATGCTTAGGTATGCAAATATGATGTACCACACACATATCTAATAGCGAAGCTTGATATGATGTACAAGCAAGCTAAAGAGGTACTTGCCCAACTTTTTATTCAAGGGGTAAATAAGAGTTGAGAGCATAAGTGCAAGACAATGTCGATAACAATATATGTACAAATAGGAAGAAGGAGATGCAGCTCACATGTACTTGGGACTTTGAAATAGCCCCTTAGGGTTACATTACAAGATGGACAATGACTAAATAGGCGAGTAGCCAAGAAGAGAAAATTACGAGGAAGCATGTACACAAAAGTAGCTAAAACAATTTAATGACAAGAAGGAATATCGGTGCTAGATAGTATAAAAGTAGTTTTTGTCAGAGACAAGTGTCAGCTATGGCTGGGGCGCAATTTGGAAGAAGAATAACGAACTTGTTTGGAAACAGACAAGAATCGACTTACATAGACTACTCGGACTCTAGTCGAAGCAACTTGAAAACAAGACGGGCGAGCTACTAATCAGATTGGCTAAGTTGTTTGACAAGTCGGGATGTCTAGGGCTTTACGCCGTAGTAAAGTGAAGGGCTGATTGGTTGACTCCATCGGTTGACTCACTGGAAAAAATGGAGTTTAAATTTGAACTCCAATCCATGGCATAATAATTATCTAAGGGCTCTTAAATGATGAATGTAGATAATAATTAATGCTCAGCCAGCCTTGTGGAGGTCTTTGAGGTGTCTATGGAAGATTCAATCAATTTCTTGATGAAAATCAGTCTTTTCTTATCTTCCATTGAGAAAAAAAGGTATCGCATGACAATTTAATTTATTCAATAAAATACTTAAGACCCTTCATAATTAAGTAAAAGGGAGGGAAGATTTTCTCTTCATATGAATCTTTCTCTTCATATGAGAACTCATTTCATTCATTATAAACTAAAAAGTGTAAAGATGTTTGCCCTTGATTTTTTATTCAATCCATGTCAATTATTTTGAAGTTAAGCGTGAATTTGCAAAGAGATAAACACCGTTGTAGTTTCAAAATTTATACATTTGGCGACCCCTGGCAATAAGAAGAAAAACAATAAGAAGCTCAATTTCACCTCTCGTAAGGATCAAACTTAAGTCTATTTGGTTCTCCATCTATGCTTGTTTCATTGGGCTAATATCCCATACCCTATTTCTTTATGCAAACAAAATTATTTTGACCTTCAAATGACTTAAACAAATAATTAGTTTAGGCCAAAAAAAAAAAAAAAAAAAAAACCCTCTTTTTTGATTTATTTAAAAACCTAAATACACATGTGCAAAAATATTTTTTAAAGAAAGATTAATTCAACAATTTTCGAGTTTCAGTTGAACTTAATCTAGTTTATCTTAAACTTTATTTAATTGATTGCATCAAAACTCCTTTTGAAACTTGAATATTTTAAAATTATTTTAAGAATAATTAAATAATACTAAGATCGAATTTTGAAAAAATTTTGACATTTTCCTTTAAAAACTTGAAAACAATCAAATTGCACATTATATTATAATTGAAAAATACCATTTTTGATCCTAAATAATGAATTGACGCAAAGTCCTTTATTTTATTAGGACAATTTATCGTTTTATTTTACAAGGGTAAAAACGAAGTATCTACAACTATTCCTTCTTATGATGATATTCGATTAAAACTTCATCATAAAGACAAAGAGATGTCCCATTTTTGTCCAGCTTGTTTCTTTATTGTTACACTATGGGATTTATATACTTTTTGGTCACCCTACAAGATTTGATTTTTTAAGGTCATTATATGGGTTTTACACCTTCATGTTCTTTAGTCATCTTATGAAATTTCTTCTTTTAATGACTACCCTATGAGATTTACATTTTTTAAGGTTATCCTATGGGTGTAAAAATGATCACTCCTATAAGATTTACGTCCTTTAAGGTCATTCTATGGGTTTTACACTTTTGTTTCTTGTAATTACCTTATGAGATTTCTTCATTAAATGACCACCCTACGGGATTTACGTCTTTTAAGGTCACCCTATGAGTTCAACACCTTTGTTTCCTTGTTAAGGTTTGAAATGCTATACAATTTAAAAGATTTTATCGATTTTCATGGATTACTATTAAGCAACAATTTTGTTCCCTTATTTGGTAATTACTATCGAACCATACTTAGTTGGTATCAAACACCTTTGTCATTCTCTCCTTTCTTCTTCCTCTTTTAGATGCCTTTCTTTTGATCATGCCTCCTTTCTTTTGATCACCCCTCTGTGACAATGCTCAATCATAAAGGGGCAATGATCATTTTCTCTCTCTCTCTCTCTCTCTTTATTTTCTTCTTTTCTTCTTTCTTTTTTATTTTTTATTTTTAAGTAGTGAATTATGATGGAATAATAAGGGCATAGAAATAACAAGGGTAAGAAAATAAGTGTAGTGAAAAGAGTATGTATAGATAAACTTTTCATGGGTTGGTTAATAACCAATGTAATGCTTGAAGAATTCCAAGAATATCTACTTTGCTTGTAGAAAACGAGAAAATAGCCATTTAATTACTAAGAACATCGACAATCTATTGATTTGAACAAAATCTCCATTAATTTCTTGGATAATATATCTTTATAGCATCATAATTTATAAGATATATTAGATTATTGCCATCCATTCAACTTTATATCAATGATCCTCCAAAGAATACTTTCTTTACTACATATGATCCTTCATAACTTGGAATGAATTTCTCTCTTGGATCCTAGGCATTTGGAAGTGCTTTCTTCAAACCAAGATCTCTTACTTTAAAAGTTTTCAAGTGCCTTTCTTATTGAATGCCCTCACTACTCTTTGTTGATAACATTGACCATGATATATGGCTGCTAGTCTTTGCTTGTATATGAAGTTAAGTTACTCAATTCTCTTCTTTATCCACTTGGTTATATCTAATTGTATTTCAGCTAACACTCGGAGTGACAGTATCTCTACTTTTACTAGTAACATTACTTTAGGATATTACACCAAAGAGTAGGTTGTGGCACCTAGAGGTTTTGATTGAGGTTCTGTATGCCATTAATGCCAATGGCGACATATCATGCCAATCTTTATATGTTACTACCATTTTCTCCGCTATTCTCTTGATATTCTTGTTTGCAATCTCAACCACTCCGTTTGTCTAAGATCAGTACAGGACAAATTCCTATGTTGGATGTTAAATTGCTTACATATCTCTATTACTAGCTTATTGTTTAAGTTAGTCCCATTATCGATGATGATTGACTCAGGTGCCCTATCCTAAGCAACGATGTCTCTCTTGAGGAACTATACCACTTTTGCTTTAGTGACATTCACATATGATGAGGCTTCCACCTGTTTTGTAAGATAATCGAGCTACTAGTATGAAGCGGTGACTATTTGAAGATTTTGGTGTTATTGGGCCGATAACATCTATCCCCTACATTGGAAATGGCTAAGATGTTAACATTATGTAGAGTTCTTGAGGTGGAGCATCGATTTTATTGGTGTATACCTGTCAAAGATCGAAATGGCATATATATTTGATGCAATCTGACTCCATAGTTAACCAAAAGTATCCTAACCTCATAATCTTTTAGGCTAACATATACCCATTCATGTGCAATCCACATACCCTTTTGTGTAATTTCATCAAATTGTTAGCTTCTTCTCTATTGACACATTGTAGTGGGGTAGTGTCAAAGGACCTTATATAAAGTGTGTAGCTAGACTGTTTAAGGATTTCTTATCTATCCATTGACACATTGTAGTGGGGTAGTGTCAAAGGACCTTATATAAAGTGTGTAGCTAGCCTATTTAAGGATTTCTTATCTGATTTGTTAGATCCTTCTAGGAATTCACCTTTTTGCAAGAAGTTCATAATATTAATGTACCAAGACTTGCCATCATGAGTTTCTTCAAGAAAGTTGGTTTTTCGCTAACTTCAATCATTAAGGTTTGTATTTCCATTCCATCCATTATTCAAATCATAGATGCTATTGTGGCTAGGGGGTCTATAAACTGATTTTGAGATCTAGGAATTTACATGAAAGTGATCTTTTTGAACTTCTAGATCAATTCTTTTAAGTGTTTATAATATTAAATTTATGATCCTTCATCTTATAATCCATTATGGTTTATAGGAATGATGAATCTTCATATAGCTCCAAATCTATAATCTTTGTTTCTAAGGCCCTTTTGAGTCCCATAATACATGCCTTATATTTTGATATATTATTATATAAGGGAATGTGAGTCACACAATTGCTGGAAAATGATTTCCTTCGAATGACACCAATACTATCCCTACTCCACATTCGAATACATTCACTATACCGATGAAGTACATTTTCCTCTTCTTGGGGATATCTTCTTCTTGTTGCTCCTCCTTTTTTTGTACTTCATTGGCGGTTAATATATTTTCATCAAGGAATTGCACCTCTAATTCATTAGAATTACCTTTTAAAGGGCTTTAAGAAAGCTAATCAAGTAAGGCTTGACCCTTAACTAAGCATTGATTGACATATGTGATGTCAAACTCTAAAATTAACATTTTCCATCTCACTATTCTCCCCATCAATGCTAGCTTATCAATGAGATATCTCAAATGATTGTGTTTGGTCAGCAATTCAATCGAGTAATACATTGTATATTGTTAGAGCTAATGCATGACCTACACTAGAGCATAACAAGTCCTTTTTACATTGGTGTATTTTTGTTCGCATTCAGTGAATTTCTTACTTTAGCAGTAAATCACATACTCCTTTTGTCCTAACTCATCTTTTTGCCCTAACATACACCCCATAGATTCTAGTAAGATCATCAAGTATAGAATCAAAGGACGTCTTAGTGTAGGCATTACTAAGATTAGAGAATTCATCAAATAAGCCTTTATTTAGGCAAAGGTTGGCTCACGTTCTTTGTTCAATTCAATTATAGCATTCTCTTTCGGTAATTTGAATAAAGGGAGGCATTTATCAATAAGTTGTGAAATAAATCTTACAATATAATTTAGACATCCTAAGAGACCTCTAACTTGCTTTGGAGTACTTAAAGGAGGCATTTTAAGAATGGCTTTCACTTTAGCTGGATCTACTTCAATATTTCTTTTGCTAACCATGAAACCCAACAATCTGTTTGTAGTAACTCCAAAAGTGCACTTTCTTGGATTCAACTTTGATTGATATTTTCAATGTCTCTCGAATAACTTCCTTAATGTTTGGATGTAGTCTTCTCCTTCCTTAGATTTATTAATCATGTCATCAACATAAACCTCCAATTCTTTACACATTATGCTGTGGAAGAGAGCTACAATTGCTCTTTAATAAGTTTCCCTAACATTCTTTAATCCAAAGGGCAATACTTTATAGCAAAACGTGCCCCAGGTTATGGTAAATGTTGTCTTTGTCTTATCTTCCTCCACCATCTTTATTTAATTATAGCTTGAGATACCATCCATAAATGTGAAGAGATGGTTTCCTTACTGTGTTATGAACTAAGACATCTATGTGGGGTAACAAGAAGTTATTTTTTTGTGTTACTTGATTGAGGTCCCTGAAATCTACATGAACCTTGACTTTTTCGTTCTTCTTCAAGAATTGGGACCGCATTTACTACCCATTTTGAGTAATTAGAGACTTTGATAAATCCTAACTCTAATAGTTTCTTGATTTCTTCTTTAATTTTAAGTAGGATATCAAGTCTAAACCTCTTGAGTTTTTGCTTTTTGGGTTGCTTAACTATTGAAGTACCTAAACTAAGAATATCAGTATAGGACCATGCAAACACATCTAAGTATTTTGATAACAACTTAATCATCTTTTCCTTTTGTTCATCATTTAAGTTCTTCCAAGTTTTAGTTTCTTTAGATTCACTTTAGTACCAAAATTGATTTTTGTTATCAAATCATCTATGGAGATTCTACCTTCCCTAAAGCGATACCAATTTTCTTGTATTTTCCAATAGCTTTCAACATCACCTTCAAGGGCTCACCTAGTAAGGTTGGGAGTGGTATTAACATTCTCATTTTCTACAGATGTGAGATATTCACGTATTTCATTCATTACACTAGAGTTGAAAAAGGTAGGTAAAATGAAAAGCCAAACTATATGAAAGAATAGAAGGTAAGCAATATTGAAAGGAAATGGAAACTAGAATTTTATTGAATGATCAAGAGAATTGAACATGTTTATTGAAAGTAAGAAACAAAGAACAATTATTCCATCATAATTCAAATGCATATTCAATGAGCGTAATTTTTCATATATTTCTTGTTGTATTTCTATAGTCATTTTAATCTATTTTATGGTGATTTTGATACTTAATTGAATCATTTGTTGATTTTAGAGCGTTAAAGAAGCTATGAAGTAAAAAGAATGAAGATTATGTGCTTTTTGAGAAGAATTTCACTTGATTTGAAGAATGACTTAATAATAGTAGGTATTGGAGGAGAATTTTGTCAAACATCAGAGTCTAGAGAGGACCATGGATGAAGTCCACAGCTGTATTCTTTAGTCATGATCCCCTCATAAAAGAATTCGATTGAGTTTTTAAAGAATTTGCACAAGAAGAGGTCTACGACCTAAGTCTACGATCATACTCCTTAGGCATGATCATTCTATGATTTCTAAAACTTGTCATTTGAGAGTTGTTGTGTTAGATCTATATAAATTAGAAGCTAGATATGCTTTAGAGGAGATAGAAGATTGAGAAGGAGGGAAGCAAGTGCTTAATAGCATTTCTTAGAAGTTTGTCTCATTTCTTCATTCAAGTTTGCATTTTTATTATATTTTTAGTGTAGATCTTTAGATAGTTAGATCTATGAGCCTTAAATTAACATGTAACGTACTTATTTTATTCATTCTAATAATATTTCCTATTTCTTGTTAATTCAATTATGTGTTTTATATTTATTGAGTTGTTATTTCTAAAGTTTCAACTTGATTATTTAATTTTGTATGTTGATGTTGCAACACCTGATACACGAATAGATTTGCTATAATTGAAGGGAATTACTATAATCTTAGCGATAAGTTATAGAATTCTTCTGGAATTGATTTATTATATTAAGTATTTAAGGAATTCTTATTCATCATGCTATTCTAACTTATTCTATTACAAAAGCAATTTAAATATAGTGTAGTTTGAATTAGGAATTACTAGCGAAGCCATTCTTATCAATTCATTAATTGAATTCCTCTAGTTAATGAGAATAGGAAATGAATTAGAAATCCTTAGAATTATCACGTGTTAGTCTCTTGAAGATTAGAGTCTACATATCCTTATGGTTATTTAGGATTTCTCAATTGTTCTTGTTATTTCTTATTGATTACTATTTGATTTTAATTTGTTTTGATTAAAATTAATTCTGTTGATAGGGTTTTTTTAAGAAATAAGCCTTAGGCTTAAACCAACTAGCCAAGACTTGAGCCTAGTCATAGTAACCCAATCCGAATACAATTTTGTCTCTTCTACTATGAATAAGGGGGAAATCCCTAAGCAAGGGGATCACTCTTTAATTCTTTCTCCCTCTTATTTCCTTACATTTTTACTCTCACAACAAGATGGCTAACTTAGGCATTGATGTGGCCGCACTGGACCACCCTTCGATGCCTAACCATTTTCTTTTTTGTTTCACAAGTGTTCATATAATGGTATGAAAATTGACCGTCAACAAATTCTCCTATTTTACCATTGAATTATATATCTCCTTTTAGCATAATAGTAGAGTGTAGGTGAGTAAGTATGTAAACCTAGAGGGATTGACAACATTAGACTCTATTGTCCATTATATTATTACTTGATAGGTGCATTTACCTAATATCACCTCATGCACATGTATCACGTTTTTGGTGCCTTTGTCGAGAACTTTGAATTAAGAAAGCTCACGCCTTTATTATTCTACTATTTCTCCTTCGATTGTTTTTGTATTTCTTTTCTAAGTTAAGTCAATTTTAATTTTTTTTCCTTTTTGCGTGTTTGAGGAAATTGGAGTAATGACCTACAACGAGGAAACACCGAAGGCCTCACTTGATTATATCAAACCCATAATTGGTGGAGTTGACTCCAACATAGCAAAACCAGCTATAATTGCAAATGAATTTGTGATCTTACCTATAATGGTTCAGATGGTCCAACAGTAATTACATTTTGAAGATTCTCTAAAAAGAAGATCTACATGCTCATATCACTAGTTTTCTAGAGATATATGCTACCTTTAGAATTGATGAAGCTATGGATGATGCGATAAGGCTGAGACTGTTCCCCTTCTCACTACAAGGAAAAGCAAAGTAGTGGTTCGCTTCTCTTAAGAAGGATTCCATTACATCATAGGAAGAGTTAATGGACAAATTCCTAGAAAAGTATTTCCCTTCAGTTAGGTACGCTAAGCTTCACAATGACATTTTAGTTTGATTTTGAAACTTTGTATGATACTTGAGAGCTTTTAAAGGAGCTAGTTAGAAAATGCCCACACCATGCCCTTCCAATTTTGATGTAGGTACAAACTTTTTGCAAATATTTAAATTTTTCCACTAAATAATCTATTGATTCAACTATTGGTAAAACATTGAATATGAAAACGCTTGAGGAAGCTCAATCCCTAATTGAAAGATTAGCCATGAATAGCTACCATTAGAAAAATACCAGATCCAGTAGAAAGATTTAGCCATGGTAGATATAGACACCACCATGGCTTTAGTAGTTAAGGTAGATGCGATAAGCCAAAAGTAGGAAAATTTTTCCATGCCACCATAATATCTCATGATGATGCCGCATTCAGTTAACCTAGAGGGATACATGGGACAATACCACCAAAGGTCAATTGGTAATTTTGTGAATCAATGGGGATTTGAGCATATGTCCTTTAACGACTGCAAAGAACAGTGTAAAGATTGGTTCACCTATCAAGGGGATTATCCATATACAACTCAACTAGGAAATATAAATGTTCCTCAAGGATTTCAAGGCTCTCCTCAATAAGAGTAGAAGTCAACACTAGAAGATATGTTGACTAGGTCATGGAGAGTGGTGATGTCAGATTGATAAGTATGGAAAAGCAAATCAAATAGCTCGTAAAAATTGCGAGAAGCAACATAAACCTCCTTCATAAGCTAAAGTAGAAGCTATAACTCTTCAAAGTGATAAAGAATTGCAAGCCACTAAGCAATTTGAAACGAACCAAGCCAATCTAAAACCAGTGGCAGAAGAACCAAAGGATAAGGTCGTGGAAATCCTAGAATTACCAAGGGTAGAATCCGAATCCCATAAAGTTAAAGAATATAAACCACCAATTCTATATCCCTAGAGGCTATGGAAGGAACTTTGAGATGAGCAATATGGTAAGTTTTTAGATCTTTTTAAAAAATTGCATATTAATTATCCCTTTATGGAAGCTTTGTCACAAATGCTTAAGTATGCAAAATTTTTTAAGAAGCTACTCTTTAACAAGAAGAAATTAGAGGAACAATCAATAGTTACACAGAGTGAAGAAGGTTTAGCAACCCTCCAGAACAAGCTTCCAATAAAGTTGAAGGATCCATGGAGTTTTACTATCCCTTGTTTGATTGGTGATTTATCTATCAAAAAAGCATTAGTAGATCTAAGAGCTAGCATAAATTTAATGCCATACAAATTATTTAAACAACTAAGCTTAGGGGAACCAAAACCGACAAGAATGAGTTTGCAATTAGGTGATAGATTGGTAACATACCCTAAGGGTATAATTGAAGACAGACTGGTTAAGGTATATAAATTTATTTTCCCTATAGATTTCATAATTTTAGATATTGATGTATCACTTATCGTAGGTAGACCCTTTTTAGCTACGACTAGATCTATGATTGATGTTATCAACAATAAGCTTATACTAAAGGTAGGAGAAGAGGAGATGGGGTTTAAAATGAATGAGGTAATGAAAAAATGTGTTGAACAAGTTGATACTTATTTTCACTTTGATGTCGTTGACGCCTCTATGACTAGTATCTTATAGGAATTTCTAACTAAGGATCCTTTAAACTTTTGTTTGAAATAGGAAAAAGAAGAAGAGTCATCTAGTGACCTAATCATTGCTGATATGGTAGTGCAGTTAGAGGCTAACCCCCCATCTATGGAGAAAAAAACATTTGAGAGGATTGAGCAGGCCAAAGAAGTGAAACTAAAGCCCTCTTTTGAGGAGACAACTAGCTAGAGCTAAAGTAGCTACCGGACTATTTAAAATATGCTCTTTTAAAAGAAAACTCAAAATTGCTTATGATAGTATCCTCTAAATTAAATGAGCAACAGAAGGAAAAACTGTTAAATGTGTTAAGGAACCATAAGAGGGCGATTGCTTGGAAGATTTTAGATATCAAAGGAATTAATTGAGGTTCCTAAGAGTTAAGTTAATCACTAAGGCTTATTGTAGAAAATGATAACCACTGGATCCTTCGAAATATCAAAGAAAGGGAGATGAAGTCAATAAAAACGTAGTAGCTTCTATGAAGCTGTTCATAGGATATGATGCACCAATAAATACAATACGACTTAATACTTCACTTGATATGAAGTATAAGCTACTATTAAGTTCTATTGGCCACTAATCCTGAGGTATGGAAAAGATTAGATAAGAGTGTAGAAGAAATGTACTTGGAGAATGATATCTTGCAAGAACAAAGGAGAATATTCATTAACATAAAAAAAAGGAATAAGATGATTACGGCTACAGTAAATAGGACTACTTATAGTATGTCCTTTAGGGCAACAATACAATAAAGGAAATTACAAAAAAGGGTAATGTACGAGAAAGATTCGTAGTACCAACAAAAAGAAATAAACATGACAAAGGATAAAAAGAAATATAGTCTAAATGTCAGAAAAGTAGGGGATATGTGATAGCTTGTCAGTGGGTTCACATTTTGGAATCTTGCGACATTGTGGCCAAACTAAGTCAGTGTTGGGGTTACTATTGCCAAGTTGTACTGAAGGTTGCCAAGGTGATCAAATGAGGTCGTAGCTCAGTAAGGTAGGATAGGAGAGCTTAGTGTATAGGGAACTTAGCCTTGACACTTAGCAAGTCGGTATTTGGATAATAGATTGAGTAGAGCAGAGTATGTTTGAGCTGGGTACTTAAAGAGTTTAGTAAATTGCCATTCTAATACTGAAGCTCCTTAAGGCTGAGTTGAGATGCTTGAATCCTCTTAATAAGTCCTTGTAAGCCTCTCAGTTAAGCTCGGGTGATAGGTCTTGAGGTCAACAATCTATCAACTCTTTGAAGGTGTTGAAGATTTTCCCTCAAATCTTGGTTGTCTTCTTCTTCTAAGACATAAGGCATTAGATCGGACACATTGATGGTAGGGATAACCTATAGTCTTCGGGCAACTCCAGCTCATAAGCGTTGTCATTTATTCTCCATAGGACTTTGAAGGGGCCATCTGATTTAGGGGACAACTTGCTTGTGTTCCATCTTGGGAATCGTTCATTGCTAAAGTGAACCCAAACAAGGTCTTTAGGGTTATAAATGATAGAATCTCATCCTCTAATACCTTGCTCTCGCTATTGAGCAACCATCTTAGCTCACTGCTCGACAACTTTCTAATGCAATTTTTGAAATTTCTTGATGCGCTACAAACCTAACTAGCTTTCTCCTTAAGAGGTTGAGCTTGTAATCATGTTTAATGGTAAGTTTGGACTAAGTCTGTAGATGACCTTGAAAGGCAACTTTCCTGTCGAGCTATGGGTGGAGCGATTGTAAGCGAACTTGATGATGGGTAGGCATAAATCCAAATCATGTAGATTCTTCCCAACAGTAACTTGAAGGAGGTTCCCTATGGTCCTGTTCACAACCTCGGTTTGGCCATTTGTCTATAGGTGACAAGAAGTACTAAATATAAGCTTAGTATTGAGCTTGTATCATATGTTCGCCAAAAAAAGCTCATGAACTTTGAGTCACAATCTAAGAAAATACTCCTTGGAATGCCATGTAGCCACACAATTTTTTGCAAAAGGTTAACAACAAATAAAACATCATTAGTTTTGTAGCATGGGATGAAGTGGCTCATTTTGCTGAATCGATCAACCACCACCATAATAGAATCATGTTTTTAAGGTTTTTTGGGTAGGCTAAGCATGAAATCCATGCTGAGATTCGTCCATGGCTGCTCAAGTATGGGCAGAGGTGTATATTCTCATATGGCTCCTTTCTTCCATTAGCCCATTTGCATACCTCATAATGTTTAAGAATTCTGTGCACATCCTTTATCATCATAAGCCAATAGAAGTTTTGTTTCAATAGCTCAGCAGTTCTCTTCTCACTAAAATGGCCAGTTAAGCCTCCAGCATGGGCTTCCCGTACAATAATCCTTAACAGAATTGCTCTGCAGACAGATTTATCGTCCCTTCATTAAAAATCCTTAACTTAAGTAGAACCCATTCATTACTCCTCTAATCTTGCACTTGGCCATTAAGGGTCCGACATATGGATCATGCTCATATTGATCAATAGAGTACCAAACCCAAGTACTCTAGCTTACAGAGATGTAATGAAAACATGCCAACGAGAAATGCCATTGGCCACAGTGTTTGCACTTTCCTTCTTATAATTAATAACATAGTAAAAGGTTTCCAAGAACTTAACCCATTTAGCATGACATCAAGAGAGTTTTTGTTTCCCTTAGAGGTGTTTGATGGACTTATGGTCTATGTAGATAACAAATTCTCTTGATAGTAAGTAATATTGCCAGTTCTATAAAGCTCGAACGAATGCATAGAACTCCTTATCATATGTTGAGTAACTCAGAGCGGCACCATTAAGCTTCTCACTAAAAAATGCAATAAGTTGACGTTCTTGCATAAGGATAGCACCAATACCCACTCCTGAAATGTCACATTCCAATTCAAAAACTTTCTTAAAGTTTGGTAGCACATGTAATGGGGCAAAAGTCAACTTAGACTTGATATCATCAAAACTGCTTTAGGACTTCTCGAACCACTTGAATTCAGTGTTCTTCTTGGTTAGCTCGGTCAATGGGGCTATTATGGAACTAAAGTTTCGAAGGAATCTTCAATAAGACGAAGTTAGACCATGAAAACTCCTCGCTTCAATAGTATTGGTTGGCATTAGCCATTCGAGAATAGCTTAAACTTTTTCATCATCAACTTCGATACCTCCATAAGACATAACATATTTGAGGAATACAACCTCTTTTTGACAGAATACGCACTTCTTCAAATTATTGAACAGTTGTTCAATTCGAAGAATATCAAATACTAATCTTAAGTGCTTGCATGAGAGGTCAAGAATATGCACTAACATGTCATTAAAATAAACCACAACACACTTTCCTATCAAGGTCCTCAAAACATGATTCATAAGTCGTATAAAGGGGTTCGGTGCATTTGTAAGTTAAATCGGCATCACTAACCATTCAAATAGACCATCTTTTGTCTTAAAAGTAGTCTTCCAATCATCTTTGAGTCTCATTCTAATCTGATGGTAGCCGCTCTTCAAATTAGCTTTTGAAAACATCTGCATACCATGTAACTCATCTAACATATCATCTAATCGTAGAATCGGTATTGGTATTTGACATGATCTTGTTAATAGCTTGACTATTAATGCACATTCTCCAAAGCCATCCTTCTTCGGCACTAAGATAGCTGGAATGGCATAGAGGCTCATGCTCTCTCTAACATATCCATGCTCAATCAACTCATCAACTTGTTGCTTCAGCTTAGCTACTTGCTTAGGATTAAGCCTGTAGGTAGGTCGATTAGGTAGGGTAATTCCATGTTGGAGGTCAATGCAATACTCTATACCTCTTGTAGGGGGTAAACGTCTTGGTAGTTCGGTTAGAAATAAGTCAGCATTTTGTTGGAGTAGAGTTTGTACCTCGACAAGTAATGCTCCATCCTCCTTTAACTTAAGAAGTCTTCTGACCAATAGGAGCACATAGTCCTCCTTCTTAACATCCTTAGAAAAATATGCTCAGGAAATCACCAAGGACTTCTGCTACAAGGATTTGGAAACTTGAGTTAAGATTCCTAAACTTCTCTTGGGCTCATAGGACTTAGTACAACCTTCCTCCCATCCTTCTAGAACATATAAGTGTTACTATATCCATCATGGAGCACTTTTAAATCAAATAGCCAAGGTCAGCTAAGTAGTATGTATGAAGTACACATGGGTAGGATGTCATACAACACTTCGTTGTTGTATCTATCACCACTAGTGATTAGTACTCTGACTTGTTTAAAAATAGGCAAACCTCCCTTCCCATCTTGTATAGTCTAAAATGAGAACATGTTGGTAACTCCAAGCCTTCACCATACCTTGCATGATCACATTGGTAAAACTCCATCCCCCACCCCCCACCCCAATGATGATCTTAGTACATAGGTTACCATTCACTCAGCAGTTCATGTGAAAGAGGTTCTCTCTCAATTCATTCTCATCGGTAGTAAAGGTATTGAGTGGCCGTCATACAACCATATGGTATTCTCACAGTTTATATTGGATCTAGGTGTTAGAATCTTCCTGAAACTCTTTGAATAGATGATCAACACCTGCCTCTTCTTTTCCTTTACTTACACCCTCTACTTTGATCTGTAGGGTCTCATCCTTTATAGTCATCACACATCTATTTAGGTATTGACTAGCAACATGTTCAAAGCTAAGATACTTCAAGCACTTTATCTCTCTAATCTTCTTACCAAAGCTCTGACCTTGATTCTTTCTAACCTCAAGCTCTTTAGCCTTAGTCTTTCCTTAACCATCATCAAGTTTGCTTGGCATTTGACCTCGTAGTCGATCTCGGAACTGTATCAAGCTCTGTCATATCTAAGTCAGCTCAGTATATCAATTTTGTTTAGCAAGCTAGGTCGGCTACTTTATGGTCAACTGAGTTGATTTTGCCTTTGTCTTTAGACTCTTTAGGCCACTCGAATGATCTCATCCACACTCCCAAGCCTCTATACTTCTATTATATTACCAATCTCAAGCTTTAAGCTAGAAATAAATCTCGCCGTTGTTCAAGCTTCTAGTTTGTTAACATCACAACGGATCATTAGCAACTAGAACTCTTGGACATACTCATCCGTAAACAGTCTCCTTGCATAATTTCCTAAAGCAGTCTAAAGGTGTCTTACTTATAATGTTTTAGCACAAGTCTACTCCTTAGAAATCTCTTTATCTCATTCCAAGTTCGGATTTCTTGTCAGGCTTGTTGGCATACATTTTGCAATTTCTTCCACCACATTGTTGCAAACCCAAAAAATTCTAAAGCAATTACTCAAATGTGCATTGATTTTTCATAATCATAGAAGTCAAATATCTTCCTAATCTTCTCCTCCCAGTCCAAATAGTTATCAGTACTTCCAGATCCCTTAAAGCTCAAAATCTGCACCTTAAAATGGGCATAAAGCTTGCGCTCTTCAAATGCATCATACTACTCTTCCTCCTCCTTATAGTCTTCAACTTCTCTAACTCAAGTCTCCTCCTCGCAAACCTCTCAACATGCTAGGGGTAGAGCTAGGTTCACACTAACAACTTCTAGTGCTTGATGCTCAGCTACTTATCTTCTCAACCTATCTCTGACATCTTGGCCTCATCCATCAACTCTCTGTTGAGGCTTGGTCTTTATTATCCTTTGAATAGATATAGCCAGGTTGGCTGCAATAACAATAAGGTCTTGCAATAGATCATTAGTAGTTTATAAGGTTTATTAGGTAACACAGTTGTAACTATGAGCATCACTCTTAGTATCATTAATCTCTCCTTGAACACTAAGGTTTGATATTCTTATAGTAAAGCTCAAAAAGTGCTTTTGTCAATAGAAAAATCCACTCATACTACTTAATAGTACGTAACACAACACTTCAATAACTTGCTTTATTTTTAAAATAGAGAAACAGAGTATAATAGAGCCTAAAAACTACCCCAAGAAACAATCACTACAATACTTAGCTTTCAATCATAACCTCAAGCTTTGATACCAGGATTATATGATGTGCCTAGGAGCTGAGTTAATCACTAGGGCTTACGATAAAAAAGGATAACTACTAGATCCTTCAAAATATTGAAGAAAAAGAGATGAAGTCAGTAAAAATGTAGTAGCTTTTGTGAATTTGCTCATTAGATATGACATATTAATGAACACGATACGACTTAGTACTTCACTTGATTAATACTAAGGCCTGCTTGCCACTAATCTTAAGGTACAGACAAGATTAGATAAGAGTGTAGAAGGAATGTACTCGGAGAATGATATCCCATAAGAATAGAAGAGAATATTCATTAACATAAAAAATGGAATCAGATGATTACAGCTACAATAAAAAGGACTACTTATAATAATTCCTTTAAGGCAATGAATAAAGGAAATTACAAAAAGGGGTAATGTATGAAGAAGATTACTAGTACTAACAAAAAGGTGTAAACATGACAAAGGACAAAAAGAAATATAGTACAAATGTTAGAAAAGTAGGGGATAAGTGGTAGCATGTTAGTAGGTTCGCGTTTTGGAATCTTGTGGCATTATGGCCGAACTGAGCTAGTGTTAGGGTTGATGTTGTTGAGCTATACTAAAGGCTGTCGGGGTGATTGAATGAGGTCGTAACTCGGCAGGGTGGGATAAGAGAGCTTAGTATACAAGGACCTCAGCCTCAATACTTAGCAGGTTGGCATCTAGATAGTAGACCGAGTATAGCAAAGTGTGTCTGAGCTAGGCGCTCAAAGAGATCATCAAATTGCCATCCCGATATTGAAGATCTTCAAGGTCAAGTTGAGAAGCTTAAATCTTCTTAACAAATCCTTATAAGCCTCTTAGTCAGGCTTGGGTGTTAGGTCCTAAGGTCGGCAATCTATCATTAGCCCATCCTTTTGTACCCATAAAATTTTAATAGAGGAAGTTCATAAACCGGTAATGTAACTTAGAGACAGCTATCACATTCCAAAGAGGTGAAGTTATAGTAGTCATGCCGTATAAATCATCCTAGGATAGAAGCTAACCTTACAGCCGCTATAAAAAACTTAGTCTATACCAGGCAAACTCAATTAAACCACTTTGAAGTGTTCAATTTGGTACCTGTTTGTCGTAAACCTATGGTATAGGCTTAGAAGATAATTGCAAAAACTTGATTTTGTAACTAAGGTTTTCAAAACATTTGAGTTTGGAAAATGACATACGGTAAAATATTCAAAGATTACAAGTATTTACAATGTGACATTTGTAAGGAAAACAATAACAAACCTAAGATAAGGGTTACAAAAGTCCATAGGTTTACAAATATAGTAATATGTTAGTAGTGGAAAACTAGAGGGTTGTATAAGGAGACCCTTTTAGTTTCCCTATAAGTTAGTAAAACTAATGTTTAGGATACAGGTTAGCCAATTCTTCATCATTCTCACTTCTTGATCCCACATTCAATTTTTTGGATTTAGATGGCATGCTTGAAGTCTATTCTGAACCTATAAGACCATTATAGCAAAATGAATGACAACTTGCTTAGTAAGTGGGATTAAGACAAAAGTATACATTCAATGCAAACATAATTAGGGTTTTCAACTAAGTTAGTTAGATGCCATACATGTACAAGCAAATTTAATCGCATGACATTGTTTGGTCCATCATGAGATTAGAGAAATTATGCCCACTCTAATTTGGGTTAAGGATTTTGATGTCGTACACTGGTGAATTGAAACCAAATTGGGGCTTGTGCAATGGAGAACACCTTCCACCTAAGACTCCCTTCAAACCATGGCCTCCAACCTATCCGCGACCTCCTCTCCTATCATTTAGTTCAACTAAGGGTAGGGGGAGGATCATTTTAGCTATCCTCATCAAAGGGGTCTGTGTTTGGCTTAAGAACCTTATTCGTTGCCTTTAGTAGGTTGCGATGCATGTTAAGTTAAGAGTTAGGTCGAGTTTGAGTTAATCAGTTTTTGAGGTGATAATCCAATTTAGACAATCCAAACAAAACAGAGTAAATAAAACAATCAAAGCATAGAGTTCAACTCCCTCAATGACAACAAAGTAATATTCAAGCACACTTGTAGCACATGTACAAATAGCTACATTACAATCACATGCTTGAACATATTAAAGCTCTAAGTATTATTAAATAATACTTCAAAATGTTGCAAATCATTGATCCCACTTACTTGAATATGGATGCTCATTCTCCTCCTATATTGCTCTTGCCTTCCTCTATTATCCCTAAAATTTAATGTGACCACTTTTAGTTTCCATCTAATACACAATATATGTGTTCATTTTGACATTTAAGTATGTTCTTCAATTATGTTAAGTGAGTTTTCCAAAGTTTTATTAGGTTTGGTTATGTAGTGTAAGTTTTGACCTAGTATTTTAACATAGGTTGTTGCTCCAGTTGTTTCTGACACAGGTTCTAATTTCAGCAAATCTTTAGAGGTTATATGCAAGCAACTTTCTTACCTACTTTCTAGCTCCAAATGATCTCATATTCAGTTCCAATCATCTTTTAACTTCCCGGGTACTCCTACATTTAACCTTTCTCATTAAACTATTTTTTAACTGAGTTTCTGAATTAAGTTCTAACCAAGCATTGTAGTATAGGTTATTGTTCGAGAGACTTCTAACTTATGTTCTAACTCTGATAAATGTATAGAATTCATATACAAATCACTAGCTAACCTACTATCGGACTCCTAGTGTGATGGAGGATTTTCAGTACTAGACTACATTCCAACTTAGTTTCTGATGAAGTTTCTAACACATCATCTTGAATTAGATTCTTATTTAAGAAGTTTTTGACTTACAGTTTATTCTCTAGAAATAGTGTAGAGACCAAGAATAGGCAACTCTCTGATCCATATTCAATTTCTAGTGATTTCAACATATTCACACCAAGTTATATAGTGACTTATTTTCCGACACCATTTTTGACCTTATTGCTACTAGCTTGTCTAACTACTTCACATATACTCTACTTACCATATACTCTACCTTCCAGAAGTCAAAACCTTGCATATACGGTAAGTATCAACTAATACCTCAATCATCTAATCCTTTTCTTCATTATGTCATCATTTAGTTTACAAGTGTACTAAATACTTGGAAAATTTAACCTTAAATCACTAAATACCTACTTTTATTTTAAAATTATCCTCCTTATACTCATATTAAGCCACTTTCAATTGTTGCATGTAGGCAAATATAGGTTAAAATATGATTTTATAAAGAATTGATTAAGCTCCTTTATAAAATAACCCTTCCCATGCATTGTTTTCATGAAATCAAAATTTTCCCTAAAATCCGACAACTTAATTCTTACCATCCAACACCTAACATCAAAATTCAACATGTTAGGAGTATAACCACAAATTTTCATATCGAAACTATACTAATTGGTTTTTCAAAAACTCGATTAAAATTTTGTGTCCAAGATGTTTTTCTTAAGGACCTCATATTTACAATCAAAATTTTGAAAATTTGATTAAAGATTTAAATTCCTTATGCAAAAATATGTAAGAAAACCAAATTTCAAAAATTTTGGTAAACGTTTCCTATTTTTACCGTTTACCAAAATTTTTTATTCGACCACGATACGGGAGAGAAGGCTTGTATACTAGCTTAGACGGTGCTCCTCCTTCAAGTGGTTGCTAGCTTCACACTTAGATGATAATCTTCCTTGGGAACATACTAAACCTCGATTTCATGTATTAATTTTTCCTAATTTTCCTTCCTCTCTCTCTCTCTAATTTAACTGTGGTCCTACCTATTCATTAACATATAAATTATTAGGAAAAATCTTGATATAGCTATTTGAATCCAAAATATGCTAACCCTAAAGATCAGATATATTACTACTGTGCCAGCATAAAAAAGTGCCATTTTTAGGGAGGGATTTTGAAAGAAAAAAGGGGAACTATAAAATGGTATTACTAAGCCTATATCATAAGATCAATATAATGATCAGTCTCTCTTTCTCTCTCTCACTTTCCAGATTTTTCTTAACCTTACAAATGGCCAAACTTTCATCTATACTTTAGGTTGTATTATTATATGATGATTTGGTGGTCTTTTGATTTTTTATTCCTCCGTTAACAAGTTTAATCCAAGAGCTTAGGTTTCTAAACATGCTTTTCCTTTTATTTTTGGTACATCCAATTGCTTACAACGCACAGAGGAATGTCCCTCTGGTTGTCTATTAATTTTCTATAACTTCCCCACATTTTATTGATTTATTTAGTGAATTTTACCTAATTCCAAATATTTTTTATAATTATAGGTACATATATTAACATATTAATTATACCCATTGTATACACATGTCTTTTATATATTATTTTATTTCCATTATTAAGTATATTACTCCTATAATTTACTCTAAGTGTTCGTGAATTAACAAAACCTACTTAATTCATTATCGATAACAATACATATATGATAATATAGTAAATCTATACCATTTTAGTTATATTCTCAATATTTTTTTCTATTTTTAAATTTCGAACCCACGAAACTCCTCAACTAATACTATGAACCCACGAAACATAAGCGAAGTCCCAAGTATGAGTCTTACAGTAACTAAACCCAAACATGAAAGAAGTAATCAAAGTCAAAGTAATTAAACTTTTAGACATAGGTATGGTTTATCCAATTTCAATTCTTGGGTCAGTTGTCAAGACTATAAAGGGAGCCTAGTAGGATTACCTAAAATTTCCATAACATTGCGCACTCATGATATGAAAACCACCTTGCAAATTAGAGATTGCAAGACTCTAAATGATTAATTACTAAGGATGTTGAATTGTTAATTAATTAACATATTATAGGATATAAATAACTATGGATATTTAATATTCCACAGTTTCTTAGAACCGTAGAGAATTAGTATCCTTTACCGAATGATAAGATCAAAGAGAATAAACTTAAAATTCAAACTTATTGAAGTTACTAAATCTAAATATATAAGTAGTAGTAACATTTAAAGTCTCAAATGAGCAATACAATCTTTCTCTAATTCTAACCTCCAAAACATATTAATATATGCACTTAATGCTCAACTCTTAACCCATGCCCAAATATCTAGCATCTACAAAAGAAAAACTATTGGGGGGTAAGCTACAAGAGCTTAGTGAGATATCCCTCATACTATACTAGCAAATAAGTTATCAAACAATTTGTTACAATTATATGAATGCATACATACGCAGTATGCCAAACAATATATGCAATTGATCAATGCTACATATAATATCAAATTTTAACACCCTCCGAGATAGGGATTGGAGATACATTGGCACCACTCATGACCGAGCTCTAGCACTTGGGTTTTTTACCATAACTTTGAATTCTATATTTCACAAATATATTTTCATTTCTAAAAATCCAGTAGTACACAATATCCCAGGCCTAGCGGTGAGGTGGCCTCCGTAATCTATACTCACACCCTATAGCAAAGATCCCTAAACTCGACCTTCAGCCATATGGTTGACGTCTCCATCGCCTAGTAAGCCCGTAGGTTCGAGTAAGGTCATGTTATATGAGTGCACCATACAGAAACACTTTAATATATATAAACAACCCCCACAACGCCTCTTTATTTTTGCGTGAAGTGACGACCGGAATAAGTAATGCAATGCATGACCCTTTTTATTTAAGATAAGCCAAATATAATTAAGTCAAATTATGAGGCGATTGATCAATATCAACAAACCATCCAAATCATGTAACAACCAATCATATAATCAAATCCTCAATTATTGTATTAAACAATATTTTTCACAGTAAGCAATCAGTATCAAGCACATGCATATCCCAATTCCTCATGTATTAAGTTATTACTATCTAATTTAAGTGCACTAACTACAAACACAAAACAAGTATAGAGTCATCAGGAGTATCAGCAGTACTCACTTGATTATGATGACTTGCTTTAGTTGTAATAATCAATTGGAAGATCCTCGCCCTCATCGGGATCACCTGGTTATTACGAGATAACAGGATAATAAGTAATTGAATTAACTAACGATTCTAGATATCTATCTACTTAATTTTGCATGCTTTGTGATGTTTGGCTTAGTTAAGCTTGGTTGTGAGTTTGATATGCTGCTTAGTGAGTTATGTAATGTTTCTTTCTATAACTATTGTTGGTTAAAATACATTTTGATATTGGAGTTAGTTATTGTGATTGTGTTGCTAAGTGTTTATGTGACATTTGTTAGGTTTTAGGCTAAGTTGGAAAAGGATGTAGGAACTAACCTTACCTCTTAAGGTGTTCACTTAAGTGAACATGTCACAAACTAAGGACGGTCTAGTCGTAGCAGACACCATATACTGTATGAAAAACCCTTAATCGGTTGCCCTTTCAATTATGAACTCTTCACACAATTACAAGGCTCTACAACCACTAGCTTCCCAAAAATACACTGATCCACATGATATCATCACATAAGTACATTTATATAAAATTTAAACTACAAAGTTTACAATAAGCAGTAATTTAGTACATCTAGGTTTACATTACTAATAAAACAAAAGTACATAAGTAAAAGTCTACATAATCAGTTCTCTCAACACACTGGATATCTCGCTTTTACCCAGGCCCCCAAGCTAACCCGTAGCATCCCCTGACCAACCTCAACGAATAAGCCATCTTGTAGCAAAAGTCTAAGGAGTTATAAACCTAAGCTTAGTGAGCAAAACCCTCAGCTACACCACAAGCAAGTTATAAATACATTATATTTACGCATATGAATGAATGAACAAATATGATGCCAAATAATACATATAGTTAACTAATCCATATACATAACTCAGATTTAACACCCTCTGAAGTCAAGGTTGGAGTACACACAGTACCAATCAAATCTGGGTATTATATTAGAACTTACTTTACTATAGAACTCCATGTTCCATACTTAAATCAAACAAGTCCTTTATTTTCATAAAAACTAAGTTCTAGTATAATCATGAGTGGGCCCCTGCAGTCCACACTTACCCCTAAATGGAGGCTTTTAGACTTGACCCTTAGCGAGGCAGTTGACACCTCCAACGCCTAATATTCCTGCAAGCTAGGGTAATGTCATTTTGTACGAGTGCACCGTATAGAACCAATAAATTTATCATATCAACCCCTGAATGGCCTCTCTCTACCTCCATGTAATGTGACGGCTGGAATTATGTCTATGCAATGTACGTTGATGCATGTATCAATCTCTTCTTATGAGCTGAGTATAGTTAAGTCCAATTATGATGTGATCATCCAAAAGTACACACAATCATTATTTATACTACCATGCAACAAACAAAGTATTATTCATATTTAAGGTAAATTCACAACTTAGCACATTATAACATACACAAGCATTTCTCGACCCCACACAACAATCAATTAACAATATCATTTAAGTCCACTATCTGCAATCACATACAAGCATGGAATCATAGGGTAAGTACTCACTTTACCATGACTACTCACTCTAGTCGTAGCAATCAATTAGGAGATCCTCACTTATGTCAGGATCACTTAATCATTACGATATGATAACGATAGTAAGCAATTGAATTAACTAGTAATTTTAGATATCTATTTACCTAATTCTACTCAGATTACTATTAATTTTTATCCGATTAGACTTTATCATTAATCGTATGTAACTTTTTCATTCTATTTCTGATATTTACAAATTTATAGTCGTTTTCCATTGTTTTTAGACATATATTCACACGATGATGTCCATTTTGGACATTAAAACCCATGTTTTGTGATATAGACTAAATATATTGAGATTCTAACTATTGAAGCTTAATTATTCTTATTGGTTAGTTTTATGTTCTATTTTAGTAGTTAATGGTTTCATTGGCCATAAATTCTTACACTTAAATGATCTTATACTTTATTATCTTAGAGGCTTATGTCATCAATCGCTTATGTCATAACTTATTTCATCATTTGCTTATGTCATGGCTTATGTTATCATTTAATTATATCATTGCTTACATCATTATTTAATTATGTCATTGCTTACATCATCCTCCATTACATATATACTCTTATTCTTATGTATTCATACACTTTATATATATGTCATATTTATACTTATAATTCTAACATACTAATATGTATACTTATGTACTTATACATATACTAGTATATATACCCATATACACATACAGTGACATACATATTTTTATATGTATTTTCGTTTGTCTAAAGTTTCCTCTTAAGAAAGCTTCACAAATTTCATATTTTTGTACTTTAAGGGTGTATTTAGCATAGTATATGTATGTATAGTTAGTATATGCTTCATTTTAGGTTATGTACATAATGGGTAGTGCTTAGTAAGAAGAGTTTTTCAAGATCTAGCTTCTTAGATTGGGAAACAATAATATGCTAATATGGAGACCAAAATAAGAGCCACGATAAAGAAAGGGGGTTGGGAGAAATTTCTAAGTATCTAAGAAACGGTTTACAAGGAACTCACTAGTTCCTCACTACATTTCCATGGAACACAAGTTATGACCAAATCCCATGTAGAGCTCAAAACTCATGTCTTTCCATCTAAGAAACACCGAGTTCACTCTCTCCATAGCCAAATTTGGAGTGTTCATGGGGCTGTATGAAAAAGACTTTGTTTAATCTCTTAAGTTCTACATACTACCTTGAAAACTCCCATGTGGAGTCCCCCTTGCAAATTACTGGCAAAACTAACTGGAGAAAAAATATACAACCTTAAGTTTTCCATAGGATCTCACCTGAAAAATACTACACTTTAGATCCTCCATTGGTTGACCGCACTATTAGTAAGAGAGGAAAAAGCAATGGAGTAGTAGCAATGCATGAGGTTTTCTACCTCTATAGTCTTACATAGGGTTACCCAATTAACTTAGTGATGGCCTTAGCTTTTTACATGCAACACCAAGCCATTTATGCACGTGTCAACCAAATTAGGTACATGCCATATGTTACGATCCTAATAAAGAAACTTAAACTTCTATTGACAACCCCCAATTGACTATGATGAGGGATGTAACTTGACTTTTCGTCAAATGGAACATTGGTAAAACCACACTCGAAAGGAAATAAAATGATGCATCCATGAACCATGAGAGCTTGATCCATGAAGTGAATAAATTAAAAAGCAAGGTTCAAAATTCGATGACCTCCTAAGCACTCTTTGAGCAATCCATGAAGAGTTTGTTCTACCAACAAATAAGGTTGAAGAACTTTTGTAGCATTCTCGCTGATTAAGTCAAGATAAAGTTACCTCCATCCATAGAAGAAGAATTGATTAATGTCGTAAAACGGATGGATTTTAGGGATGGAGACAAGGAGGATGATAAGGAGGAAGAAGACAAGGATACCATTTATTTAGATTCCAGAGATGAAAATGAAGTGGATGAACTAGTTCTCTTTTAAGTGATCTTATGTTGCATTGTCACTTTCCCAATTCCATTCCATATAATGAAATAATAAAGATTTTGTTTATTTTACGCATATTTCTCTCTTCTATTAATTTTAATTTAGATCTCTATTGTACCGATTCATTGATGACTTCTACAATGCTGATTTCTATGGGCTTTCACGTACTATTTTCACTCATCTAAGGGAGTACCATCTCTTTAATACTCTCTTCTCCATTATGCTCTAGTATATTTTCTTTCTGCATGCTTTTAGTATGCTTTATTATAAGTATATTAGGGAAAATGTACTAAATTAAGTGTAGGGAAGGGGTATGATAGAAAAGGTATACCTTATATTACTATAGGAAATCAATTGTGCTTTAATTTTAACCCCAATTTTTAAAAGTCTACAACCTTCTTTTGTTTAGTAATACAATGTGTGAATAGTGATTGTATGAAATTTTCTTAATCACTATTGCATATTTTACAGTTACTAGAATTGAATAGTGGAACTCATGTAAGGCAAAGGTACAAACTATTAGCTTGGAATTCCAAGGCAATAATAAAATTATTGATCGAGTATTAATCATATGTTATTCCTAGAGTTTACTTGGATGTATGCTTATCCCCCTTTGATTTTTAAAGCTTTATAATCCTACTAAACAAGTAGATGAAACTTATCTCTTGTAAATTCCATGGAAATTTTAAAATAGCTAAGGGCATGAATGTGAAACCTTGGTCTTTGACCTACTACCATTGACCTAGAATAAGAGGTTATTTTTATCACATGTGAGACATAGAGAATATAACTTGGAGATTACGAAAATAAATTTATTAAGGGAAGCTTAAAAAACAAGTTTCCTCATTTGACAAGACTTAGCTGCTAAATACCAATAGGAATAAGGCATTCGATAGGATTTAGGGCTTCTGGAAAATTTGGTCCAAATTGAGTCAGATTTTAATATGAGGTTACAAAAGTTAGAAGAAGAGTTCTAATAAAGTTAATTTTCCAAAATAAAGAGTATAAAATATATAATTTCAATAAAACTTATTTTTATCATGATGGTTTGATAATAATTGAAAACTTAAATTTTGAACTCCAAAATGTAACAGGCCCTTAAAAATAAATTATTTCACTTATAAAAATAATATTTTAAGGTCAAATACATATAGTGAAATCATATAATCATACTATATACATTATATGAACTAAATATGCATACATATTAGTGTAATATACTAATAAATAGATACAACAATGTATTTAATTACTAAAGATTACAAAAAATAGGAAATCCACATGTAACCTCTAAAGCTAGGTGTAGCACATGATCAAATCAGTAAGGGAAATATTCAGTGAGCTGTCAATTAGAAATAAGGCCAAAATACTAAGTGTTAGGATTGGTATAATATCAAGTGACATATGTAAACAACATTTTCTTTTCTCCACCAACTAAGATAGTATAAGAGAAGTTTAGGGGATTGCTTTAGATCATTTTTACACTTCTAGAATCCGAAAACTCTCTAGCAAATAGATTTCCATATGAAACAAAATTTAGAAAAAAAAAAAAATAGGACAAAATTTTGAAAATCTATGGGAATTAAGGTTCATGATGGCATTTTGGTGGTTAAAGACTGACATTAAGTGTAATCCGGTTGACCACCCCTTCCTGACCAAAGGTGGCTAGAGCTTTGACAACAAAATGATGTTAATTTTAGTCTCTAAAGTACTTTATTTTACTAAAAAAATCAATCATTGTTCAAAAATTACAAAACTTGGTATTTCTAGGTATTTTGTGAGTAGAATCATAAAATCAACCCAAATTTTTTACATTAGAAGCATCTATATGAGTTCCTTAGGAAACTACCATGTTCCAATGAATTTTTCAATAATTTTTAAAAATAATAAATGATGTTTTTTTTAGCTAATTTTTGGTTATATATCCTTCATGTGTTATATTTAATTTACATAAAAAGAATTTTTAATATACTATACACATAGAACTATTAAATTTATTTTATACAATCTGTCATAGTTTTCATGTTGAAGAATTATGTGTTTTTAATTAAATTTCTTAATGAATTTGGGTTATAATGATTTCTAGAGCTTAGTTATGATTTTTAAGGTACTTAGTTTGGATATTATAATTTTATTTGATTATTTACCTAATTTAAGCTATTTTTTTTTTAAAAATTGGGCCTAAATTTGATATTTTGGAAAATATATGTGATGGCCATCTTTAAGCTTTGCAACTATCAAATCTTAAACTATACATTCTTATGATTTTATAGCATTTCTCAAGAAATTAAATAAATGTGTATACTAATTATTGTGAAATTTTCTATTATATGCCTATATAATGACTTATATAGTTAATTGGTGAGATATAATAATTGTATAATTGTATGGTTAAAGTGTGAGGTGGATACTTTGTAATATCCCTTATTGATATTGACCTAAATTAAATAAGGAAGTGAGAGTTTTATTATTTATATATATGTAACTTAGCTAAATATGAGAAAATATCAGAGGAAAAATCAGAAGGCCCGTCTAATGGCTTTTTTATAATTGAGTTTTGAAAGCTGAATTAGAAAATGAGACTAAGACTCCTAAATTGTAGGGATGAGGGAATATATGCTAGATAGTGTTTGTTTAGGAACTATAGAATTAGTTTGATTCAAGGGATCGTTTAGAAGATAAATTAGACGAAGTTTAGGACAAATATTTTCTAAAAGAAATCATAAGTCTTAGATCCCAACTATTAGTAAGTTATTAAAAAAGTTAAAATACACATACACACAAAAAAAATAGTTAACTTTAGTACTATTTATTATTATTAGGAGAGATAATTGTAAAGTTGAAATGTAGCATTGGAACATCGGTAAGTTCAGATAAGTAGGTATTCATGTGCCTTGAGTAGACTTATGTCTACTCCTAACTTTGTATGCCCATTGGTGTTTTGGCTTGGTTGAGTTTTGGTTGCAAGTTTAGTCATGCTACTTGATGAGTTATGTAATGTATCTTTATATAAACCTTATCGATTGAAATATGCTTTGATATTGGACTTGGTTACTGTAGTTGTCCTGTTTGTTGTTTATGTGGCATTGGTTAGGATTTGTACGAACTTGGAAAAGAATCTAGGACTAACTTTGCCTCCTAAAGTGTTCTTGATATCGAGGTTTTAAATATGGAAATGAAACTAAGTAATGGCTAGACTAATAATTAAATGAGTAAGCTTGCCTTTTTTGCTTCATAACTGCTTAGTATGTGATTGATGCATTCATGGCATGGTATGAAGAGGATATTTGGGTTAAGTTTTATAAATGAAAAGCTATGTCTTAATAAGCAAACTGTTTGACTTTTGAAAGATGGGTTTGTCAAGTAAACAACTTGATTTATAAATGTTGGGTTTTTAAGTATATAGAATTCCATTTCTAAACCACTTCATGTAATTTCTACTAGGCTGGTTTTTTTTTTTTTTTTGGGATCTTACTCTTAAGTAGCTCCTTATTGCCTCTAGGTTCTTGGATTTTGTATCTAGATGCTTAGATTGAAGTTGACCAACTAGATGAGTACTAGGTTTGACTAAGATATCAATATCAATGCATGTTACGTACATTAGCATGGTATACATTATTTGCATTATCTCCTTCGTTAGGGTATTAGAGAATGTAATTAGATTAATGATGTACCAATTTGTCTATGTTATTATATATGCTTGTTATTGTGTATTTATCTACTTTAACTCAACATACAGTAAGCTAATAGGATAAGTTGTCTTATCCTCAGGTTAAGGATGAGTAGATAAGGCATCACATCATAGAGGTAAGGAGACTTTAAAATGCTAGTTGGAGATGGGTTTGTCATGCCTTGAAGAGGTAGAGTCACAATAGTCCTATAGTATAAAGTAACCTAAGATAGAAGTTGGCCTTACAGCTACTACCGTAAACCTAGTCCACACCAGTTGTACTCGTCTCAACCGCTTTGAAGCATCTAATTATATACCTATTTGATATAAACTCATGGTATAATCTTTCAAAATAATTATTATAATGGACTAGTTGTACTTTTCTATAGGGAGAAATATATATATGTGCTAGTTTACATCTAAAATGAGGGTATGCAAACCACAAATATATCGAAAGGCACTTTAAATCAACAATGAAAAACTATTAGGTCACTTAATGAGGCCGAATTAGTTTTCCCAAATAGTTAGTAAAGAAGACAGTAGAAATAAGAGTTCAGCCAGTTCTCCTTGATTCCTCACTCCTTGACCTCGTTTGTTAATATTCTGGGCTTAGTGAAATACTTTTAATCCACTTTGAACGTACAAAACAAACCATAGGGGAATGTGTGATAACTTGCACAATAAGTGAGACGGAGGCACAAGTATGCATTTGATACAATACAATCAAGGTTTTCACTCAAGTTCGTTAGATGCAATGCATGTATAAGTAAGTACCACTGCATGACATTGTTCAGTCTATCATGAGATTAAAGAAATTACGCTTGCTCTAATCCGAGTTGAGGAGTTTGACATTATACACTCATGGATTGAAGCTAAAAACCAATGCTTGTGTAATGAAGAAGACCCTCTTCCCAATATTATCCTCAAACCACTATCCCCATCCTTATCGCAACCTCCTTTCTATCACTTAGTTCAACTAAGGAAATGATTATTTCAGCTATCTTCATCAAAAGGGTCCATATTTAGCCTAATAATCTTAGCCAATTCCCTTGAGTGGGTTGTGATCCTGTTAAAATTCAAGCCCAATTTTAGTTACCTCACTTTGGGGAATGATCAACTAATTATAAGCAATCCAAACCAAAATAGTATACAAAAAAAACACAACATGGAGTTCAACTCCTATAACAGCAAGGCATAATTCAAGAATATACACGACATACACACAAACAACTAGATTACAACTAATAGCCAAAAACATACCTATGCCTCCAAGTATTTTAAAGTGATACTCTAAAATGTTGTGAAACATTGATCCTACTAACCTCAGTGCTGATGCTAGTTATCTTTATGCATTGCTCTGGTCTTCTTCAATTATCCTTAATTACTTAATAAAACATCTTCAATTTTCATCTAATATATTGAATAAGAGTTCATTTTTTCAATTACGTATGTTCATCATTTGAGTTAGATAAGTTTCCTAATCCATTTATTAAGTATTACTTAAGTAATGTAAGTTTTGACCAAAGTTCTAACATAGTATTTTAGCGTAGGTTGCTACTCAAGAAGTTTCTCCCCTAGGTTTTGAGTCTAGTGACTCCATAGAGTTTATATGCAAGCGACTTTCTAATCTACTTCTAACTTTGAGTGATCTAATATTCAGTATCAATCTATCTTCTTACCAAACTTCTAGTGCTTCTATTGTAGTATATATTAAGCTTTCTACATCAGACTTCTTTCTAACCAAGTTTCTGATTCTACTATCACTTTTAAATTTCACCACTTTAAATATAAATCTAACTTATTCAAAGCTATAAAACCATGATGAACTTGATTTTACAACATGATAGCATCTCAACTCCACAACCACTTGTTACACTCCTCCAAATTTTTACTTATATACAAACTCCTAAAAGAAAAACCTTAGAATTAAGCTAATAAATTTTGACTTAAACTCCAAAATTATCAACTTAGAACTTAAGATTACTTACTTTTAGTTGCTGCATGCTGATGTTAACAAATTATAACATGGGTTTGTGAAAATCCAACAAGCTTCTTTAGGAAACTCAAATATTAGCACATTGTTTTAAGAAAATTCGAAAATTTTCCAAAATCCAACTACTTGATTTTTGAAATCTAACCACATGTTATGAAATTATAACCTTTTAGGAGTTTATTCATAAAAATTCAAATTGAAACTACAAAAATTGAAAATACAATCGAAAATCGGTTAAAGGGACTTTTTCTTAAGGAGCCCATATTAGTACTCAAAATTTCAAAAATCTGATTTGGTATTTAACTCCCTCATGCAAAAATACTGAAGAAAACCAAGTTTCAAAATTTTTGAAGATTTTTTTATTATTTTTAGAAATTTTTAGTTAAAATCAAGGAAAATGAACATTTGAACTGTAAACCTCGCAAATTTAGCTATTTAAGAATAGAAGTGAACCCTAATACTAGAAATGACTTGAAGAGTCATCAAAGCCAAGCAAAATAAAATTTTAATAAATTATAAATTTAAATATATTATAGGTAATAAAAACCTTAAAAATTGATCAAAACCCTACATCGCATACTAAAACCCTAAAACTACTTTAAACACCATTAATCAAAATTGAATCCGAATTTGATCGAAACCCTAAAATTATAACTATAAACCTTTAAAATAATTAAAAATTACTCAATAGCAATAAAATTATAGTCGAATATAATTTTCGACTAAATCGCCTATTCGTACGAAATTGTAACGAAATTGCAAGAATAACTTGTAAAAATTATAATTGTAATGGGTACCAATTAAATTGATAAAATTTCATAAAATTTTGAAAACTAATTTACGAGGAGATTTGCTATAATTTATATGATTCGAAAAATTACACATATTTATTAATAACTTTCATTTTCCTTCTCTTCCATTTTCAATTTATCTCATTTGCTCCCTTCATTTCCACTTTATTTCTTCTCCTGCGCAAAAGAAAGACCAAAGTTAAGATAAAAAAGAAGCAGCTACGTAATGTTATTTGTTTTGTCTTATTTACATTAATAAAAGTTAACTTAGCTTAAAATTGAAGCCAACATCACGTGAGCAAGGGAAATTAATATAAATATGGAAAAAGAAAAAAAAATGCACAAACACATACACACAATCTACACACCGTGAGAAAAAAAGAGAGAAAAAGAAAGAAAGAAAAGAGAGAAAGAAGGAAGAAAAAGAAGAAGGAAAAGAAGAAAAAAAAAAACTACAAGGTAAGGAATTTATTTTAGGAAATATATATGTATATGATAGTATATATGTGTAGAATTATGGTATTTTTATGATATTCTATGGTATTTGTACATATAATACTAATAGTATATGTTTATATATATGAATACCTAAATTTAATTATATGTATAAATATAAGATTAAGTATGTCTACATGTATGTACCAAGGTATATAGTATGTATTATGTATTTGTTTTTTTTAATACCTCTAATAAGTAATTTACATAATTCTAGTATAATTATATATGTATGTACCGTAACTTTATATATATATATATGGGTATACATATATGATTATATATATATGTGTGTAGTTGTATAGTATATAGTGGAGTATTTTTATAAGTATGTATATATATATAATAGTATACGGTATATTATGTATGAAATGTATAGTATATATATATTTTATGATAAATGATAAATACTATATAAGCATATATATACCGAACATATATATATGTATTTATAGGTATGTATGCCGAATATATATATGTATGTATTTATATGAATGTATGCTGAATATATATATTTATATATATAGATATATGAATATGTGTATAAGAGTATGTTTTAAATAAGTACATATACATATATAATACGTGTAATATATATAGTGTATATAGGTATATATGCTATCGTAATTTACGATTTTACAATAACATAAACCATAAACTATATATTATAAGTATTGGAATATATATATATGTGTATAATCGTGAGGTACATAAAAAAAAATGAGAAAAATAGGAAAATATACCCAAAATAATAAAAATAACAAACATATGATTTAAATAATAATTAAATTATAAATATGTTATGAAAAAGCGAAAATCAATATTTTATAATTTTTAAATTTAAATAATAATTTTTGTGATATTTTTGTATCACAATTTATATTGCAAGTCACAACGTCTAAAACGGACTTTGCTTCGAGAAAATATGTTCGAAAACGATCAAAATGGACTATAAGTTCATAATGATCCGAGCTAAAACGAAAAAGTTCCAAAATACATAATAAAAGTCTCATAACTTACAAATATAAGAAAATAGTTGATATTAACCCCATTGAGTATGATAAACTCTATGAATATAAGACTTGGGGTATATTGGGGAAACTAGATAAACTGCAATAGACTTTTAGTTAACTAAGGAGTCTGATTTTTCAGAATACTTATAAGTTTTACTATTTTGATTTAGGCATTCAATATCGAGTTCTGGAAACCCCAAAGTTTGGAGACTGAGCAATAATCCAGGTGAGGGAGTTCTAATGACCTGCTACTTGCTTGTACATGTTACTTGTATGATGTTTTGTTGCTTACTGTTACTTGTATGTTTGAATGACTATTTTGTTCGTATGCCATCATCTGTGTGATCATTTTTCTTTTAAATTGATGAATATAAATATCTTACCCAAATAACCGATTCTATTCGTCACATGTCTATGACCTAGTAATGTATGGATGGAGAGTGCTAACCTTACAAAATGTTAAAAAAGATATTTTTGGAAAAAGGTTTTCTTAATCTTAAACGTATTTTGTATGAATTTGATAAGGGCCGTAGTGCCAAAAATGGTATTTTATCGTTGAGGTAAAGCTAGCATGGGTTCTCTAATTGATAGCGAGAGAACTCGCTTTATTGTGCCTGTAAGGCCTTGGTTAATTTTGGTTTGCGAGATGGACTCGCAAATTTGGTTGATTTTGGCTTACGAGATGGACTCGCAAGTTGTGCCCGAGGGCCCTTGGAGGGTGAATAGTCCTAAAATGGAATCCCCCTATTTGAATTGATATTTTCTTTCTCAGCTAGGGTAATAGTCGAGTAAAGCCTAGGGGGTGAGGCCCCTAGGTAGCCTTATGCGGGTAAGCTGAGGTGCCCTGTGTGGGTAAGTACAGGGGATAATCGAAGCGTAGATGACGTAATTCTACACCTTCCATAGTTCCGGACTCCTATGGATGTGTTGCTTGCATTCATCACGCCTGCATTCATTTTGTATGTAGATAGCTTGCTTGCATGTGTAATAATAATGTGTGATAACTTACTTGAACGGTGGTAGTGAGGAATGAACTCACTAAGCTGTTATATGCTCACTCCCTTATAGTTTCTTTTACAGGTTTACTTACATTAGGATTGGGGTAAGTCTCGAGTGCTGAGTGTGAGATGAAGATATGTATCTTAGTATTAGGAATAGCTGAATACTCTTTAGATGATATATAAACATCCTTGTTGATAATTTAATTTTCTTGTATTTCTTTTGTAATATTGGTATATCCTATCTTATTATTTGGTAGGGGATACCGATTCTCTGCGGTTCTGAGGAACTGTGGGATATCGGACACCCATAGTTATTTATATTTGTATTTTACAGTAAATTATTTACTTAAAAATCAGTAACCTTAGTAATTAATCATTTAGAGTCTTGCAATCTCTGACTTGCAAGGTGGTTTTCATATCATGAGTGCATACATGTTTTGGAAATTTTAGGTAATCTTACTAGGCACCCTTTAGGGTCATGACATAAACTTACCCTTCTTAACAACTTATAATGGTGAATAGTAATAACTTAATGATTCAATGCATAACTGATAATAAACAAAATTAAAAGAATGTAAGGAAGGAGAAAATCAGGTAGAGATTTTATAGAGCTTTGGCCTTCTACTTTCTGCTTTCTTCCAACTCCATTGTTAGGGATCCAGTCTACTTCATTGGTGTTGTTCCACTTGATCCACTAAATCAACTCACAAATATATTACAAGCATTTGTCATAACGACTTTACAATACTCTACTCTGCTTATCTAGCCTCTCAACAATCTAGGCTAATACAAAAATACAGAATAAAAATGTACTTGTCTCCACACTCAAACGACAAATAATAATTATAAATTACAAGTGAGAACAAAAGCATAAATCTCAATTAATTCCGCTCAAGAGAGAAACTAATGAATATTGTAATGTTTGCCTCAATGGAACTTTTTAAAGAAGTATTTGAAGAACTTTCTGAAACTTTTCAAAAGATAAAAATTGATCAAGAATTTTTTGTAAATGGTAATATTTCTTCAAAGTTGTATATCGACGTTTTGAATCCTTCTTCCTTTTATATTGAGTTTTTCTAACGGCTAAAAATTTGAAGATTATCTTCACTTCCATAATTATCTAACCGTTAGAATGCAAAGGATAATCCTTAGATATTTTTGAGAGAAGATGTCGGTATTTTGAATTCAAAGCTAATTCTCCTTATCTTGTTTGGATTAGATATTCATCAATCCGTAATCACTGGATAAGCTTTTGATTTGAATTTAAAAAGGTCCGCTTTTGTTAGCAACTTCCGGATAAGTCTTATGTTCAAAATTTAAAATCCCACAAAAACTAACTCAACTTTATCCTTACCCAAAATTGTGTTTATCTTGATTTTCCAAGAATTAACACTCTCAAAGATAATCCCCATAGATCTTAATTCCATCTTAAGTGAAACAGGAATAAATGTATTTTCTTAATACATTCAATCTAGTGGAGCTAAGCCTTGATTAAAATGAATATGATTTTAAAACTAATTTCAACATCTTCCAGACTTACATTTTGAACAAGTTTCTGAAAAATATCAGCCTTTAGTTTCTGAAGTCTCTAAATACACTTCTAAAGTGATGAATCAATTCTTTTTATAAAAGCTTCTGTAATACTTTCTGAAGATTTTCCAGAATAGACTATTTTCAGTCTATTCAAAGCTTTTGAACAAGCTTCTAAATACAACTTAATTTTGTGAAATTAAACTTTTTGAAAATCCTTCTATAAGCTTGCACTCTTAAAGATTCGTTAACTTTTAACCCTTTTTGTTATCATTAAAATGTATGAGAGATATCTAACAAGTTTCATCCTTGAAACTACTATATCTTAAGTTACTGTTACGCCCCGAAGTCGCAAAGTCGCAACAGTCCCGCCATGTAAACCATTCTATGATAGTAACTGGCCTCACAGTGCCTACCATAGAGATAATCTACACAAGGCGTCGACGACTCCTCGCTTTAAAGTAAACAGTTCGAGTAATAATTATACTACAATTATGATAATTATCACAAATTTCTATTAAACATAGATAATTATAAATAAGTCCACAGAGCTTCCCAGGAAGTTTTACATAATCACTACAGTTTACTAATTTACAGAATAACTAACAGTCTTCAACCTTTAACTACAAGGTCAGTCTAGTTACACATTATGCTAAATAACTTGATCCTCACACCCCTGGCTTCAAAAGGACTAACCTCTGGATAATTGTAGGGCGGCATAGTACTTGAAGAGATTACAAATCAGAACCTGCAAAAGGATCTATAAGGGTATGAGCAACTACAGCTCAGTAAGTTGAATTGGAGACTCATGAATGCATACAAGCACAAACAGGGATATCAAACAATTATTTTCATGCAATGCAACAATCAAGTGTCATCACACAACGTAGTCCGGTTCGTTGTGAAATCAGAGAAATTTCACCCGCTCCAATCCGGGTTGAGGAGTTCCATGTTATGCAGCAGCTCACAACCAAACCCAGGCTTGTGCAATGGAGACCTCGCTCCTCTCGCGACTACCTTCGAACCATTGACTTCACCCCCGCCGCGACCTCCTCTCCTGTCACTTAGTTCGACTGAGGATGAAGAAGGGACCATTTTGCAATCCTGCGCTATCCCTTTCGAAGGGGTCGGTATTTGGTTGGAGAGTCCTATGATCCCCTAACGGGTTACAATGCATGACATTTTCGGTTATTAGGGTCGACTAAGATTAAATTCCGGTTAGGGTGTTCAACAAGTTCATACCAATTCAATCAGTCACAAAATCATTCACAATACAAATTCCAGCACAAATTCAGATACATCAAGCACGTGCACAAACTACTTACATTCACAATCATATACAAGCCTAAGTCTCCGAGTACTATAAAACTAGTACTCTATTACAATAAGCAATAACCCAACTTACTTGAATTTGCTCGATCGCTCAATCCTTTAGTCGCGAGCTGATTTGTTTCTGAGTGTCTTATAATACAAATAGGTTCTTTTAGTACTTATATTTTATGGATTCTTATTCTAATTTATAATGTAACTCATTTTCCTCATGTATACCTATAACGTATTAATGATTCGTTGTATTCTATTTCGGGGTTCGGCTCCTAAACTAGATTCTAGTTTTAATTCCTAAGTCGTAATTAGGCTCGAATCCCAATGTGACATTAATCACATTATACTCAGGTATTCAAATATCCTATTGGGTTGTAATTTTGGTATTCTAAACTATTCGGTACACACTAACCCTAATTGAGGTATCGGATTTATTCCCGATATGTAAAAATCTTACATTTTGAGATATTTATTTAAAATTTAAATATTATTTCAGATTTATTATTTTTATGATTTCAATTATAATATTATCTAAATAACCTTATTTTTTAGATTTATTAATTTACACTTTTACATATTACTAATTTCTTATATTACTTACCTAATTTCCCTAATTAACCATACTTAGTACCTAAAGGCTAGGATTAGGGTTCCATTGCAGAGATTAACTTCCTTAAACATCTAATTAAGATCCAAATCAGTAATTAACATCCTAATCATCTAATTAACCCTAAATCACCCAATTTTACCATCATTTTAGGGCTAAAAATTAACTTAAAAATTTCGAAAATTAATTTTAAAAAAATGGCTTCATAGCACTGTTATACATCATATGAGCATCCTACAGAAAAATTTTGAACTCCAAACAACATCCCTAAGCCTATTTATTTTCCGGTTTAATCATGCTCGGTTTTGAACAATTTGTTAAGGAACCTATATTTCCAGACATAATTAAACTAAATCAATATTTTTCCCTAAATCTACATACAATAAAACCTCAGAATAACAAGTTTCATAATTTTTTGGGCAAAATAAATAATTTTACAAAATTATACAAAAATCGGGTGAATAAATAACTAACCGGTTCGAAGCTTTTGGGCCATCCAAACCCGGTCCAATGTTGTCGGCCGGTCCAGGTGGTGGTTCTAGTGTAGGGTGGTGGTGGGTGGTGGTTTTGGTTCACTAGCCTAATCTGTACAGTTTTCTTTTCTTTTTTTTTTTTTTTTGGATTTTCTCTCGATTTTTTCAGTGTTTCGATTTTTCTCAAATCTCAAACTAGCCAAATGACTTCTGGAATTTTTTTTCCTTATTTATAGACAATTGTAGAAATTAATGTGCATTAATTTGATGGGATTTTGCCTCAATTCCTTGATTTTTGGCTTTTTGTTTGTCCAATTCTTATTGGTTATTTTTTTTTTCTTCCTGACCACGACCTGATCTTGTTGTAGCTTATCTTCTTCTTATTTTTTCTAATTTTTCCATAATTATTTTATATTTTTCTTTAATTATTTGCCTAGTTTTCGGCCAATTTTAGTAATTACGCGTATTTTTATCTACACGTAAATACATGTGGGGTACACGTGAACATTCCTAAATATTATTTTGGTCATTCTAAAATTTTTAGTATACATATAATCTATCTCTAGTAATTTATTAGTTATTATATTACACTTTTCGCCTTTTCGGTAATTAGCAATTATTATACTTAAAATTTGAAAATTTTATAGTCTCTTATTTTACTACTTATTTTCTTAAATTTAAGTTTACAGGGTCATTTTTACTAGTATTTTGCTAAATAGTTTATAATTTGGGTTTGATCGGATCCCTTAGCCGATCGTCCTAAACCTTGTTTTTTAAGCTCAAACTTACGGTTACTTGGCTTGGCTTGGCTTTAGGGCTTACAGTTACTATCATGGTATTTAGATCAATGGAAGATATCTCATCCTCATCATCACTCTAAATGTTGCAACTTGCTTTCGTTCTTACCTTTTGAGCTATCTTTTGCTCAAGCTTCTAAGTCAACTCCTACTAATCATTCTTAAGTTGTACTCTCTTAAATTATCCTTTTCCTTTACTCACTTACCAATTCCCTCGATTAACATTGACATGGCAATAAAGTCATCACTAAAGTTTAACACTGACATGAAGCTAAAGTCATCACTAAAGTTTACCATTTTTTTTTTAATCTCTTCATGCATCTCATTTTTTTCCCTATTTCCTACTTTTTGAAATTGATTATTTTGTATTAATGAGTTTCTCCTTATTTTCTTCTTTTATCTATCTATAGCACATGAAGTTTACTTCAAGGAAGATCCCTTTCTTGAAAATTGTCTTTATGATGTTCCTATAATTTTATGAACTTAAAGGTAATTGAGTCTATTGGGCCAAGTTCATTAGGTTAATGAAGTTTCTAACACTTAATGCTTAAAGTTTAAAAGTCGATTAAATATATCTTATGAAACATTACTTTTTGAGGAAGTTTCTAAATTAGCTTCCAAGTCGAACCTAAGGTTCCAATAAGAGAAATTTTTTGATCCAATTGCTAAATAGTTTTATAGTATAAAGATCCTTATGCATCGAAGTTTCATTCATCTGGAGTATTATCCAAATTTTGTTAGATATTTAGATTATACTTAGTCTTGATGTTTATGATTAATATTAGGTTTATTACCTTAATATTAAGATTAATGTCAATCCAATTCTTTCTTCATCATAAGTCTTACTTACAATCGTCTATTTTTTTTTTCCCATCTATTAACTATAGTATTTATATGCCTACACATATCGCTTATTGTTTTGGGAACCATTTTTATTCTCACTTTTTCACTGTTTAGCTTTATATGGTAGCCCAAGTATTTAATTAGTAGTTATCTCTATTTGTCAATCAACTATATCTTTATAATACTAGTCTTTTACTTATTAAGTTTCTAAGAAATGTCCTAGTTGTTCTATTACACTTATTATATTTTCTCATTATGCATTAAACGTATTATTATTTAGATTAATATGCTCAAATTCTTTTAATCTTTATATTGTGTCTAATACGTTTTGAATCTTTTGGTAAAGGAATCCTTTTACACTATCTCTTATGTATTAGGTCCCTGACTTATAGTTAATATAAATTAATCCATTATTCATATCCATATTTTTTCTTTTATAGTTAATATAAGTTCAATTCACTCTTATCTTGTTTGCATTTTTGGTTCTATTTGCACCATTGTTATAATCATAGATTTTATATTTTGTATCATTAGCACAAATGTCAAAGTAATGAGTTTGGCAAATCTTGACTCTTCTCTATCTCAAGTTTAAGTGAGATAGTTGATGACTCGAATAAATTGGATTTGACACAACTTGATGAAAATTGATATAACTCTTGACCAATTAGACTCACAAAACACCAAGACTGATTTAACTTGAACTTAATTGAACATGACATGACTCTAACATAACAAAAATAAAAGACTCAATCAAAGAGCTCCAAAGATCATCGATTTATCATTCTTCTTACGTTTACCCAAATGTGCCAATGTACATATGAAGAATATTATCTTATAATATTTTAATTATATCAATTGCTACAATTATTGGTTTCTTCTTTTAGTAGATATCATCAATTAAAGCGTATAATTTTGGAGTGGAGTTTTCTTCATCCTTTTCACGTTAGTTGTTTATTGTAAGAAGTAAAGTGAGTTGAGGGGTTATCTTAGAATGTCTCTTTCTCATTACTTTATTTAATATTATTTTTATTTCTTTTATTATTTTTTTAAATCCTCAATACTATTGGTTAGAAAAGACCAATTATAAATTTGGTATTTTTAGATTACGTCACATGTCATAGTCTCAAAGGTTAGTTGTTGATATCTTAATCAAAACAACTTATAATTTTATTAAGATTAGAGTCTAACTATCATAGTACGATTGTTTCTTCTAAAGTCACACCCCCAACCCTAACACCCCCTACCCCCAAACAAAACAAGATCACTATCTAGTATAGTCTTTCCTAATCTAGGATATTATATTAAAATTTTTTGGGATTTGATCCTAATGTGCACCAAAATAGAGGTTTATTAAATCAATATAGGTTTATTTACTATAAGCAAATTAAGAATGAATTTCTACTTTGAATTGACTCTATGAATATAAGGATGACTTTGTTCTTAGATTAATTTTACAATAATAGAGTTAGCTATAATTCTAAGTTCCAATCAATTCTTCCTATTCATAATCTCTCATTACGTAATACTAAGCTAAATCTCAAACCTAATTTGTAAGTTGCAAATCCTTACCTATACAATATCAACATAAATGAACAATAACTCCTCCAACCTAACTTATCAATCTTCACATATAACCTGCAATTATCCTATCTTGGTACATATGTTAGTGGTGAAATACCACCAATAAGCCTCTTATCACTTGTATTTATAATGTAATATCACTTGTATATATAATTCTAACATAATATCTCTTGAATATATAGTAATAGCATGATATCCCCTGTCAAACATATTATAAAGTCTCCTCAATTCACATGCATGTATAATTATAATTAAGTATCACTCATCACATTCTCTTTTCCTACAATTGATCTACTTAAATATACCTCAATACATAACTAAACCAAAATAAAACTTATCATTTTTTATCACACACCTATTATTTTTATAACTTATAGAGTTTAACTTTACATCCAAAGAAAATTTACATAAAAACTTAACCTTTATAACTTATAGAGTTCAACTCTACATCCAAAGAAAATTTACATAAAAACTTAACCTTGAGCTAACAAGAAATTAATCTATACATAGCTATACATATGAAAGATTACATATTCGCTTCCTCAATACATCATTTCTAGTTACATATTCCTTACATCATGTACAAAAATAGAGTTACATTATTTAGAGTTAACTTACATAGCAAAGTACATCAAAGTGACAAAACATACTACAAAAGTCATAAAATCCTGTACAACAAGGTGGCTAAGTTTCTAATCCCTATCAACTGTTAGAAAGAGCTAATCCACCAGAAGTCACTTCATCCACCAACTAATGACTCTAGAACTATTAAATTCTTGTGAAACTGCTATCTCTCCTTATGGGATGAATTTTCATGTGCATTCAGATCTACACTCTCATTACCCATATGAGAATCATAACTTAACATTACATATTCTAGTGTCTTTAGAAGGTTTATTACGTCATACTCTTCATTATCACCATTATTAATGATTACCATCTTGAGTTCCACCACATGATTCACTATATTCATCACATTAACTCTTACATGATTTCCTTCTTGACTTTCTAAAGTAGCTTCTACCTCATGTTCTACCTTAGGTTCCACTTCATTTGCCACTTCCTATTCCTTATTTCAAACCATGATTATATATCTTGGCCTTAAAAGGGAATCATCCATTTCATATATTATTTACCTATGCAATAATTAGATTTAACAAGTATTACCATTCCCATAAAAGAATGCAATCCACTTAACCTTATAAATCTTTAGCCCAAATTTCATCTTTAGCATGTACATCCAATACATTATACTTAAGAGTTTCTAGAACAACTCTATTTTCATATACCTTTTGCTTATCATTCCTGACTATCACCTTGGGCCTAACAATTTTATATACAATAAGTTATTTAATCTAGTTCACTTGTTGACCTTTTGAGTAAGGTTCTGCCTTGCTTTCCCAATTAATTCTTACTTCTCCTTTACACGCAAATTCTTGAAAATCCTCACCTATCATTTTCCTCCTCAAAATTTAGATGTAATATTGTAATTTTGAAAGTATCAAGAATTTCAATAACTCCACGTACTCCTTCCTCCTTTAAATTGTCATTAGTAATGAATATTACATTAAGCTTGTTATTATTATTGTCAAGCAGTTGATCATTTATGTTCACTTCCCAACTTTCTTCCTAACTTTTTAGGTTAGGTTCCGTTATACTTTCTGTATCGAGTTTTACTTTATTTGCTATATCATGTCTTCCAAATCCATCTTTCAAGTTCATTACCTCTATTTATGCTATAACTATATTCAAAACATTATCGGGATCCACTATAACTACTTCCAAATCATCTTATTCTATTTGAGATATATTTTTCTATAATTCTATAATTTACATCATTCCCTTAAAGTTCAATTAATGGTATGTTAATTACAACATGTGATTCATTAGATAAGTCATGAGGTTCATTTTTAGGTGTAAATTCATTAAATCCTAGGGAAATTTCAGTCTCTACATTTTTAAGCTTAGGAAAACAAGAAAACTACTTTATTCTATAAGCAAATACTTACTAAAGCTATGCAGTACACCTATAGGAATGCGATCAACAATTTCCTATGTGATATGACTTTTTCACAGATGTTGCCATGTACTCATGATATGATGATTCTAACTTCATCTTTAGAGGTGCTTTTAATCCAACCCAACTTAATTACATTACTCCAAACACTTTCAAAAAAACTTTTCCCACCACCATTCTTGAAATTGGTCTTTATTTTAGGGAAAGATTAACCATCCTTCTTAGAATTCTAACAAGATATCAAGGATTTTTTTTTTCTCTCTCTTTTTTTTTTAATATCCTATGATCATGTATGAAACTTAGAATAAAAGTTAGATCTACATAACTTATATCTTTAGGTAAGTTGTCGTGTAAGTTCTCGTACATATTTATATATAGCATGAATAAAACCTAGAGAATAATTCTTTTACAATCCACTTACTGCCTACACTCAATGTTTCAAATGGAGTCTAATTACTTTTAGTTATGATGCCTCAAAGTGAGTTCTCAAGAATCACTCTTTGAGCATAATTCTTAAGAACTATGCTCTAATACTAACTTAGAATTATCACACCTCAAAGAGATAGAGTTATAACAATCCAGTTGTATGAACTAACTTAAGATAAAAGCTAACCTTATAGTTGCTATCATAAACCTAGCCCATACTAGGCATACTGGACTCAACAACTTTAAAGCATCAAATTCTATACCTATTTGATATAAATTTGCGGTGTGATCTTTCAAAATAACTATTATATTGAACTTGTAGTACTTTTCCATATGGATAAATATATATATGTGCTAGTTTACATCCGAAATAAGGGTATACAAACCACAAGTATACCTAAAGGAACTTTAAATCAACAATAAAAAACTACTAGGTCACTTAATAAGGTCCAATTAATTTTCACAAATAGTTAGTAAAGATGACAACAGAAATAAAAGTTCAACCATTTCTCCTTGATTCTTCACTCCTCAACCCCGTTCACTAATATTCTAGGCTTAATGAAATACTTGTAATCCACTTTAAGCTTGCAAAACAAACTATAAGGGAATGATTGATAACTTGCTCAGTAAATGGAATGGAGACAAAAGTACACATTCAACACAATACAATCAAGGTTTTAAATCAAATCAGTTAAATGCAATACATGTACAAGAAAGTGCCAATGCACAATACTATCAAGGTTATTGTGACAATAGAGAAATTGCACTTACTCTAATCTAGGTTGAGAAGTTTGACATCACATACTTAAGATCGAAGCCAAATCAAAACATATGCAAAGAAAAACACCCTCCACCTAAGACTACCTTTGAAACACTATCCCCAACCTTGTCGCAACTTTCTCTCCCATTACCTAGTTCGACTAAAGATGGGAAATGATCCATTAAAAATATCTTCATCAAAAGGGTCCATATTTGGCCTGATAATCTAAGCCAATTTCCCCTAGTGAGTTGCAATGTTTGTCCAATTAAAAGTTAGGCCAAATTTAACTTACTTTGTTTTGGGGGATGATCAACTAATTCCAAGCAATCTAAACAAAAAGAGTATACACAAAATATACATAACATAGAGCTCAACTCCCACACCAATAAAGCATACTTCAAGACCATGCATGATACATGCACAAACAACTAGATTACAACCATAAGCCAAAAACATACCTACACCTCCAAGTATTTTAAAGCAATACTCCAAAATGTTGCAAAGCATTGATCTCACTAACCGTAGTGTTAATGCTTATTATCTTTATGCATCACTTTGATCTTCTTCAATTATCCCTAATTATTTAATATAACATCTTCAATTTCCATCCAATATATAAAATAAGAGTTCATTTTGACATTTAGGCATTTCTTCATTTGAGTTAAGTAATTTTCCTAAGCCATTTATTAAATATTAGTTAAGTAATGTAAGTTGTGACTAAGATTCTAACTTGGTGTTTTAGTGTAGGTTGCTACCCAAGAAGTTTCTAACATAGGTTCTAACTTTGGTGAGTCCTTAGAGTTTATATGCAAGTGATTTTCTGACTTACTCCTTGACTCTAGATTAATATTCAGTATCAATCTACCTTCTAGCCACACTTTTAGTGCTTTTATTATGGTACATATCAAGCTTCTTTCATCAAACTACTTTTTGACCATTTTTCTGACTCTACTATCTTTTCTACATTTCACTACTTCACACATAAATTTGACTTATACAAAGTTATAAAACTATGATAAACTTGTTTTTACAACATGATAACATCTCCATTCTGTAACCACCTATTACACTCCTTCTCTAAATTTTTACTCACATACAAACTCCTTAACGAAAAATTGATGAGAATGATACGAAACACTAATAGAAATGATATTTTTTAAAGACACTTTATAAATGAGAATTTTCAAAGCCGTGTCTATCTCTTAGCCAACCAGTGTGTTGGATCATTGATAGTAATAATACTATTAAGTATTTACTAGGTCAATTTCTATAGGGAAAACAGTTCAATTGAGTACCAGACTGAAGCTGCTCCTCTAATCTAAGCAAATCGAAGAGACCGTTTGGAATTGGAATTGAAATTAAAATATGAACGAAAAGTGATAATTAACACGAATACTAAAGATGTAGGACATGTCTTCGAGTATGTTGTTAAGATATTAAGAATGGTTTTTAACTAGGTTTTGATAGAATTCACTTAAGCTAAATCCTAAGTAGGATATCTCGCTCAACTATATAGCGAAAAATCTCTTGTCAATTTCATTTCCATATGCGATCAGCTAAGTAATGAAATCCTATCATGAATTAAGTATTATAGTCCTAGAGGTTAGGGGGTCGATGTCATCTCAATCTCATAACCTATCCTAATCTACTAAAACTTCATAACTTAATGTAAATTCAACAAGGGAACACCCAATCTCCTCTCTGTCTCATAAGTGTAATAATCCATTATTGACGTTTCACTAACTCAATAACTCAATTAGAGAATTACACAACTAATGTCCTCATCTCATAATTATACAAACCCAATAATTCTCAAGGGGCAATTCCTTGGACTAATCTCCTCTTAGTCTATAATCACAAGGAAACCCAATGAAAATTTCATTGAAAGTACCTCAAAGAGTTCAAATGAAATACCAATCATCAGAATCCCAATTCAATACACATACCCATATCATAACTTTAAAGTTACATCATGTACAACATCTACATTATCACAAACTCACTAAAAACTACTTAGCTACTCTATAACAACAATAACAGCAGAAAATGATAAGAATATAGCAAAAACTCTAATAATGAACACGTAAACAAGATGAGAACAAGTGAACAAGAGATTAAACAAACAGAATGTTGTAAATACTTAATAAACAAACTTAAATGTGCATAAAAATCACAAAAAACATTCACCAAATATCATAAACAAGTCATTAAAACGTGAAATCAGACAATGAACTTGCAAAACTAAACTTGATAATGCTAAAATACTAATTGCGACTTGCATTTCTATCTACAAATGCAGCTATATATAGTTTTAGGCTACCAATTGATCGGTGTAAAGGTCTACTGATTGATTGGTTGATACGTATCAGCTCTAGGTCACCATCGTGTTTTATGAAATGCGACGTTTAAGGAAGATTAGTGTTTAGTAAAAAAACTTTAACCTTAGTTTGCTTTCAGTACTAATCTGTCAATATGCATAAATCCATCCCTATACATTCTGTTCACCAAGCTGGCCTCTACAATGATCGATTGTTTAAGAAATCATTGTACCCCTAATGCTTCAAGGCATATCAATCGGTTGATAGCAAGAGTACCAATCGATCGGTAGGTTAAATTCACCAGCTCCCTTGATCGAACAGTAAGGGCTACTAAGTTTAGTTGGATTACTTTTGTAAATGCCCTAAATTGGCTACATGGAACCTAGTTGCAAAATTAAGAAACTCACATTTCCTAAATTAGGTGTTGGATCCTAGTTGTTGAAATTGTAGGGTATCACAGGTTTGAGGAAGGAGTTTATTAACAACAAAATGCAGTCCAATTTCTCAAAAGTGGTTCTTCACAAAAGACTTCAGTGTTATATTACAATGGATTTGGTATAGCAATTGTAATCATAATGTATATACTTGTAATGGGATCATATACTATATAGGAACATATAACAATGATACTTGGTGTACAAACTACTACTATACAAATTTTCATTATGGTTATTTAGTTTAATAAGAAGAGAATTATAGCTATCAACAAGAGAGTTTCTAGGTAACTACTATAAAGTGGCGGTGTTGAAAGAGTGTAGTAATGGGCTTGGATGGTTGTAGATAGTTGTGGAAAAGTTTCGATAGGTGCAAAGGTCATTGGAAATTAGGAAAAAAAAAACACAAGAGTCATCAAGAGTTTGTAATAGCTAGGTATTGTAGATAACTCATAACTTTTAAATGATTGTGGATCTAGAGAGGAAGAGAACTCATATCAAGACCCTAAAGGGGGCCTAGTAGAATTACCTAAAATTTCCATAACATGTGTGCACCCATGATATAAAAATCACCTTGCAAGTTAAAGATTGCAAGACTCTAAATAATAAATCACTAAAATTATTGATTTTCAAGTAATTAGTTTATTGTAAAATAACATAACATATAAATATAAATAACTATAGATATCTGATATTTCACAGTTCCTCAGAACTGTAAAGAATCGGTATCCCCTACCAAATAATAAAACAGGATATACCAATATTAGAAAACTACAAGAAAAATTAAATTATATTAAATTCTAACATATAGATATTTTCTACAAAGAATGTTTATGTATCACCTATAAAGATCTCAGCTAATTCTAACACTAATATACATGTCTTCATCTCGCACTCAATACTCGAGATTTATCCCAATCACATCATAAGTAAACCTGCAAGAGAAACTAAGGGGGAATGAGCATAAAATAGCTAAGTGAGTTTGTCCCTCACCACTACCATTCATGTAAGTTATCACGCATTATTATCACATATGTAAGCAAGTTATCTACATATAAAATGAATGCAAGCACGATGAATGCAGGCAACACATCCATAAGAGTCTAGAACTATAAACAATATATAATTACGTCCTCTACACTTCGATTATCCTCTGTACTTACCTACACAGGGCATCTTAGCTTATCTACATGAGGCTGCCTAGGGGCACCACCCCTCTAGGCAATATTGGACTATTACCCTAGTCGAGAAAAGAGTTTCAATCCAAATAGGTGGATCCCAAACTAAGACTATCCACCATCCAAGGCCCTTCGGGCACAAACATACGAGTCCTCTCGCAATCAAAATTATCTAAGGCCTTACAGGCACAATAAAGCAAGTCCTCTCGTTATCAATTGGAGATCCCATGCTAGCTTTGCCTTAATGCTAAAATATTATTTATGGCTTCATGGGCCCTTATAGAGATCATACAAAAATATTTTTAAGAGTAGAAAAGCTTTTTCCAAAAGCACTTTTCTCAAGATTTTTACAAAGTTAGCACTCTCCATTCATACCTTTACCGGGTCATAGACATGCGATGAGTATAATTAGTTATTTTGGTCTAATACTTATATTTATCAATTTAAAAAAAAAAAGTGATCACACAGATGATAGCAAACAAGCAAAGCATTCGTTTAAACATACAAGCAACAGTAAGCAGCTAAACCTCATACAAGTAACATACACAAGTAAGTAGCAGGTCATTAGAACTCCCTCACCTGGATTATTGCTTGTTCTCCAAGCTTTGGGGTTTCTAGAACTTGATATTGAAAGCCTAAAAAAAATAGTAAAACTTATAAGTATTCTGATAAGTCAGACTCCTTAGTTAACTAATAGTTTATTATAGTTTGTCTAGTTCCCCTAATATAACTTAAGTATAATGTATATAAGGTTTACCATACTCAATGGAATTAATAGTAACTATTTTCTTATATTTGTAAGTTATAAGACTTCCTTTATGTATTTAGTAACTTTTCATTCTAATTTCGATATTTACGAACTTATAGTCATTTTTCATCATTTTCGGACGCATGTTCACATGGTGATGTCCATTTTAGACATTAAGACCTGTGTTTTACGATATGGACTAAACTTATTGAAATTTTCACTTATTGAAATTTTCACTTATTGAAGCTTAATTATTCTTATTGCTTATGTTTATATCCTATTCTAGTATTTAATGATTTAATTAGCCATTAGATTGTTACACTTAGGAAATTTTACATTAGTATTACTAATTCACGTACTTAATTAAGTTTAATTCAATTTAGGAAATATATTAGGGTTTAAAGGATCATCGACTCTTAAGTACATGTATACATATATATGTTATATTCTTATGTAATCTTATAATTTATTATTTTATAAGCTTATGCTTATGTTATCGCTTAGGTCATCAATTGCTTGTGTCATCGCTTATGTCATCATTCGCTTATGTCATGGCTTATGTAATCATTCATTACATATAAATATATATATATCCTTATGTATGTATGTCCCTATGTACTCATATATACACTTTATACATATGTTATATACATACCTATACTTCTAACATACTAATATGTATACTTGTGTACTTATATGTATACTAATACACATACGTATATATACATATGGTGACATATGTATTTTTATACGTATTTTCGTTTGCCTAAAATTCCTCTTAAGAAAGCTTCTCAAATTTCATCTCTTTGTATTTTAAGGGTATATTTAACATGGTATATGTATGTATAGTTGATATATGCCTTATTTTGGGTTATGTATATATTGGATTCTTATGTACAAAGGTCTTTATACATATATTTATCTAGTATACACTTATATACATATACTTAGAGACATGTACACATGCATCTTCTTCCATTTTATAAAGATTCTTACTCTTCTATACATGTATATGGAGCTTCCACTTCTAACAATATGTATACACATATCATACCAACTTTCTATACTAACTTAGCTTACACAACTAACTACTACATAAAATAGATAATCAAATGATAACATACCTCTTTCTCCTTGATTTATGTTAGTAGAAAGTATGAAAATAAAGTAAAAAAATGTTTGGAATTGTGGAGGCAAGAGGAATCACGATTGGGAAGAAGAAGAAAGGAACTTGATTTTGTGTTGTTTTGTGTGTTGAAAATGAAAATAGGTGGGGTCCTAAGGGGAAAAGGAGTGGACGGCAAAAGAGGAAGAGAAAAGGAAGAAAAGTCTAAAAGAAAAGAAAAGAAACGAAAAGAAATCATTAGAATGGAAGAGATATTCCTAAAATGAAAGTGACATTTTGTTGATCTTTCTACATATTAACTTAGTCAACCTTTTGACCTTAGTTAACATGTGTTGACTTGGTCAACTTTCCAAAATTACATGCCATTTAGTGTACATAATAAAGTAATTAGGGAAAATTAGGAGAAAGATTAAGGAAATGAAAGAAAATAAAAAGTTTAGTGAATTGATTTGTAAAAATAGATAATGAGATCTTCCATTAGGTATTTATATCCTATATACACCATTTGGTAAGCTACTTAGTATAATTAAGATGAAAAGTGTCATTTAGAGTATTAATGTTCACTACATGTAACCTAAGCATCAACTAAACCCTTAACTTTATGTAATACTAACCTAATTATATACTTAGAGGATGAATATGATCTATGATGCAATATCTTAATTTCTAAAGGATTACTTTAGTATTATAAATATTTGTGAATGATTGAAGATTATTTTTAATCATTTACTAATATTTTAGTATAATACTAAGGTTATATTATTAATTAGGGTTTTAGGGTAAATTGTGGTGAATTAGTGCTTTTATATCCTTAAAGTTATAGTTTTAGGGTTTTTATTACTTCCGAGTACAATCTCTAGTGTTTTTACACATTTAGGGTTTAATATATTTATATGCGATTAAGCTTCGATTGTTATAGGGTTTTGATGAGGTTCGAGGTTAACTTTTGCAGTTACATATACTTGAGGTTTTAGGGTCTTCGTATGCGATTAGAGGTTCAATTGATAATTTAAAGTTTTTTTATATTCGCTTTAGGTTTTAAATTGAGATTTAATCGATTTTAAATCTCACTGGCTCTATTGACTTCAAGAAATCATCTACGGTTTAGGGATTTGATTCTATACTTAAAAAGGCTAGATTTGCGAGGTTTACAACTCAACTATTTATAGTTGAGACTTAAAGGCAAAAGATTTACTTGAACTCCATGGATTGACTCGCCAGAAAAAACGGAGTTTACATTTGAACTCCAATCCATGACATAATAATTTATTTAAGCGCTATCAAATGATGAAAATAGATAACGATTAATGCTTGCCCTTAATTGTCTGTTCAATTCGTATCAATTATTTTGAAATTAAGTGTGAATTTATAAAGAGACACACATCATCAAAGTTTCCAATTTAAACTCCGGTTGATCCATGGCAATACTCAAACCAAGGGTTGAAATTGAAAGATAATGGCATGAAATGTTTTTGGCCATTGTTTGAATTGATTTGGATTGAAAATAGTTAAAGAATTATGAGATTGTGAAGGAGGAGTACTCATTGCTATTACACATTACTTCCATGGTAGGAAGTCTATTTCAAACATGTTCAACAAAAAAGGTGATGACCATGTGCTTGGTCACATGACTTGGATTAAAGAAGAAAAGCCATAAGAAACTCAATTGTGCTTCTCCTAAGGATTGAGCTTAACTTTGTTTGGTTCTTAGTCTACGCTCATTCTGTTGGGCCAATGGCTCATGCCTCACACAAACCCTCTTTTTTTTTTTTTTTTTTTTTTTTGTTTACAAGCTTATATATACATGTGTAAAAATGTTTTCAAAAGAAAGATTAATTTGACAATTTTTGAGTTTTAATTTGACTTAATATAATTTTTATTAAACTTTATATAATTGATTGAATCAAAGTTTGTTTTGAAAATTGAATGTTTTAAAATCACTTTGAGAATAATTAAACTAGATTAGGATTGAATTTTGAGAAAATATTGACATTTTCCTTTAAAAGCTCAAAAACTATCAAATTACACAAAGGAAATGCCATTTTTGACCCTGAATAATGAATTGATACAAAGTCCTTTATTTTATTAGGGGAATTTATTATTTGATTTTATAGAGGAAAAAAATAGGATGTCTATAAAATAGTAAAGGAAGATGTTGATGAACCTATTATGTGAAGGGACGTTCAAGTAAGGGGATTGGATGTAATGAAGTTGAAAATTCCATCTTTTACAATAGGAAGAAAGGCTAATGATTGTTTAGATTAGGAGTATAGGGTGGAGAAGATGTTTAGATGTCATGATTATGGCTATACTATGAAGGTTTGACTAGTTGCATTACAATACTAGTTATCAACTTTTTGGTAGAAGAATGTGATGACTAATAGGAAAAGAATCAAATTGGGAGATTGTTTTATGGAGAGAGATGAAGGATTTGATGCATAAGAGATTTGTTCCTACTTATTATCTTTATAGATCTTATTAGAAATTGTAGTGATTGAGGTAAAGAGGTATGAGTGTTGATGATTATGTGAAAGAGGTTAAAATATTGATGATCAAAAGTGGTGTGACAAAACTTGTGGAGAGCACCATCGTGAGGTTCATATCTGGTCTCAACTATGAGATTGCTAATGTAGTAGAATTATAGAAGTTTAAGACTTTGGATGAAGTGACCCAACTAGCTTGTAAGGTTGAGCACTAGAGGTACAATGCATATTATAGAGTTCCCGCTACTAAGCAAATAACTCCTTCTAAATCTACTATGTTAAGGACTAAGAAGGGAGTTACAGTGAAGGTAAAAAAATATGTCAAAAGTAAGTAATATCAAGAGTGATTAGAAGGGTGATCAGAAGGTTAAGGATCTTAATTCTCCTAATAAGTGAAGTGGAAGCACTAGGTTCTAGAAATAGTTTTGGATGGAAGGCAAGTTAGATTAAATGTTTTAAATGATTCGGCTTTGGACTCATTGCTTTACAATACCCAAGCAAGTGCATTATGATGATTAGAGTAAAAGTCTCAATGGTTGATGTATATAATGAGGAAGATGAACTTAGGGAAGATTCTAAAAATCTAAAGGCAACCTCAGAAGCTTCTTATGCTATGAGGATGCTAATGTCTATGCAAAAGAAGGTTGGTATTTTAGTATTCCTTAGAAGGTTACTGCATATTTCATTGACTATAGATAACGAGCAAAGGGAGAATCTTTTTCACACAAATTGTAGAGTGAAGGGTCGGTTGTATGCCTTGATCATTGATGGGGGTAGTTGCATTAATATTATAGCTTGTTCCCTAGTAGAGGGACTAAAGCTTCTCACCAACTGTCATTCAAACCTTATAAACTTTATTAGTAGAATGAATAAGAAGCTTTACAAGTAACCTAATAGATTAGGGTTCCACTTGCCAAGACCCAAGGGGTAAGATGGTTGTAGTAGCATACTGCATGCCATACAAAGATCTTAGATCAATAATCCCATCTGATAGGGATCATGGACCAATCACGTGCTCCCGAGCTCGTGGGATTGCTCAAATGGTTTGGCGAGCTATCCAAAGTGAGTTGAATGATGAGGAGCAGTGCATTCTACAATCCGACCTATCAAGTTACTTCACTCTCCACATCCAAGAAGCTGCCGAGGAGACCAACCGATATATTGAGCCCACCCCTTCAAAACATACCTACCTAAGCATCGAATCAGGATGCTACCAAATACAACAGTACTAAAGCCAATCTATCAACTCTCTGAAGCCAACATCCCCCTCCCTGCCCCCCTACCCTACCCCCGAGGCTGATCTGAAAACAAGTCACCCATAGACCTACTATAAACCCCGCGAATTTAGCTTTCTAAGTATAGAAACAAATGTCCAAACTGTGGATTATTTCCCGAACTCAAAAGAGCCAGTAAGATTTAAAACCGATTAAAAACTCAATCTAAAACCTAAAGTGGATACGAAAAACCTTAAATCATCAATTGAACCCCTAACCACATACGAAGACCCTAAAACCTTGAACCTCATCAAAACCCTAAGATGACAATCGAAGATTGAATCGCGTAAGAATACATGAAACCCTAAATGTGTAAAAACATTAGAGATTGTGCCCTAAAGTAATAAAAATCCTAAAACTATAACTTTAAGGATATAAAAGCATTAATTCATCATAATTTACCCTAAAACCCTAAATGATAATATATCCTCCACATTTTGCCATTTCATAGGTAAACGACAAAAGATAACCCTCAATCATGCATAGACATTTAGAATACTTAAGTGATCCATTAGAAACTAAGATAATGAGTTATAGATTATATTTATCCCTTAAGTATGTGATTAAGATAGTCTCACTTAGAGTTAGGGTAATAGTTGAAGATTAGGTTATATGTAGTGAACTTTAATACTTAAATTAGTACTTTTTGCACTTGTTATCCAAAGTAGTTTATCAAATGAGATATATAAGCTATAAAGACCTAAAGTAAGACTTCACCAACTATGTTTACTAATCAATTCATCAAATACCTCATTTCCTCTCATTTCCTTCATTTTTCCCTTCATTTCCCTTAATCTCTATATTATGTACACAAATTTACATATGCTTAAGGAGAGTTGACCAAGTCAACACATGTTGACTAAAGTCAACACTTTGAAAAGTCAAAGATCTTAAGAGATAAAGAAAATATCTTCTTCTTCATGATGGCTTTTCTTTTCCTTTTCTTTTGATTTTTCTTTTCCCCTTTCTCTCAATTGTTGCCGTCCACTTATTCCTCATTTTGGTCCCACCATTTGTTGTCTTCCATAATCAAAAACAAAGAAAAAGAAACAAAACAAAAACATTCCCCATTGCTGTAAGCTTCTTCTTCCCATTCCACTCTCATCACTCCTCCTTTTGTCTTCTTAATTCCAACACAATTAAAGATATGTATCTAAGTTACTTTATCTTGTTTTATCTTCTTCATTAGTTAGTTAATTAGGTAAATTAGATAAGTAGTTATGTGTTTAGTGTTGTCTTAAAGAAGAGGAAACAAAGTTCCAATCTTTAAGTGTAGGAATTAGGAATTGTGAAGAAGAAGAAAGGAAGACATGAGTATATGCTCATAAGTATGTGCACATAAGGGAATACTAAAAGAACACAAGTATGTGAACCTTTGTACATGAGTATTTATCATGTACATAACCTAAATTAAGACCATATTTAACTATACATACCTATACTACACTAAATATATACATAAAAACACAAAAGGATGAAATTAGGAAGCTTTTCTTAAGGAAAAGATTAGGCATACGAATTTGTGTATAAAAATACGTATCTAACCATATAGGTATATGAGTATGTATACATGGATAAATATGGTATAAACCTAAGTAGATGTATAAGTATATGTATGTATAAAGTATAAGTACATAAGTATACATATTAGTATGTTATGAGTGTAGGTAGGTATAAAACATATGTATATGTATAAGTACTTAATGACATATATAATTACATGTAATAAATGGATTACATAAGCCATGACATCATCTAAGCATTACATAAGCCATGACATCATCAATTGGTTACATAAGTGATGATGTAAGCATAGTTTTATAATAGAAGAAATAATAAGATTACATAAGCACATAACATAGGTATATACGTGTATTTAGAAATTGAAAATCCCTTAAACCTTCATAGACTTCCTAGATTGAATTAAATTTAATCAAGTATGTGAATTTGTAGCACTAATGTAAAATTTCCTAGTATAAGAATCAAATAAATAATTCAATCATTAAATCCTAAACTAGGGCATAAACATAAGTAATAAGAGTAATTAAACTTCAATAAGATAAAATTTTAATAAATTTAGCCCATATCATAAGATACGGGTCTTAACGTCCAAAACGGACATCACCGTATGAGCATGCGTCCGAAAACAATGAAAAACAACTATAAGTTCGCAAATATCGAAATTAGAACAAAAAAATAACAAAATACATAAAGGAAGCCTCATACCTTACTAATATAAAAAAAAAAAAAATAGTAGTTATTATTAATCTCATGGAGTATGGTAACCCTATACATACTATACTCGGGTTATATTGTAGGAAATTAGATAAACTACAATAGACTTTTAGTTGACTAAGGAGTTTGAATTCTCAGAACACTTATAAGGTTTACCATTTTGATTTAGGCGTTCGATATCGAGTCCTGGAAACCCTAAAGGCTTGGAGAATGAGCAATAATCCAGGTAAGGGAGTTCTGATGACCTGCTACTTGCTTGTGCGTGTTATTTGTATGATGTTTTGTTGTTTGCTATTGCTTGTATGTTTGAATGACTGTTCTATTTGCATGCCATCATCTATGTGATCACCTTTTTAAGTTGACAAATATAAATGTCTGACCCAAATAATCGGTTCTACTCGTCGCATGTCTATGACTTGGTAAAGGTATGAATGGAGAGTGCTAGCCTTGCAAAAATCTTAAGAAAAGTATTTTTGGCAAAAGCATTTCTAACCTTAAACAAATTTTTGCATGATCGCTGTAAAGGCTTGTGGAGCCATAAATAGTATTTTAATGTTAAGGCAAAGCTAGCATGGGTTCTCCACTTGATAGCGAGAGGACTCACTTTATTGTACCTGAAAGGCCTTGGTTACTTTTGGTTGAGAGAGGACTCGCATGTTTGTGCCCGAGAGGCCTTGGAGGGTGGATAGTCCTAGTTTGGACTCCCCCTATTTGGATTGAAACTCTTGTCTCAGCTAGGGTAATAGTCGAGTTTTGCCTAGTGGGGTGGTGCCCCTAGGTAGCCTCTGTGGGTAAGCTGAGGTGCCCTGTGCGGGTAAGTACAGGGGATAATCGAAGTGTAGACAACGTAATTCTACACCTTCCATAGTTCCGGACTCCTATGGATGTGTTGTTTACATTCATCATGCCTGCATTCATTATATATGTAGATAACTTGCTTGCATGTGTGATAATAATGTGTGAAAACTTGCTTGACCGGTAGTGGTGAAGAACGAACTCACTGAGCTGTTTTATGCTCATTCCCCCTTAGTTTCTTTTGCAGGTTCACAAACGATGGGATTGGGATATGTCTCGAGTGTTGAGTGTGAGATGAAGATATGTACATTAGTATTAAAAGTAGCTGAGTACTTTTTAGATGATACATAGATATCCTTTGTAGAAAATATTTATTTATTAAATCTCACTATAATGTTAGTATATCCTATCTTATTATTTGGTAGGGGATACCGATTCTCTGCGGTTCTGAGGAACTGTGGGATATCGGATACCCATAGTTATTTATATTTGTATTCTATAGTAAATTGATTACTTAAAAATCAGTAACCTTGGTGATTAATCATTTAGAGTCTTGCAATCTCTGACTTACAAAGCGGTTATCATAGCATGGGTGCACACATGTTATGGAAATTTTAGGTAATCCTACTAGGCTCCATTTAGGGTCTTGTCACCTACACCTATTCGGTCTCGACTATCCAAACTACTGACGCCAATGCTGACCTTCGTACTGTCTATAGAATGAGTAAAATGACACGCATCCTACCTTTTTCTACATCAATTCTATCCTATCTACAACTGGATATTCTTTTTGCATGATTACATTAATACCCCTGTAAATTATTCCTTTTTTCCTTAACTAGTAGGAATCCTTTTTTAATTTACTCTAACATAGGATTTACCCTAATTGGGTCCTATCACAAACTGAGGACGGCCTAGTCGTGGCAGACGCCGTATATTGTACGAAGAACCCCTGATTGGTTACCCTTCCAATCAAGAACTCTTCACACAATATACAAGGCTCTACAACTACTAGTTTCTAAAGAACATCTAGATTCACATGATATCATCACACAAACATATTTATATAAAATTTAAGTTATAAAGCTTATAATACACAGCGTTTAAGTATGTCTAGGTTTATAATAATAAGATAAACAAAAGTACATGAGTAATAGTCCACTTAAACTATTCTCTCTCAGTATACAAGATAGCTTACTCTTGCCCAAGTCCCCAGGCTAACCTGTGGCATCCCTCGTCCTACCTCTATGAACAGGCTATCCTGCAACAAAAGTCTAAAGGGGTGTAAGCCTAAGCTTAGTGAGCAAAACCCTCAGCCACACCATAAGCAAGTTATAAGTACATTATATTCACGCATATGAATGAATGATCAACCAGAATGCTAAACAAATACATATAATTAACTAGTTCATATACGTAACTCAGATTTAACGCCCTCCGAAGTCAGGGTTGGAGTATACACGACACCAATCAGATCCGGGTATTATACTAGAACTTACTTTACTACGAAACTCCACGTTCCATACTTATGTCAAATAATTCTTTTATTTTCAGAAAAAAAAAACCTAAGTTCTAGTATAATTGTGAATGGGCCCCCGCAGTCCACACTTACCCCTAAACGGAGGCCTCTAGACTCGACCCTTAGCCAAGCGGTTGGCGCCTCCAACACCTAGTGTTCCTGCGGGCCAGGATAAGGTTATTTTGTACGAGTGCACCATACAGAACCAAATAAATGAATAATATCAAACCCCGAATGGCCTCTCTTTACCTCCGTGTGATGTGACGGCCGGAATAATATCCATGCTATGCATGTTAATGCATGTCCCAATTTCTTTTTATAGGTCGAGTATAATTAAGTTCAAATTATGCTATGACCATCCAATTGTACACATAATCATTTCCTATCCTACCATGCAACAAACATAGCATTATCAATACTTAAGATAAGTTCATAACTCAAGACATACCAGCATACACAGGAATTTCCCAAACCCCACGCAATCATCAATTAACAATAATATTTAAGTCCACTATCTACAATCACAAAACAAGCATGGAGTCATTGGGTAAATACTCACTCGGCCATAGCGACTCGTCCTAATTGTAGTAGTCGATCGGGAGGTCCTCGCTCACCTCAGGGTCACCTGATCATTATGATTTGATAAGGCTAGTAAGTAATTGAATTAACTAATAATTCTAAATATCTAATTACCTAATTCTACTCAGATTACTATCAACTTTTACCCGGTTAGATTTTATTATTAATCGTATATAACTTTTTCGTTTTAGTTTTGATATTTATGAATTTATAGTTGTTTTTCATCGTTTTCGGACGTATATTCACACGATAATGTCTGTTTTGGATGTTAAGACCCCTATTTTACATTATGAGCTAAATTTATAGAAATTTTTAGTTATAACACTTAAGTATTCTTATTACTTATATTTATATCCTTTATTCCTTAAATTCTTATAATTAAAGGAATTTACTTTGCTATTACTAATTCATGTACTGAATTAGCTATAATCTAATTTAGAAGGTGTATTAGGATTTACTGATTTTAGTACCTAATTACCTACATTTTTCTTATTTTTCTCATTTTCTAAAACTATGCTTATGTCATCGCTTACATCATCTTTTATTTATGTCATTGCTTATGTCATCATGTACTTATGTCATCACTCACCTCATCATTTGATTACATAAGCATCACCTCATGCTTATGTCATATGTACATGTCTTATGTACATTTTGTTTCTTACTTTATACTTATGTACATATGCCTTATACATACATATACTTATACATGTATATCTACTCATATACCTATATGGTTGGATACGTATTTTTTATACAAAAATTCGTATGCTTAATTTTCTCTTAAGAAAATCCTCCCAATTTCATCCTTTTGTATTTCTATGTATGTATTTAGTATAGTATACACATATATAGTTGGATATGGTCTTAATTCAAGTTATGTACATAATAAATAGTTATGTATAAAGGTTCACATACTTGTGTTCCTTTGGTATTTCTTTATGTACACATACCTAAGAGTACATACACATGTATTTCTTCCTTCTCCTTTATGATTCTTCACTTTGTACACTTAAAAATGGAAACTTTGTTCCCTCCTCTTCAAGACAACATTAAACACATAACTAATTATCTAATCTACCTAATTAACTAACTAATGAATAATATAAACCAACATAAAGTAAGTTAAGTACATACCTTTAGATGTGTTGAATTTAAGGAGACAAAAGTGAAGAAATGAAAGTGAAAGGAGGAGATGAAGCTCACGGCAATGGAGGGTATGTTTTGTTTTGTTTCTTTTGTCTTGCTTTCATAATGAAAGGAAGAAAATGGTGGGGTCTAGAAGGGGGAGAGGTGGACGGCAACAATTAAGGGGAAGGGAAAAAAGAAAAATCAAAAGAAAAGAAAAGAAAAGCCATCATTAAGGAAGAGATATTTTCTTTATCTCTTTAGTGTATTTTGTTGACTTTTCAAAGTATTGACTTTAGTCAACATGTGTTGACTTGGTCAATCCTTTGACTTTGGTCAACATGTGTTGACTTGATCAACTCTCCTTAAGCATATGTAAATTTGTGTACATAATGTAGTGATTAAGGGAAATTAAGGAAAAAATGAAGGAAATGAGGGGAAATGAGGTATTTGATGAATTGATTAGTAAACATAGTTGATGAGGTTTTACTTTAGGTCTTTATAGCTTATATATCTCATTTGATAAACCACTTTAGATAACAAATGCAAAAAGTACTAATTTGAGTATTAAAGTTCACTACACGTAACCTAATCTTCAACTATAACCCTAACTCTAAGTGAGACTATCTTAATCACTTACTTAAGAAGTAAATATAATCTATGACTCATTATCTTAATTTCTAATGGATTACCTGAGGATTTGAATCATATAAGCATGAATGAGGGCCATCTCTAACCTTTTACTAATGATTTGGCAAAATATGAGCATTATATTATCAATTAGGGTTTTAGGTTATATCATGTTGGATTAGTGCACACATGTCTTTAAGATAATCATTTTTAGGGTTTCTATCACCTTTGAATAAAATCTTTAGCATTTAGAAATATTTAGGGTAGAAAAGTTCTTTACGCGATTGAGTAATTCTTTTAGGGTTTTCACTTTCATTAGTCTTGTCAACTCCTAAATTGTCTAACATGGTTGAGTTTATTACAAAAGCTAGGTTGATAATTTTAGGGGTTTACAGGTCCTATAAATACTTATATATTATAATGGCCATAATAGATGATACATTGGAATTTTTATACATACCCTCTTGAGCTAAGTATTCTGCTGCTTACTATCGAGCTACTTTTATCTAGCCCATTGAGTGTAGACTAGTGACATGTGACCTTCAGCCACACTTGTGCATCATATTAAGTGCAAACCGAGCTCATGTGAGGCGTTGATGCATCATATCTATCATTAGTGCATAGGGACCCCTATTTAACCCGTGACTCTTACTTACTTTTCAAACCATCTTGTGGTCTAGACCTACCCCCTTTGGTTCATACGATATCAAGGGTCATGTGTTCATCCATGCTAAACTATATCATCCTAATATCAAAGCTTTAGCTGCATTCAAAAACTAGTTTCTGCTTGTTCTCTAAATAATTTGTTACTATTATTGTATGTTCAAAGTCCTGTTGCTAAGATCAGGAGTTTGGTAGGTGAATAATGTTGAATACTTTCAACGTTTTATTTTCCCTTGTTTCTCATATGCAAAATAGAGAAGAATGTCCAAGCCCTTATAGTTAAAGGGTTAAGGATGCGTATTCCAAGTTTTTTTAGGAGTAATGATGTCGAGGACTACTTGGATTGGGTAGATAAGATTGAGAAGCAATTTAAATGCCATAAAGTACTCGATAATGCAAAAGTTAAACTTGTTGTATTGGAGTTTACTAGTTATATAGCTCTATGGTGGAAGAACTTGCAAGCCACTCGAAGAAGAGAAGGAGAATGAGAAATTACGAGTTGGGACGAAATGAAGAGAGTCATGAAGAAAAGGTTTGTGCTAAGCTATTATTTACAGGATGCCTTCAAAAGATTGCAAGTGTTAAGGCAAGGAAGATCAACTATTGAAGCTTATGTCAAGGAATTTCAGATGTTAATGATCCGATGTGAAGTCAGTAAGCTAAAAGACCAAACTATATATCGATTCATTAGTAGATTGAAGTATGAGATCGGAGATATCCTAGAAACTATGGATATTAGATCACTTGATGATGCAATTCGAGCCGCCCAAAGGATAGAAAGATGGCAAATATGAAGGTTCCAACCTCTTGTCAGCAAACCTAGTAATACCTTATCTATTCCGAGCAAACTTATGCAGACATAACCATATAAGGTTACTAAAGCCTGACCTACTTCAACTGCCCAAGCAAAGGATAAAGAGATTCTAAGGAAGTTTGAGAAAGGTCAGAGATTAGGAAAGAAGATGAGTGAGATCAAGTGTTTCAAATGCCAAGGATTTGGATCATTCAATACTTGAGCAGAAGAACTATAGTGATCCGAGGTGAAGTGGCAATTGTTGAAGTAGATAATACTAATGAGGAAGTAAAGGACCTGAAAGAGGATAGACTGATTGAATTGTTTAAGGAGGAAGTTATCTACAATGAGAAAAGAAACTTTATGCCAGCCACTCTAGTCTTGAGAAGGACAATGAGTGTCAGTCCTATACCTAACGATAAATAGAGGGAAAATCTCTTCCACATCAAATGTAAGGTGAATGAGTCATTATATGCCCTAATCGTTGACAATGGAAGCTGCACCAATGTAACCTTTGCATTTATGGTCCAGTAATTGAAATTACTAACCAAGCCTCACCCAAAACCTTATAAACTTCATTGGCTTAGTGATAAAGGAGCTCTATAGGTAAACAAATAGGTGCTTGTGATCTACATTAGCAATTATCAAGATGAAGTACTCTGTGATGTATTGCCTATGAGTGTGTCCTACATTCTACTTGGATGATCGTAGATGTTCGATCAAGTTGTGATATAAGATGGAAGGAGGAATATATGTTCCCTGGAGCATGAAGGTAGGAGGGTGAAATTGAGTCTTACAACTACTAAGTAGGTAAATGTCATGCAGACCCAACTGAATTGGACCCTAACTAAGCCAAGTTGAAAAGAGAGATGGAGCTCAAAGGACCAACCTATCTACTAATTCAAAGAATACTGGAGGTGAGATTCAAAGAGAGGGAGTAGCCTACTGAGGTGAAAGCGATATTAGAGGGGTTTACCGATCTATTCCTAAGTGAACTGCTAGAAGGTTTACCCCCTATCCAAGGTATAGAACATGTTAATAACCTACATCCAAGAGTCGCACTACTAAACAAGCTTGCTTATAGGCTAAATCCTAAATAGGCCGTTGAGCTGCAAAGGTAAGTGGATGAGTTGATAAAGAAAGGGTTTATGCAAGAATCCTTTAGCCCCTATGTTATGCTTTTTTTGTTGGTCCCTAAGAAAGATAGGTCACAGAGAATGTGTGTAGATAGCTAAGCAATCAATTAAATCATCATCAAGTATAGGTATCCCATAACGAGGCTTGATGACATGCTAAACGAGTTGAACGGAGCAAGAGTATTCTCCAAGGTTGACCTCAAATTAAGATACCATCAAATTCGAATGCGTGAAGGTGATGAGTGAAAGACCACATTCAAAACACACTACAGATTATATGAATGGATTGTAATGCTGTTTGGATTGTCCAACACATCGAGTACATTTATGCACTTGATGAATCATATGCTCCGAAAATTAATAGGAAAGTTTGATGTGGTTTATTTTGATGACGTCTTAGTGTATATCCTCGACCTGGAGACTTACTAAGAGCATCTCCAAAGAGTCTTTACAAAACTCTGATCTGAACAACTCTATGCCAATCTGAAGAAGTATGAATTTTGCAAATCCAAAGTGATATTCTTAGGGTTTGTTGTAAGTGGAAGGGGCATATGAGTTGATGAAGAGAAGATTAGAGCGATCACTGAATGGCTAGTGCCGACCACTTTGACCAACGTGAAGAGTTTCCACAACCTGGCATCATTCTATTGTAGGTTTATAAGGAATTTTAGTACGATCGTAGCCTTACTTCACTGAACTATCAAAGAAGAATGTTGAATTCAAATAGGGATAGAAGGAGCAAAGGAGTCTTGAGGAAGTGAAAGAGAAGTTGACTACAACCCCTGTCTTAGCTCTATTGAACTTTGATAAAGTGTTTAAAGTAGAGTGTAATGCATTTGGATTAAGCATAGGTACCGTACTAATCTAAGAAGGCTGACCTATTGCTTACTTTAGCAAGAAACTTTGAGAAGCTACACTTAACTATTTTGTCTATGATAAGGAGTTTTACTCCTTAATCTAAGCCCTAATAATATGGCGACACTATATGCTACTTAAGGAATTTGTAGTCTACACTGATCATAAATCCTTGAGATATTTGAAAAGCCAACCTAAGTTATCTCAAAGATAAGCCAAATGGGTCGAGTTCATGGAGGAATTTTCTTATGTCGTGAAATATAAGAATAGGAAGAACAATGTAGTGGCTGATACCCTATCGAGACAACATTCCCTTTTGATTAAACTACAGACTAAGCTACTTGGTTTCTCTACAATAAAGAATTTATATGCTAAAGATTCACACTTTTCTCCTATCTATGCTAGGTATGAGGAAGGACAATCATTGGAGCACTATCATAGGGAGGATGGATACTTATTCAAGAAGACGAGGCTATGTATCCCGACCTATTCCATGAGAGAATTGCTAATGTGCGAGGAGCACAAAAGGGATTAACAGGACACTTTAGTTAGTGCTAAACCCATGAGGTACTATCCTCAAGATTCTTTTGCCTAAGAATGATGAGAGATGTACAATCCGTATTGGAAAGGTGTGTAACTTGTCAAAAAGTGAAGAGCTGAGCTGAGCAAGGACATTATCTATCCTTACCCATCCTAACCAACCCATGGTCGGAGTTGAGTATGAACTTCATACTAAGATTATTGAAGAAGTCTTAAGGGAAAGACTCCATCATGGTGGTTGTGGATCGATTTAGCAAGATGACACATTTCATGCCTTGTTTCAAAACTAACGATGCTTCGGTTATCTCTTTTCTTTTCTTGTAGGAAGTAATCAAGCTTCACGGAGTACCTAGATCCATTGTTTCAAACCAAAACCTAAAGTTCATGAGTCTGTTTAGAGAACACTATGGAGACAAATGGGGATAAAGCTATTGTACAGCACATCCTATCATCTATAGACTGATGGATAGACTGAGGTTGTTAATAGAATCATAGGAACTTTACTACAGGTTACAGTCGGACAGAACATAGTTGATTAGGATATATGTCTATTAATCATTGAGTTCACCTACAATAGGACCACCTACAGCATAATAAACATGTCTCCCTTTTAGGTCACTTATGGGTTCAACCCCAAGCTCCTGATGGACCAAGTAACCCTATCGAGACCGGATGATGACTTGCTAGCTACAAAGAGAGTCAAGGCCATCGGAGCCATGCACCAAAAGGTTATAAAGCAGTTAAGTCGAGCTACTACCAAGCTCAAGAGGCAAGGTTGAGGATGAAAGAAAAGAGAATTCTAACTAAGTGATCTATTTTAGATCCACCTCAGCAAAGAACAGTTCCCGAACTTAAGGAAGAGCAAGCTATCTCCCAAAATCGATAAACCCTTCAAAGTGCTTGAAAAGATCAATCTTAATGCCTACAAGATTGAACTACCTAAAGGATATGGAGTCTCCGATTCCTTTAACATTACTGATCTCCACCCATATACTCCTGAGGACGAGCAACCTAGAGCCGAGCCAAATTTGATCCCAAATCTCAAACAACTCAAAGGGGATGATAGGGATTACGAACCAATCACGTACTCCTAAGCTCATAGGGTTGCTCAAATGGTTTGCCGATCTATCTGAAGTGAGTTGAATGCCGAGGAGCAGTGCATTCCATAGTTTAACCTGCTAAGTTACTTTACTCTCTGCATCCAAGAAGCTACCAAGGAGATCAACCAACGTATTAAGCTAACCCCTTTGAAACATACTTGCGTAAGCATTGAATCAAGATGCTGCCAAACACAACCGTACCAAAGCCAATTTGTCAACTGTCAGGAACCAACCGAAACCTACCCCACCCCCCCAAGGCCAAGCCAAAAATGAGTCACCCATGGACCCACACTTGCCCGGTCCCGACTATCCGAACTATTGATGGCGATATCAACATTATCTAACCCCTCCCCTATTTGGCCAATACCGTCATTGAGACCACGGAATGAGTAAAATGATGCGCATCTTACCTTTTCTACAACCGGATATTCTTTTTGTACGATTTCATTAATACCCCCATAAATTATTCCCCTTTTCCTTAACTAGTAAGAATCCTTTTTATAATTTACTCTAGCCTAGGATTTACCCTAATTGGGTTTTAAACACTTGTATATTGTAATGGCCGCAATAGACGATACATTGGAATTTTCAAACATACCCTCTTGAGCTAAGTATTCTGCTACTTACTCTCGAGCTACTCTTATCTAGCCCCTTAAGCATGAACTAGTTATAAGTGACCTCCAGCCATACTTATGTGTTGTATCAAGTATGACCCAAGCTCGTATGAAGCATTGGTGCGTCATATCCATCATCAGTGTACGGGGACCCCTGCTTAACCCGTGAATCTCAATTGCTTTCGAACCATGTTGTGGTCTAGACCTACCCCCTTTGGTTTGTACAATATCAGGCATTGTGTCTTCATCCATGTTGGACTGTATCAACATCAATCTAAAGTCTTCCCTACATCATACTAGGCCACTACTACATACTAAATCACTCCATTAGTGGGCAAAATTTAAAATGATATTTCAAGCAATTAATTACTAACAATAGTTCAAATATTATAAAAGGAAGTAGCTTAAGATGTATTAGTTCTCGAATAAGTCTACAAGTCATAATACCAACATGGTAAAAATAGTAGTCCAAGTATGCTACTAATCACATGTAACATAACATAGGTTCAGACAACTAGAATAGTCCTGTCAAGCACTTAACCTCATTGTTGATGATCCTAAAACCAATGACACTAACCTATAGTTGTCCTCGCCTAGGTATGAGCTATTAGTCAACCTATACCAATAAAAGTCTATTAGGAGTAAGCTAACTAGCTTAATGATCAAACTTCTCAAACCACATGATATAAACAATAGTTAAGTAAGTTTAATTATTACAAACATATGAATGCAGTCAACCATATGCCAAACAAGTATGTATAGTTGGCCCATCCTATATATAGCTTAGATTTTTCGCCTTCCAAAGCCAGGGTTAGAGATTTCGAATCATTAAATCCAAGTTCCTATCACTTGCGTACTAACCAATTATTATATCAATGTTATCAATTCCTGTTATTATCTTTGCATTAATTACCCAAGTGATAAGCTTAACACCATGTGAGTGATATACGCAATCAAGCTCACCCCTAAGCAAAGGCCTTAAGACACAATTTTTAGCCATATAATTAGCGCCTCCAACTCCTAGAAAGCCCGTGGACCTAAATGGGACACTTGTCTTACAAATCCACCATACTAATCAAACTTTCATATCACAAATTTTCAGCGAAATAAATACAACCCCACAAGAGCCCTCTTACCTTTACGTGATGTAACAATCAATATTATTAATGTGGTATCATGCACATGCACAAACCCGTAGACCCTAAACAATCTGATTTATTATCTTGTTTTAAGTATTACTATATTACGCACACATACAAGCATGGTAATCATATAAAAAGTACTCACGGGGCCATGTTAATCAAGAAACATAATAATCCTCTAGTAGATCAAAATCCAAATCAATATCTCCTGATAATAGAATAGTAATAATACTATTAGAATGATGCTAAATTTCTAATCAATTATCCTAATTCTCACTATACCATTCCTAAGTGTGGTTAAAACTTGTTTTGGCTATATTCTTTTTGTTTTAAGTCTGATTTTCACTCTCATAGTCGATTCATACAATTTTAAACATACTTTCACATGGTGTGGTCATTTTCGGGAGTAAGGACCCATAACTAAATGATTGGATAAGAGTCAGTTCAAACTTTATACATTCTCCCTTTTACTTAGTTGATTTTCTAACTTAATTAAGTGTTTGAGTGTGGGTCTTGTTCTAGTCACTTATCTTTATTAATTGGGTTTTATATAGCTATTAGGCCTAAGTTTTATTTAAGTCCTAGGCTATAGGTCTTATTATGTTTTATTTAGTTCCTTTAAGTTTCAACTTAGAGATAATTAGGCCTTATCTTGGGCCTAAGGGCTACTTTAAATTAACAAGCTTAATTTAATTATTATTGGCTCCTTGATGCATTATTCTAAAGCCACTAAATTAGTTAGGCCAAAATTAAGTTTTAGGTCTAAGCTCATCCCTTACTATTTTAGGCCTAAACTATTCCTTTTTAACTAGTTTTGGGTTTTATTTATACTTAGGCTTATTAGTGGCTCTCTAACTTATTCAATATATTTAGTGAGTTTTTTAATGAATTCCTAATTACTTAGTATATTCATTAGTCATGTGTACTCAAGTGGGCTTAGGACTTGATTTGTGAGCCTTTTAACTCATTTTAAGCTTAATTCATATCTTAAGGCCTTCATCTTGTTTCTAGCCTATCCTAGTGCATCATATAACTCATTAGAACCACTAAATGACTCATTTTATCATACGTTCCAGCTTTAGTCTTGATAATTTATTGGGCTTCAAATTGATTTGTCTAAGCCTAAAGTACAATTTAAGCCTAATTATTCACTATAAGCCTTGTTTACCCTCTTATTTTGCAAGACTAAGTCCTAGAATTTAGTTAACCTTAATTAATTATGTGATTAACTATCTAAATCACAACTTGCAACAAGTTTAACTATCATTAAGTGGTGATTCAAGATGATTTTCTATGGTTTTTCTATACATCATGAACGCAACTTGCTAAAATGTGCATCAAACTACTTTTCTAATGCCTTTTAACTCACTTTTTACTAAAATAATCATGAGAAATAAAAAATATGATGCAGACATACATGTGTATGTTTTGTCCTAGTGGTGGGTATGAGGTCCCATGGGGATTTTTCCATATGTTTCTTAGTTATCAAATCATCCTTGCACTTAAACATCAACTTATGTACATTTTATGTTCTAAACATGTAAATGCTCCTAAAATATATTATAAAACCATGCATGATACATGTACATTAAGAGATATCTTTAGGTTTCTAAATGTCTTAAGCTCCCAAATAACAAGACTCTAATCTAATGCTAAAAGAAGGATCAAGATGATCGTGCTTACTTCAATTCGGATGGTGAGATGCTCTCTCTTTTCCTCCTTAGAAAGTAAATAAATGAGCTCTAAGGGAGTATGTCGGTAGTGTGGTGGGGGATATTAATGAGCTGCAAGAGGTGGTGGCTTACTGTTTGGAGATATGTAGTGGTAGTTAGGGCTTCAAGCAATCGGGTGCTTAGGGGATTTTGAACTTCTACCTTGTTTTCTTCCTTTTCCTTTTTTTTTTTTTGTGGATTTTTAAAGAGGATTCTTAAATTTTGTTTCAGAGAAGAAGAAGAAGAAATGAGGGTCAAGAGTGAGAAAATGTGGGGTGGTCAGTCATTTGGATGGGGAATTAAGGCAAAAATCATCTTCTAATGATTACATGAGCACACAAAGTGGGTACCCTTGCTTTTTTCCAAAAGTGGTTATGATTTGTCTCCTTAAAGTCGATCCAATCCTTAATCTTGTCTCCATATAGTTAACTACATGTCTTTTATAGTTAATTGGATTTATCTCCTTAGCTAATTACAATGCACAGATGCATATAGGTCATTAAATTGTATTCTAAACTTACTACTCTAATCATTAGCATGGATGACCTTAATTAATCATAATTTGGGTTTTTTCCCATTTAATGAAATTAGTTAAGATTATTGGATTCTCTTATCTAATTATTTTAGGGTGTTTAAGGTTTATAATTTATTGTTCTTATTCAATTACAATTTAAATGGTAAAGTAAGACTTTTTAATGGTTAATTGAATTATAAGCAATTAGTGAATAATTTAGTTATATAATTGAAACTTATTAATTAATTTAGTGTTTTTTTATACTAGTTTAGAGTTTTAGAGTCAATTTAGGGTACTCGCATATTAGGGCTTAATTAAAGTTTTAGAGTTCTAAAAGCACGTTAAGGCTTTTAGTTCTCATTTTAGTGTTTCAAACGCATCATTGGGGTTTTCTATTTTAATATTCATCTTTAATTTATTTCATCTTTATATGGTTCGAGGGACTTATATAGGCTTTAACTACTCATCTCATGTTCGATTTTGAAAATTTTGCGGTGCTTACAATGCTTATTTGGAACATATATCAGGATGAAGTGATCTGTGATGTCATATCCATGAGTACTTTTCACATGCTTTTTAGGGAGACCGTGGATCTTTGATCAGAATATTATCTATGATGATAAGTGAAATACATATACATTAGAAGAATGGTAAGAGGATAGTTTTGAACCCTATGACTCTAAAGCAAGTCCAAGAAGGATAGACGCAACTAACTTAGAAGCCCAAGAAGTCTATGTTTATGACTAAACAAGAGTTGGCCAAAGTTGTTAACAAGGGAAGAACTTTATTTATGGTGTAGATTAAGAGAATTCTAGGGATGGTTAGTGAGAACGGAATTCCTAAAAAGACTAAGGGGTTGTTAGAGGAGCTTTCTGGTGTTTTCCTCGAAAAGTTGCCATAAGATTTGCCTCCTATGTGTAGCATAGAGTACAATATTGATCTACTCTAGGACCTATATTGCCTAATCACCCTATTTATAAGATGAACCTAGAAGAAGCCAAGGAGTTATAGAGGTAGGTCAATGAGTTGATTAATTAGGCATATGTTTGTGAAAGCATGAGCTGATGTTCTGTACTAGCACTTTTTGTACCTTAAAAGGATGAATCTTAGTGAATTTATATTAATAGTAAAACTATTAATAAAATCACTGTCAAGTACAAATGCCTTATCTTGCATCTAGACGATATGTTAGATGATATGCATGGTGCTACAATCTTTTCAAAGATTAATTTAAAGAGTAGCTACTACTAGATATGTATGAGACTAAGAGATGGATAAAAGACTGCTTTTAAGATGAAGCATGAGTTATATGAGTGGATGGTCATGCCTTTTGGTTTGAAATATGTACCAAATGCATTTATAAGGCTAATGGATCATGTCCAAAAAAAAATTCTTAGTAAGTTTGTTGTTACATTTTGATGATTGTACAATAAGGATTTGATTGTCATCAAAAGCATTTGACAAAGGTGTTTCAGGTATTGAGGGCTGAGAAATTGTATGGGAACTATTACGACCCGAGGGGGCTAGTCATAGCAGTTGCCATATAGCGTACAAAAGATTGCAGATTGAATTCCCTTACAATCGATGATCCTTTTATACGATATGCAAGGCTACAACTATTACTAACTACCAAGAGTACATAAGCTTAAGCAATATCATTTCATGATAAATAACAAAATTATAAAAACATAACACATGGTCTATTTGTATAAAGTTTTACAAATACAAAGTCTGAAATATATCTTAAGTTACACCAGTATATCAATTACATATTTAGATCTATAATTTATCAGAAGTACTCTCTAATCTCATCCAGCTCCTACACTGACCCCGTGTAGAAAACTAACTTCGGGCATGTGGCGACCCGACTCTACAAAAATATCGACCTGCGAGAGAAAACTACAGGGGTATAAGCTAACTAGCTTAGTGAGATAATTTCCCTCAAACATACAACAATCAAGTTATACAACAATTAAGTTCAACCAAATAAATGCATGACAAACAATATGCCAAACAAATACATGCAGGTGACCAAGTATTATATGCAACTTAGATTTAACACTCTCCAAAGTCAAGGCTGGAGATTCATCGGTACAGTCAAATCCGGGTATCATATTAGAACTTATTTCATAACAAAACTCCGCGTTTCGTATTCAAAAGGTAATGGTACATCCATTCTCAGTTTTATCAAAACGAGTTCTACATATGATTATGAGTAGGTTTACGCAACCCTCACTCACCCTTAAATGAAGGCCTCTGGATTCGACCCTTAGCTAGGCAATTGGTGCCTCCAACGCCTAGTCATCCCACGGGCCAGGGTAAGGTCATATCACACATGTGCATCGTACGAAATCTATAACAATTAATAATCAACCTACGTATGGCCTCTTGTTACCTCCGTATATAATGTGATTGCTGGAATTAGTTATACAGTGCATGATTATGCGTGACCCAAGTTAATTTTTTTTTAGTCAAATAAAATTAAATCTTATTTATTCGGTGATCATTCTAAGTCACAAAAAATCAATTCCTAGTGAATCTACTATGCAACAATCATTACATTATTGAAATTTAAAGTAAATTCACCATCTACAACAATTATCATGCACAAATATAACCCAACCTCGTATACATTCATTTATATCTCATAACTTATATTCACTAACTACAAACACAAACAAGTATGGAATCATTAGGAAAAAACTCACTCAGTCATGGCCAACTTGAGGGTCGTAGCAATCTGGTGGCAGCTCAAGGTCTATATCGAAATCACCTGAGAATAATAAAAATTTATAAGTTTAGGAATTTAAAGCTAACTAGTATCATAATTTGTAAGGTCTATCTCACCTAGTTATATGAAACTGCTGATTCAAGTTTTTTATTGAATCGCGTGTAACTTTTTCGTTTTAGCTCAAATCGTTATAAACTTATAGTCTATTTTGATCATTTTCAAGCGTATTTTCTCGTAATGAGGTCCGTTTTGAACGTTATGACTCGTAGTTTAAATTATGATATAAAAATATCACAAAATTTACTTTTTAAGTTTAAAATTATAAAATATTAATTTTCGCTTTTTCTTAATATATTTATGATGGAATAATTATTTAAACCATATATTTGATATTTTTATTATTTTGAGCATACTTTTCCTATTTTTGAGATTTTAGCTTTGTTATGATTATTATTATTATTATTATTATTATTATTATTATTATTATTGCCATTATTATTTTTATTATTTCTTATTTTCTTATTATTTATATATTTCACGATTTATACATATATATATA